>JACYFF010019584.1:60129130-60169292 GCA_017589665.1 Selenicereus undatus
ATAATAATAATAATAATAATAATAATAATAATAATAATAATAATAATGTTGATTCGAGAGGGTTGATGACTTGAATCCCCTTAGAAATGGGATGGTTTAAGTTCCTTAATATTTGGTGGAACTTGATACATCTGGGTATCAAGTTCTATCACTTTAAAGGGCTCATAAACACAAAAAAATGAAACTTAATATTTAAAAATTTAAATTTTATTTTATTTTATTTCAACAAACAACCCTAAATAAGTCCTTTTTATAGGAAAATGTTCTTACAACCAAGATGCCCTGGGCGTGGACCACAAGGTCCACAACAAATAAAACCGTTCAACTTGCAATAATCGGACAACTCTCTCCTCTCTGTAGGCCCTCCTCTCTCTCTCTCTCTCTCTCTGTGGTGGGCTCCTACTGCTTTACAGCCCACAAAATTGTGCAAATTTCTTTTTTTCTTTCCAAAAATTTTTGCCATTTTTTCTCTCCCACCGTCAATACACAGTGTTGTCAGCCAAACTGGTTTCTGAGTTTTTACTGAGAAGTGTCAATCAAGGAGAAAAGAAAATTTTGGGCTCATTCCCTTTTTGGGAGATATTGAATTTGGGGCAGCTTCTGCTTGGCATACTTGGCTTGGTGGCTGGGGGAGTAAATTATCACTAATAACGGCTAATTCACAACAAAACCACCCCCCCCCCCCCCGGCGGATGGATTGAGAGAGAGATTGTGGCTTATTTTGTGTGTGGTGGGTGTGTCGGCGGAGGTGTCACTTCCCTTGGACATTGTCTTGTATCCAATGAGAAGGGCGTTCTCTGAAAATTAATTTAATCCCAAGTACAACATGATGAAGTGGATTGATTAGCTGCCGTTACCAACATCTTTCTCTCTTTCTCTCTCTCACTAGTTTGTTCATTCGGCGCTGGGTCAGATTCTGGGCTTTTCTTTTCCTTTTTTTAAGTCTGGAATTGCAGGGCTGGACTTGATTTAAAAAAGGAGGGGCCATTATGATTCTGCATTCAACGCCAACACTCACTTCTCATATTGGCTGATTGGAAGGATGTACATTCAATGTGGGAAAATTTGAGGGTGAATTTTGATGTGGGTGCATCTGAGATTTCAAGATCCATGTAATTTGGGCCTTGGGGATCGCAGCTGAATTTTTCTGGGACATGCCCATTTGATTATGTTTGTGTAATTCCAGGTTTGGAGAGAATGGTTTTTCTGTTTCATTTTTGTCCAACTGCTTATACTATTACCATCTTAATGATTGGTATTTTTCTGTAATGTATTTTAAGTCTGCTGCAATGTATCTTTCATAAATCTTGTTGGTTCTGGAATCGCTAATTTTATTCACCGTGGAAAATTATAGGTTGCATGCATTCACATTGTAAATGTCTAGTCTATGTATGTCCAGAAGAAAAACAAAATGAACGGGGAGGGGGTTGGCGGAAAGAAAAAGGAGAAAACCAATGGTATTGGATTTGCCGTGAATAATTATTCATAGGACGACCCCTCTTCCAATTGGTCATGTACGTTCAGGTTGTCAATTGGGACTTGAAGTATTGAGGCTTTTACCCTGTGACCATGATTGCATTAAATGAGTAAATGAGGATGCACATTACATTTGATGACGACATGATCAAATTAAGAAGATAGGCATTCAAAATGCCAATGAATTCTCGCTAGTGCCAACTTGTTTCTGTGATTGCTTTGGGGAGCTAGGTTGATTCTCATTTGCTTATCTTACACCAGCCTTAGCTCCACATATATGACACTTAGCTTCCATGTTGACTTGCAAGTAGGAAGTACTTAGTCAAGAGTCTTTGATATCTGCCTCTTATCAGCATCAAGCCGTTTATTTATTCTTGGTAACTTTATTGCATACATGTCATTTCAGGTTCAATGAATGATACTTATTACCACAATTTGTAGCTGAAGCGGTACTTCAACCAAATGTCAAGGCCCCTTGCAGCCTTAGTCGGAGGGGCTGCAGGAGCCGTGGCATTGGTGGGGATAATAGTGGTTCTTGTATGGTTTTGCCTGCTCCATAAAAGAGGCATTTCAAGAGCTTCTGAGACGGGCTCCTCTGATCCCTCTTTCCAAGGTAACTTTGATATTTACATGTCATTATGTGCTCCCATCTGATTCATCTTCGTGGATCTCATTTTAATGCCTTTTGCATTAATATTTAGTAGGAAAACCTGGTGGTATTGAGCTGCCTTTCCGGGAAGCAAGGCGTTTTGATTGGGAAGAATTATCCTTAGCTACTAAAAACTTTAGTGATCAAAGCTTGATTGGTGTTGGAAAGTTTGGAGAAGTCTACAAGGGTTTGCTGGCAGATGGCATGCTGGTGGCCATCAAAAAGCGGCCTGGTGCACCTACTCAGGAGTTTGTTGAAGAGGTATGATCATATTCTTCATGAAATTGGTGTTGTGAAGTTAAGCAGCTTTCGATTTATCTGTCGTTTTCTAGCTGTACTTGTATGCATATTGGATTCTGCTTCCTGCGTTATCCTTTTTCCTTTTTGCATTGGTTAGTCACGCAGTCGATTCTGCCTGAGATGCTAGAGGAATTTACTCTGTACATACTATGGAAGCTAATGGAGAGAATCAATGCAGCGAGCTAATTGTAGAATTTACTCTGTGGTTTCAGAGTCATGTGGTTTGGGAGTTTGTTGCATCAAATTTGTGTGATCTGTTGTTTTCTATCTATCAGTCCATCCAGTTTAAATCTGTCTTGTATGCTTTTTAGGAAACTAGTCTCTATTAACATTTTATCTGTCTAACTACTTCCCATAGTTGATGTAAATCCTATGAAAGATTGACAGCATAGTTTTGCATTAGAATTTTTTGTAATAATTTGTTTTTCGCGCCTAATATCTGTATCTTAACACTATTGTCCGAAGATGCAGCCAAGGAAAAATGTATAACTTTTTAACATGTTTCTGTGTCTGACCATTTGTTTGGTGCTTAAGATATTTTGAATAAGCATATTCTTGGTTATCTCTTACTGCTTTGGTTTGGAAGAATTCACATAGTGTTTCAGGGTAAGATATTGTCAATTTGTCAACCTTGATCCGAGACCCTGTGTATCTTTGGCTTTTCTTAGGGCATGCAGTGTAGTTCCAGACAATTCGTGTGATTTCCTTTGCAAAATTTACCATAAGATTGTTTTTCTATTTTGGACAATGCATCATGTGTTTCTTATTTCTGAAACTCATTTGATTCTTTGTGCTTTCTTTCTTGTTGGGAACTTTCTCTGCTACCTACCCCTGTTTCAAAAAAACGAAATAGTGAAGCTGATTTGACTTTGGGTAACGTGGAACATGTAACTTGGAAAATGAGATATCTATCTTGAGGTGGAGGGACTTCCTTTTGTCCATACATTGAGCCCTCAAGGGTATTGTTACTTTTTTGTCTCTTCAATATGGAATTTGGTATACTAGCCACTGTTTCTCGATGAGATATGAGGGACCCTAATTTAGGGTCTGTTCTCTTTGTCTGGATCTTACATCAGTTTTGTTTCATTCAATTAAGCGGGACAAATAGAGCGGTTGGTTGCATTGTTCTGAATTCAGAGGGTTTGGACTATAATACCATGAAATTCAATATTAGCACCCTGCATTTCATACGTACTTTTTGCCCAAAAATGATGTGTCTGACTAGTTTTAGTGGTGCCTAGGTGCATTAGCTTAAGTGGCATCCAGGAACTTCCCATGATGCAGAATAGATTTCTTATCCTAGGACCTGCGATTCCTTGTTTGGAGTATCAGGGTTGGCTAACCAAAACTTTGGGCTTCGGTTCTTATGGGCTGCTAAGGTAAGATTGCAAAAAAAAGCCCCTTTGTTGGGGGAGGGGGGCCTTGGTGGCTATTCTAGTGATACTATAGTTTATGTAAGACAACTAGCTGTAAATGTCGTGTTTGCAGGCAGAAAAAATGGTCTGAAATTGGGTGTAATATGAAGAAACTAATACCCTCGTCGTTGGCTATTTGGGGTGCTAATTTTGAAATTTATTATTTAGGTTGGAACCCTCCCAAAGTTCAGAGTACTGTATCAAAGGTCTAAACCCTGAAGAAAAGGTCTAAAATTTGAAATTTATGTGATTCTAGATGAATCTACAAATTAAGATACTGGCAAATAGGAGCTGGATATATCTGGTTGTGAAATGTGGGCAAATCTGAAACATGGCTAAATGTGCTTTGGATAACTTAAGCTCAAGAGGATAGGCCTCTAGTCTTTGCAAATGCATCTACAGGCTTTGTATATTCCGTACTTGTCAAGTTAGCTGGACACATGTTGGAAGTTAAACGGCAGAGTATTACATTAGAGTGTGTATGTGTGTTTGGGTTTTTGGGTGGTGGGGGGGGGGGGGGATACATCACTGCTGTTAGTTAGGAGTTAGCTTCCATGAGGGTGTAAGTGTGATTTAAAGACCTAAGTGCTAGGATTGTACATATGTAGTTATGAATTCCATCATTTTTTGGAAATGACATCATCTTAGATTTTCTCTACCTTGGACTTCGCTTCGTATTATCTGTCTTTTCTCCATATTGATGTTAAGCTTTTCCAATGTTCCTTTACATGCCGTGAATCATGATTAACAAGAGGTTCTTTATCTGCTACTATTGCCAGTATGCAGAGTTCTATTTCTAACTACAATGTGCTTTTTCATGTGCCTTGATGTTTTGATTTGTTGAAGTTAATTTCCTATTAGGTACGTTACCTTTCATCTATTCACCATCGGAACATCGTGACGTTGCTGGGTTACTGCCAAGAAAACTACCAACAAATTCTCGTGTATGAGTACATACCTAATGGGAGTGTTTCCAGCCATTTATACGGTCAGTTTCAGGAGTTTGAGGTTTGCTTCTTTAGTACTCTGTTAAAAACTCTTGCTGGCTTACTCGCTAAGGTTCTTTACAGGAGCTGGTCATGGATCACGGGAGAAGCTGGAATTCAAGCACCGCCTTTCAATAGCTTTAGGAGCGGCTAAAGGTGATCCTCTGCCAAATCAGTGAGCATTTGTGGCTTTCGTGGTATCAGTTTTTCTTTTTGTTGTGTCCCCAACTAAACAAACAAAAATGAACAAAGAGACAAAGTGAGCATGCAATCGGAGGGATCCCAGTACCAGCATTAATCATAAAAAAGTTCTATTAGAAGCTATTGTAAGGTTGTTTTTTAACTTTTCCTGGGGACATTCCTTTGGATGTCCTATGCTTTTCAAAAATCCATTAGGAGGATAGTATGGAAGTAAAAGTAATTTCTAGTAATGACATTGATTAACTTAGCTTTATATTACCCATCTGTCCTGCAATGGATTTTTTAAAAAGCACAGGTGCACTGAATAGGATTTGGGATGTAAGCGTGCTATAATTTCTTTTCAGTATCCAGAGTCATTGTTTGCCATGACATGCAGGTTTGGCTCATATTCACTCCCTTAGTCCTCGCTTGTTACACAAGGACTTCAAAACCTCCAATGTGCTTGTTGATGAAAATTTCATTGCAAAGGTTGCCGATGCAGGGATCCGGAGTTTTCTGGGAAGAGTTGATGTGGCGGGGCCATCTTCTCAAGTTGAAGCAGATGAGATTTTTCTTGCTCCAGAGTAAACCTCTTAACTTTATGTTCCAGTTCTTTAACATCCTGCTGTAGCTGTTGCTAGCAATATTATTGCCTCTATTACCCTGTCGTTGTAGGGTGAAGGAGTTCAGGCAGTTTTCAGAAAAAAGTGATGTGTACAGTTTTGGGGTTTTTCTCCTGGAGTTGGTCAGCGGACAGGAAGCAAGGGAATCTCCAGATTCTAACCAAACTCTGGTTGAATGGGTAAGAATATTTTACCTTCTGGGAATGCCTCTATTACCCTGTCGTTGTTTCATGCAATTGTCACTTCACTTTCTAATAAGACAATCTGAATTTATTTGTTAATTTCTATAAGCCAAAGCACATACATCATGGGAAAACAGCGTCTTTGTTTTTTGCAAAAGAGATGTGAACGGAAGAAAATGTGACCATCAGGGTACTGACTTCTGACTAGAGGGCCCTGTTGAAGGTAGACAAATGGTTACGGGTGCATTTGAGCATATAACAATCGTCATACTCCAAATATGCAACACTCAAAATGGTTGAATTGGGCACCTGGACAGATGTTCTTGAGGAAATGGATAACTGACATTTCATTTTAAACTAAAAACATGCACAATGTCAAAGACAATTGACATGCCCACTGCAGCCCACATACTGATAGGCCTAAAGCTTTTCTTTTGATTCTGATAGCATATGCTGTTTGCTTTAAACCATTAGGTGCAAAGTTATCATGACTTCAACACTATCTCCACCATCATTGATCAACGATTGGGAGATCGGTTCACCATGGAAGGGATGAAAGAGTTTGTGCTGCTGATCATCCGTTGTATAGACACGTCTAGTGAGCTTCGACCTGCGATGAGCTATGTCGTCTCGGAACTTGATCGGATATTGGAGAAAGAAATGAGCTTGACCACAGGTATGGGGGAAGAAACCCCGATAGTGACCCTCGGAAGCCAGCTTTTTAGGGCTTCAAAATAATAGGCATCATGAACATACAGCTTGAAATTGTTTCTGTTAGTGTGATTCTTGGTTGCTTGTTCCTCATTCATCTTGTGCATCCTTATTCTATATCTTTATTTATTCAAGGAGGGAAAAAGGAAAAGAAAAGGTCAAGAAAAACATGCAGCTGTTTGATAATTGTATAAAAAATGGCTGTTATATTTTTTGATTTTTTCCCCTCTGAAAATAGGTGCGCCCAAGCAATGTTGTAAACCGCTATTTGTTTGTTAATATATGTGAAGACTGGGGGTGACGTAATTTTTGAGATGTATATTGTGCTTGATTTTTCGCAAACGGTATCCTCATCTCGCTTTGAGATAAACGGATTCCAGGAGATAATTTAGCAACATTTTATCTATCTAATTTGAAAGAGCTATACTTGAATTTTCAGGTCGAGAGATCAAATTACTTCGAGAATTATTTTGGGCGTTATTTTTGTTGGGGGAAGGGGGGAGGAATGTCGTAGATGAAAGAACACCCCATCTCATTGCTACACCTTGAACTCTGGTGTGTTTGTGTGGAGGCGCAAATCCAAACAAAACACCCCCCCCCCCCCCCCCCCCCCCAAGGCCCCAACCAAAAATGTCGAATGCAAAAGTTGTGTAGTCTGTTTTGTGGACTGTAGAGTGGGATAATATGAGTGTGGTTCTAGCCTTCTAGCCATGGGTGTGTAGAAAAACCCAAAACCAATGTAGAGTGGGATAATATGAGTGTGGTTCTAGCCTTCTAGGCATGGGTGTGTAGAAAAACCCAAAACCAAAAAATTAACTTGAAAAACCGGTTATCTGAAGTTGAATCAAATTGACCAGTTCAAAAAAATAAATAAATCATATAACGGTTTCATTTCAGCTAAAATGGTCACAAAATTCGGTCAATTTCATTTAGTTGAAAAACAAAAAACCAGTTTTATTATCTGAAGAATGGAGCATCTCAATTTCATCCTCCCCCAGGCCCACCTCACTCTTGGCTACTCAGCCCCGAGTGCTCACCGCCCTTTGCCATCACTAACCCAGTAACCCTAACATCTAAGTATTGCGGCGAAAAATTGACTCAATGGATTCGGATTTAAGCTCTCTCTCTCTCTCTCTCTCTGAATCGATAATGCAATTGTTGTTACTACTAATGGTGACAACAAGCTAGAGTACTTGGCACCCTTTGTTTTTCCTGGCGGCGTTTTAGATAATGAAATAGATGTTTCCTAAATTACTAGACAGCTTTTCTAAGACAAATGAAAACTAAAACACAAAATTAATAACGAAAAATGACATAAAATATACTAACCTTTGGGGCATAGGACAAATATGTACCATTCTCTTTTTTTTTGGGATGCCAACAATTCGACCTTAGCGGTAAATCAATTTTCAAACACTTTGACTCACCCAAAAGCTAATATGTTAGATTATTTTGAACATGTGTATGGTGGTAGGACTAATTAACTTAATGTGAAGTTAATTTTGAAGTTTAAAATGTGATAATTTGTAGTTAAGCTTAAGTTCATATTGTGATAATACTTGTTAACTTTTAGTTTCTGTTCAAAAATATTAAAAGAATCGGTTAAAAAGTCTCATCACCGTACACATGATCTAAGCCACATACAACGTAAGCTTTTTGATGACTCAAAAGTACTTGAAAATCAATGGTGGTTTATTAAAAACTACTACCCGTAAAGATCATATCGTTGACGTCCAAGAAAAAAGATTAGTATATTTTCATCCAATACCCCCAAATATTAGATTATATGTCCAATGTTCTTTAAATAAATGAGTCAAGGATGCTGAGTAGAATATAATGAGTAAAAGATAAATGGCATGTGTTTGGTAATGAAGTTCATGTAACTAATTGGGCTGGTATTTGCGTAAGGCTCCCCTTTAATATTTCAAACTGTAACATTCATATCCCCGGGGATTACAATAACAAGCATCCAACCAAGGAACTTGACATCACACCCTCCAATTACCACTTGGAGTAATGTCGCGTAACTCACCACTTAGACAGGACAATCCTCATGATAGACCATCTCACTTAAAAGCTTAGTTCACAGAACTCTGTTGCTTCACAAGGATTATGGTGTGTGCAAAGAGTAGGATGTATATTCTCATGGGCCTTAGTATCATACCTACGTGATAACATCAAGAAAAAAAATGGCCAGTGACTTGAGTAAGAAAACAAGATCCTTGGAAATCTAATTTTTAAAGCAAAACAAGGAAAAGTAACTTGAAAGAGTGTGCAAAAAGAGAGAAGAAAGATATGAAATCAAGTCATGAAATGAATCCACATTTGCAAATAAGAGAACTAGGGGTGAACTAACACCAACTAGGATAAGAAACACCACCTAGTTAGGATTTTTATGTATCTCTCAAGGGTTAAGCTTAACTCAATTCAAGAGTGAAAGCAAAAACCAAGAAAGATTAAAATTAGGGGCAATTCAAAGAAAGAAACATGTTATAAGCTAGGCGTGAACTAGCTAAAATGTATGAAGGGAATGGATTTAGAATCAAGGGATTCTAAATGGTAAAGGAAAGAAAAGGATAGAAACTAGACTAATCCTTGGATACAGATTCACCACCAAAGACTAATCTAGTGAAAACTGAGTTTGTTTAAGGATACAAAAATACCACTAGAAATAGGTTTAGGGCCCTTAACTGTATTTAGGATACAGAAATACCACCTAAAAAAAAGTTAAGACTCACTTGATCACCACTCTACTCGGCCTAAGTAGAGATAAGTAAGTAAAGTATTTCACACACGCTCATGGAGCAAAGCTCAACTTTGATTTCAAATCAACAATACTCTCTTACAAATTTGGCAGCCTAGTACTTATATAGACGACCCTAATCTTTCCCTTGACACTAGGAAACCATTAAAAGGTTATTTCATGCTTAAAAAAGGTACTAAACTAGCTTAAACAAAGTAAACTTACAAAGCATGCTTAATTGAACTAATTACAAATAATGAGACTAGTATTACAACAAATTAATAACTAAACAAAAGTCTAAGCTCTTGTAATTAGCTCAGCTGATCCATGTGCACATGGTAGAGATAAAACTGGTGGCTTGCATGTCCACTTTACGGCTAGCCAACCAGAACGCCCTTGGTGTCCTTGCCTTTGCTTGAAGTAAGGCGACATGTCACTTGCTTAGCCTTTAAGGATGTTGACATGTGTCCTGCCACGTGGCATGCATGTGTGGCCGCTTAGGTGAGTCACCAGCTTAGTAAGAACCCAAGTAGGCAAGGTTGAGGGTAAGAAAACCTAGCTACGAAGGTAAACTTAAGCTAGAACAAAAATAGCACCTGGGAGCCAATTTACATGGTTTTTGGCCAGCTTGTTTACCTCGCTTAATGGTGGGTTATGCGGAATTTCTTTGCATGGGAGGTAAACTTGAGGTGTATACAAACCCCCCATGAAGAAACCAGTCTTAAAACACAATTAAGATGCCTAAACAGCAAGTTAAACAGAACCGGATAGAATTGGGCTCAATCTGGCACGGTTTGGTTGTTGGGCTTGGTTTGGTACTTTGGACTTGGTTTAATTGGTTCTTCTTGGCATGATTTTGTAGTAGACATCCTAAGGTATTGTACCATGTAAAAACTTTGGACTTAAAGCCTTCAAAATTTTAGAAAATCCAAGGCACAAAGTCGGGCAAAACTGTAGACAAGCATCCATAGGGCTTTGGTTTAGTGCTTGAAAACTTGGACAAAACTCTCAACTTAAAATTGATTTTATTGCATGGATGAGTTTATCAGGTTGTTAATAAATTATATTAGCAAATAAATCAAAGTTAAATTAAGTTTAAGTTGAAAAATCAACTTAAAACTGAAACAGGTTCAAAAATGGCCTAAACTAGAACGGTTTCGTTTAAGGCTTGGATTTCCATGCTAAACTTGACTTGACTTAACTCTTTTGGCATGGTTTGAAAGTTTAGGATGTTATTTAACATCCTAACAAAAAGAAAGGGCTCTAAACCTCCTGGAGGTTTAGGAAATTAAATGCACAAAATCAACTTGTGCATAAGTTCAAAAAAATGATTAGGGCTAATTGAGGATTGCATGGGCTGATATTCATCATCGTCCCCTTGTTAGAAAGATTTGACCCCAAATTGGTAAGGTAATCATCTTCCATACTTGGCTTAATTATGGCTGAAATAAGATCATCCATTCAAATAAGTCTTTCTTGATCTTAGAGAATCTTTTACATTCATTCCCCTTGCTGATTTGAATCTAGTTTAGAGGGGACCCATGGGACTTGTCTTGAACCCATTCCTTAAAGGCTCTAATTTCAAGATTAGATGCCTTAGGTAGCGGTTCACTAGAAGTGAGGAAAAGGCTTAAATGCTCATCGCTCTTTTGTGGGGGGTTTGTTCTCAAAGTAAGCATTTCACCTTCATTTATTTTCACCTCAACTTCTTCTAGATTGTCCACCACTTCCTTCTCTATCTCTTCTTCAATTTCTTGCTTCTGATTAACTGCCACATCTCCTTCTTTGTTTTCCTCAACCTCACACTCCTTCATGGCTTCCCATTTAGCTAGGGTGACAACATTTCTGTTTGGGCAGTCCACGGTTGTGTGTCCAAGTCCTTGGCACTTAAGGCATCTTCTTTTGCCAAAAGGACTAGGGTTGAGTCTGTTTTGTGGAGTTTGGATTCTTTGTGGTGTGGAAGGAGAGGGAACTGCTGGTTTAGGAAAGGAAATTGAACTCCCCTTGTTGAAAGGTTGGTCCAGGAGTAGGGGCTTTGAGCCACGCTTCTTAGGAAGTAGAGGAACATGTTTGAGCATGAAAGAGGGTGGGCAAAAGGCACCCATCAGCTTACTTCTCATCGTCTTCCAAGTTCTCACCTTCTCTTTTCGTTTCTTTCTTCTTCTCAACTTGTAATTTTGTCACCATTGAAGTGCATAACCTCTAAATCTTGAAATAACCACTTTGAACATCTCTTAGTCGTCAAGGTTAACAAGTAAGGACTTGTCCTACCTTAGAAATATAGGTCGTAAACTCATCCTTTTGGCCACGAAATGTTGGGATTTCACAGCTAGCCAACTCAATATCAATCAAGACTAGCTCTTTCATCAATTCTTCATTGCTAATCTTCATTTCTTCATTGCTGATTTTCATTTCTTCAAAATTCTTCATGACAACCTAAATCTCTCTTCCAAAGTCATGTTAGAACTCATGAGTTAAGTCAACTCACAACCAGGCTCTTTGTGTTTAGATTGTGCTTGGGATGGAGTAAAGTGTGTGGGGTTGGATTCAAGGCTAAGACGATACTTTGCTTTGATACCTGTTAGATTATAAGCACACAAGGACATAAGAGGGGGGTGAATTGTGTCTTCTAACTTTTTCGTTTATTTCAAAATACTTGTGAGAACTATTTGGAGAGGTGTTTGGAGTAAGGTAAAATAAAACTGAATGCAGTAATATGAAAGTAGACATAATGTTTTTACATGGAAAACCACCTTTGGCCCAATTGATGTCTAAAAACCACGACCTACTTCAGTAGGATTTTAGCAACACTTTTACTAACACAAGCCGAATTCGTTATACATGTAACTCACACGTGACTACGTCACACACGTAACTTAGTCTCCCCGAGACCCTCGTTACAAACACGTAACTAGCCTCCACTTGAGAACTAGTCACACAACACATCCAAAGTCTCCCAAGACTTGGACACACTCTAATCTCACAGATGACAGAGGTGAATAGAAAAACACATTACTTTGAATGCTTCTAAATAAGCTGAATGTAAGGTACAATACAATCCCTATTATTCCAATATAGATGACTCAATTTAGCACACTTCTTGAAGGTTTTTCAATCAGAAAATTTTCTCCCAGAAAACTCGATTTTGCTCCTTGAAAAACCGTCGGTGAAAACATTGAGAGGCAAGAGATTATATACCCACGGAACACTTGTGTCGCAAGTATATGGGAGGTTTTGGAATTTAGCAATAGCTCTCAAAAGTAATCAATATTCCAAACGGAATTGAATCATATCTTAAAGGCTAAGATAAAATCTTTTGATTGTATCTTTTTAGGAAAACAATATTATTCAGTGAAGGACTCTTTGTAAGACAAAATATTATCAAAAAATCAATCCCAAATATGTTAGGAATTTTGACAGTAGAAAAATACTTGAAAATCTTTGGGACAAGAGTTTTATACGTTGCCGTCAGAACAATACATACCTGATTGCTCAAACTGTTCTGAGCAGTGTTCTGAGTTAGCGCTAGAAATTCCTTCAAGGTGAGTGTTAAGTCAAGATCTTCTAATTGGCATATTAACAAGAATCTAGATGAATACAACCAGTAATTAACCCTAAGATTCTTGTGATCCTTCGACCTCCTTGATGTCGTGCATACATATTCACTTTGATGCTCCAAGCTTCTTCGAACTGTTCTCCAGGGTGTTTGCAACCTGTCTTAACACACAATTCTAGCACACTACTCAAGCATAGCATGATAGCGTATTGACTGGTACATTTGAGTTGTTATCATCAAAACCCTGCACATGATTGTTTCAACAAATTCCCTATTTTTGATGATGACAAACCAAATGTCCATCAAAGTGCGACAGAGTAAAGGGCAAGAACATTGGTGCCAAAATAGTAATTTAAGGATTCCAATGCATAGACGAGATAAAGCAAGAGTAAGAATCAGCTTGAATAGGTAGACCAATCATAGCATGGTCATACTTATCTTGCCCCTTTTGACATCATCGAAAAGGTCAAGGGAACCATCTGCATAAATTCAGTAGAGATGTACCCACCACCACGGGTAATGAGGAAAAATAACAGTGATACAAGTCAAGTATGTGGTACATAATGATATTGGCCATCCCAGTCAAGCACAAACACACAACAACATTAGCAGGCAAAGGCATAGCATAAACCAAACCCAGCTAAAATTAGACATAACCATTGTCACTCACAAGCAAAATCAAGTTTATCCGAACAGAGAAGAAAACAGTGTTGTTGAAAACAAGGATCAGGGCTGAGAACAGGGGTGAATTAGGGAGAAGTAGGAGGAGCAAATTTGGCCGTGAGGGTAGAAAGAGCACATAGAATATCCCCATGGCGCTGTACATTCAAGGCCTTTTCTTCACTGAGTGCGTGGTTCACTTCAGCAATCTCCTCCTTCAGATGGAGCTGGTCCTGTACTAGTGCCTCAACCGTGGATGTGCTGGAAGAGGTAGCCTTACTGGGAACGGGGGTGGGAGCAGGGCCAAAGGGTGTTTTGGGTCCTTATTCTGACACTGTACCATCACTCTTCTTTACTGGGAACCCACACCCAAGCAAAGTGTTGCTCCCTATCTCGTATGTGACCTGAAATCCGATTCTCTTTTTCAAAGGAATCCTAAGTGTCTCAAAAACTAAAGTCAGAAGGAAGCCATAGTCTATACCATGACTCTTAGAGGTGTTTGCAATACGTGCAATATGACTAATCATGATGGCGGGTAGATTAATTTGCTCCCCTCGATCTAGTAGGTTTGTATAACACATATCCATGGGGTCCGCAAGATTGCGTCTCTGACCCCGGGGAGTCACATTCTTAATCACAAATCAGAACAATAGCCTATGCAAAGGCATCATTTCCCCCTTTCGCACAGACCGGGGGGCAGTCAAATCAAGTTGTTGGGCTAGCTTTCGGGTCAATTCCAACAGTCGTTCATCACCTATTACGCTCTTATCCTCACGCACATGCACATCAAACCCCTTGGATGGCACCCCAAGCCAATCTCCTAAGTTATCAGCATCGAAGCATAGCTCACGGCCATTAACTGAGTTTGTCACTATCCCACTAGTGACAACACAATTGGCATAGAATTCAGCCAATGCAGGTATAGAACAACCCCGTTTAGTGTTTGTAAACAAATCTAACCAACCCTGGGCCTTCAATTTTTCTAGGAACACTCCCAGCCCCTGTTCCTGAAAGTATGATACCTTAATCATTTTTCCTCTAACCACAGTTTTCTAAAGAAAGTGTCTGTACCTTTCCCCTAGTGTCATGGTTTTTCTAGCTTTTTTTTTTCTATGGTCCATTCCTTTCTTCACCCAGATCGAGTGCCTGTTCTGGAGATCCCCGTTTCAGGGCAGGTTTCTTGGTGGAAACAGGTGTGGGAGGTGTTTTGGCTGTTGGTTTGACAGGTGTTTTGAAGAGTGGTTTGGTAGTGTGAGGAGTGGTTTGGGTTTCCTTACAGACCTTTTAATCTTGTCCTCGGGTAGGCTCGGTGAGATGGTAGGACCTGAGCTTCGAGTTCGAGGCCACTGTATAGATGTGGTGAGAGGCACATTGGGTGTGGTTGCGGTCTTCATTTGGCGCTTGGTAGTCGGTTTGGTTAATGTTTGGTGGGTTGTTTTCATAGTCCGCTTGAACCGTATAAAGGGTTCATCCTCATCAACGTCACACACGGAAGCATTATTCAAGAAGGGCTCCTCAACCCAATCTTCAACAAACACAGACTCATTAATCTTGTCAGTTGATTTTGACTCGATCACACCGGGTTCATATAATACTAATTCCCATCCCAAGACCAGTTTGACAGGGGGTATATCATCAAGATTGACTCCTACTTGTCTCAAATCGATACTTTTCAAGAACTGAAAGATGAATAGAGAAATACCATAAGTGGGCACAGGGGTAGCTTCCGCTGGTGATGTTGGTGGCGCCGTGAGTATGTCTAGTAATTTTTCTCCCCTTTTTCTTGATTTCTTAGCTTGAAGTGAGCTTCGGTGACGCGCCTTGCGATCGAAGGATGCGTCGCTGCCATGGGTGCGTGCCATTGGAAGACCTAGTGGAGGAAGAGGTTAGGGTTTAGTGGGTTTTAGGAAGAAGAGGAAGGTTGGGTTCTTGAGGGAAGGAGGGAAGGTGGTTTCAGAAGATAGGGAAGGTTTGAAATGAATTGACCGAAAAATAAAGTAAAGATCTGTAATGATCTTTTCGGTCGTCGGTTTTTGGAGAGAGAGAGGATTTTGCATGAAAGATATTATTACACCTTCGGAAAAGCTGCAGATTATAGATTAGGCGTAATAAATTCAATTTCTAATACACTTTCAATTATGGTAACTTGATTAGCACAGGATACAAACAATGGTCAGACTTGTTCTTAGTGCCTGTTCTGACTGCTATATGTTTGGTAACAAAGGATAGTAAGGGCAATAACATTAAACCTCAACGACTGTCAGCATGTCATATTCCACACATATGCTAACAACAGCACAAAAAATTGAATGCATCCATTGAATCAATTTATTTGGTCTCAAAACCTGACTAGTCAATCATTGGGAGTTGATGAAATACTCTCACGTTCTCTTAATCATACCTAATTCAAGTCTATTCCTCTCAAATTGTTCTCTACTCAGTGCCTTGGTAAAAATATCAGCAATTTGTTTGTTAGTGGCACAAAAATTCATTGAAACCAAGCCATTTTCTACATTGTCTCTTAAAAAGTGATGACGAACGTCAATATGCTTAGTCCTTTTATGTTGACACGGGTTCTTGGCAATGTTAATTGAACTTGTGTTATCACAGAATATGGGAATGCATCCCGTGTCAACACCAAAGTCCTTGAGTTGTTGCCGTATCCACAGCAGCCGCTACATACTCGGCTTATGCTGTGGGCATGGCAACTGTGTGCTATTTCTTTGTAGACCAAGAGACCAAACAAGGTCCAAGAAAAGTAGCCATACCTGAGGTGCTTTTTCTGTCAACTAGAAATCCAACATAATCAGCATCCGCATACCCAATGAGGTCAAAGTTGCATCCTTGTGGATACCATAGTGCTAAATCAGAGGTGTGTTTCAAATATCTAAAAATCCGTTTTGCAGCTTTCAAATGTGTTTCTTTTAGATTTGACTGAAAACGGGCACACAAACCAACACTGAAAACAATGTCAGGTCTACTAGCGATTAGGTATAGGAGTGACCCTATCATGCCCCTATATGATTTCTCATTAGCTAAAGAACTTCCGTCATCCATCACCAACTCGGTTGAAGGAGAGATGGGAGTGTCCATGGGCTTAGCCAATTCCATCCAAACCGCTTAAGTAGTTCCTTGACATATTTTTGTTGATGTGTCATAGTTCCACTTGAGGTTTGCTTAATTTGCAAGCTTAAGAAAAAATTAAGCTCGCCTATCATGCTCATCTCAAACTCACTCCCCATCAAATTTGAAATTCATCACATAAATCATTGTTTGTTGCTCCAAATATAATGTCATCGACATATACTTGTACAATCAACAAATGTTCCCCCTTAAATTTGAGAAACAAGGTATTATCAACCTTGCCTCTTTGAAAATCATTATCAATTAAGAAACTTGACAAATGTTCATACCAAACTCTAGGAGCTTGTTTTAGACCATAATGTGCTTTGTCAAGTTTGAACACATGGTTAGGAAAATCATGATTTCAAAACTAGGGGGTTGTTTTATATATACCTCTTCTTTAAGATATCCATTGAGAAATGCACTCTTCACATCCATTTGGTACAACTTGATCTCCATGTGTGCTGTAAAGGCTACCAAGATGCGAATAGCCTCTATCCTTGCTACAGGTGCAAATGTTTCCTCATAATCAATCCATTCTTCTTGATTGTAACCTTGGACCACCAGCCTGGCCTTGTTCCGAGTGACTGTTCCGAACTCATCCAACTTGTTCTTGAACACCCACTTGGTTCCAATTATTGATCTGTCTTTAGGCCATGGTTTAAGGTGCCAAACCTTGTTCATTTCAAACTGATGAAGCTCCTCTTGCATGGCTATAACCCAGTCAGAATCTGCAAGGGCTTCATGAACATTCTTAGGCTTAATGTTAGATAAAAAGGCATAAAAGGCACAAAAATTTCTGAGCTTAGATCTGGTTTGCACCCCTATATTAATATCATATATAATTTGGTCAAGGGGATGTGAGCTCTGGTGCTTCTAGGGTCGTGAAGTGAAAGGATCCACAGATCCGCTTTTCACTCTCTCCTGGCGGCTTGAAGAAACAAGTTCGGGATCAGGTCTGGAGCTTGTTCTCAGATCAGTATGAGGGTACTGAGGTTGAGTGAGCTGGTTTTGGTTCATATCAGGGTTGACAGTGCTTCCCCCTGATTGGTCTACTTCCCGCCCACTTTCCATATTATCAGCTCCAGAGTGTGGCTCACTTTCATGAGTCTTACCAATGTCTTTTCTTACAAAGCCAAATTCAGAATCTTCATCCTGTGCATCATTCTCAACCAAGGAGTTAGTTTCATCAAATAATATATGCACACTTTCCTTAACACTTAGAGTCCTTTTGTTGAACACTTTGTAAGCTTTACTATGTGAGGAGTATCCTAAGAATATGGCTTCATCACTTCTAGGGCCAAACTTTCCCAAGGGTTCCTTCTCATTATTGTGCACAGAATATTTGCAACCAACGACTCTTAGGTGCCTAATATTGGGTTTTCTCCCTTTGAGAAGTTCATAAGGAGTCTTATTAAGAAGGTCTGATCACACATCTATTTATAATATAACATGTTGTGTTCAATGCCTCAGCCCAAAAATGTCTACGAAGACCACTAGCAACAAGCACATACCTCTTCCCGCCCCTACTTGTGAACCTCATAAGACCACATAAATCAACATGTAGTAGCTCAAGAGGTTGGGAAGTGCTAACATACTTCTTTGGCTTGAAAGAGATTTTAGTTTGCTTTCCTTTTGCACAATCATTGCATACCTTGTCATCATTGTATTTGATAGAAGGTAAACCAACTACTAGGTCTTTAGAAACAAGTTTATTTAGCAAGGAGAGAGTAACATGACCTAGTCTCTTATGCCAAAGCATAACATCATCATCAAGAGCACTCAAACAAGTCAAATGATTTTGGGAAGTGAAAGAACACATGCTTTATACACATTGTTGTGTCGCTTCCCCCTCAACACAACCTCTCCACATTTGATATTGGTAATCAAGCATTGATCCGAAAAAAATCCAACATGATTACCTTTATCACATAATTGGGACACACTTAACAAGTTATGCTGTAACCCATCAACTAGGTACACATTATTAACTGAGTGGGAGAGTGATTTACCTATCTTACCTACACCAAGAATCGTCCCAGACTTGTCGTTTCCAAATGCCACTCTCCCTCCATCAAAGGCTGTAAGTGAGAGGAAATTTGATTTGTTTCCAGTCATATGCCTTGAGCAACCACTATCCAAGTACCACAATTGGTTGCCTCCTCTCACTTTAACCTGCAAAACCACTAAGTGTCAGTCTTGGGAACCCAGATCCACTTGGGTCCCATTCTTTTCATGGAATTTAACTCATCTTTTCTAATCCATATTTGTTTAACATATAATGAGTTTCTTTCCATGGCCCTTTTTCTTAAAGAACAAGCATAACGATAATGACCAGTTTTTCCACAATGAAAACAAATTATATTCTCTAGCATACCAACATATTTCCTGTCCATTGGCTTAGTAACACGCCTATTCACAAAGCCTAATCCCTTTCTGTTTCGATTATGATGAGTGCTTAGCCATACTAGTGCTTCTGAGGAATTGTTCCAGCGCCTGTTTTCTGTAAGGTTAGTTTCAGCTTTTTGCATTTTTTCAAGAAGCTGTTTATTTTCACTCATATGGAATTCTAGATTAAGCTTTAGATTTAAGGACTCACTTTCCAGCCTTGAGAGATTAGTGTTGAACACTTCCTCTCTCTTGTTCATAAGATCCTTAAGGGTGTCTAGTTCATTACATAAAACAAGAACTTTCTTTTATCAATTTTGAGTTTTTCACAAGTGACAACCTCATTCATATACCCAAGTTCTTACTTCTTTCTTTCCAGTCTTTTAACATCCTTTTCTAATCCTGAGCAGGTATTTTTAAGCGTGCAATTTTCAGAATTTACTATCTCACATTCTTCCATCGATGTGAAAACTAATTTTTCAAGTTTCCTCTTGCTAAGATTACGTACCTCTTCCTTGAGTTGGGACAAACTCTCGATCGAATCAGAATCTGAATCAGATTCTCTTCGAGCCATAAGAGCTACTGCTTTCTCTCCATCTTTAGAGTCCTCTTCTTCTTCTGAGGTATCACCCCAGGCTGCCTTCATTGCCTTGGTGAACTGTTTTTCAGCACTAGTTAATTGCGTCTTTTTGCCTCTAGTTCGGACCTGTTCTGATCCCTGTTCTTCCTTCAGCAAGGGGCAATTCTTCACAATATGATCTTGCCTTCCACACTTAAAGCATCCTGAGAACTAATCTCAATCGTTGTTCTTAGCCTTGCTGGTATTACCATTCTTATATTTTCTTTCGGCCTTTTTGAAGAATTTTTTGAACTTTCGAGTTATCATGGCCATCCCTTCTTCATCAAAATCTGAGCTATCGCTTTCTCTAGCTTTTAGTGCCAGTCCTCGGTCTTTCTTCACTTCTTCCTTCATCTGGGAATTCCTTCTTAGTTCATATGTTTGTAGATTCCCAATAAGCTCATCCAAGGAAATCTCATTCATCTTCCTGGCTTCTTGGATAGCAGTGACTTTTGATTCCCATGATTGAGGTAAAATTCGTAGGATCTTCCTTACCAACTCTTTAGTCGTAAAGGATTTTCCCAACGATTTTAACTCATTAGTGATACGGGTAAACCGAGTATGCATGTCCATAACTATCTCTTTATTGCTCATCTCGAATAGCTCATACTTCCTTACCAATAGCTCGATTTTGGATTGCTTGACTTGATTTGTTCCTTCGTGAGCTATCTGAAGAGCATTCCATATCTCCTTTGCGGATTCACACTTTGAGATACGAGTGTATTCATTAGGTCCGAGTCCAAAATAAAGCAGTTTCTTGGCCTTGGCATTCTTCTCCATCTTCCTAAAGTTGTCTGAGTCGAATTCCTTTGGCTCCTTAGGAACAGTCTTCCCATCAGTTGTGAATTTCACTGGAATGTAAGGGCCATTCACAATGAGCATCCACAACTCATAATCCTTAGCTTGGATATAGTTCTCCATTCGATTTTTCCACCAATTGTAGTGCTGTCCATTGAAAAATTGAGGCCTGGTCACAGATTGACCTTCTAAGATTCCTTGTGGTGCACTCATTCCTTTAGGATCTCTCAAGGTGTTAACCTAATTATGAGAACCTGCTTTGATACCACTTGTTAGATTATAAGCGCACAAGGACACAAGAGGGGGGTGAATTGTATCTTCCAACTTTTTCGTTTGTTTCAGAACACTCGTGAGAACTGTTTGGAGAGGTGTTTGGAGTGAGGTAAAATAAAACTGAATGCGGTAATATGAAAGTAGACACAATATTTTTACGTGAAAAACCACCTCTGGCCCAATTGAGGTGTAAAAACCACGACCTACCTCAGTAGGATTTCAGCAACACTTTTACTAGCACAAGCCGAATTCGTTACACATGCAACTCACACGTGACTAAGTCACACATATAACTTAGTCTCCCCGAGACCCTCGTTACAAACACATAACTAGCCTCCACTTGAGAACTAGTCACACAACACGTCCAAAGTCTCCCAAGACTTGGACACACTCTAATCTCACTAATGACAGAGGTGAATAGAAAAGCACCTTACTTTGAATGTTTCTAAATAAGCTGAATGTAAGGTACAATACAATCCCTATTATGCCAATATAGATGACTCAATTTAGCACACTTCTTGCAGGTTTTCAATCATAAAATTTTCTCCCAGAACACTCAATTTTGCTCCTTAAAAAACTGTCAGTGAAAACGTTGAGAGACAAGAGATTATATACCCATGAAACACTTGTGTCGCAAGTATATGGGAGGTTTTGGATTTTAGCAATAAGTCTCAAAAGTAATCAGTATTCCAAATGGAATCAAATCATATCTTAAAGGCTAAGATAAAATCTTTTGATAGTATCTTTTTAGGAAAACAATATTATTCAATGAAGGACTCTTTGTAAGACAATATTATCAAAAAATAAATTCCAAATATGTTAGGAATTTTGACAGTAGAAAAATACTTGAAAATTTTAGGAAAACAATTTTATACGTTGCCCTCAGAACACTGTAGACCTGATTGCTCAAACTGTTCTGAGCAGTGTTTTGAGTTAGCGCAAGAAATTCCTTCAAGGTGAGTGTTAAGTCAAGATCTTCTAATTGGCATATTAACAAGAATCTAGATGAATACAACTAGTAATTAACCCTAAGATTCTTATGATCCTTTGACCTCCTTGATGTCATGCATACATATTCACTTTGATGCTCCAAGCTTCTTCGAACTGTTCTCCAGGGTGTTTGCAACCTGTTTCAACACACAATTCTAGCACACTACTCAAGCATAGCATGATAGCATATTGACTGGTACATTTGGGTTGTTATCATCAAAACCTTCACATGATTGTTTCAACAATACCAAAACTGATGTATCTCTCAAGAATTAAGCCTAACTCAATTCAAGAGTGAAAGCTAAAACCAAGAAAGATTACAATCAGGGGCAATTCAAAGAAAGAAACATGTTATGGGCTAGGTGTGAATTAGCTAAAGTGTATGGAGCGAATGGATTTAGAATCAAGGGATTCTAAATGGAAAAGGATGGAAAAGGATAGAAACTAAACTAATCCTTGGATATAGATTCACCACCAATGACTAATCTAGTGAAAACTAAGCTTGTTTAAAGATACAGAAGCATCAGCAGAAATAAGTTTAGGATGCAGAAACACCACCTTAATAAAAGTTAAAACTCACTTGATCATCACCGTACTTAGCCTAAGTAGAGATAAGCAAGTAAAGTATTTCACACACACTCAAGTAGCAAAGCTCAAATTTGATTTCAAATTAACAACTCTCTTATAAATTTGGTACCCTAGTACTTATATGAATGGTCGTAAGCCTTCCCTTCACACTAGGGAACCATTTAAAGGTTACTTCATGCTTAGGAAATGTCCTAAACTAGCTTAAGCAAAGTAAACTTATAAAGCATGCTTAATTGAACTAATTACAAATTATGAGCCTAGTATTACAACAAATTAATAACTAAACAAAAGTCTAAGCTCTTGTAATTAGCTAAGTTGATCCGTGTGCACATGGGATAGAGAAAAGTGGTTGCTTGCATGTCCATTGTACGACCAGCCAACCAGAACGCCCTTGGTGTCCTTACCTTTGCTTGAAGTAAGGTGACACATCACTTGCTTAACCTTTAAGGATGTTGACACATGTCTTGCCACATGGCATGCATGTGTGGCTGCTTAGGTGAGTCATTAGCTAAGTAAGCACCCAATTAGGCAAGGTGGAGGTGTAAGAAAACCCAGCTAGGAAGGTAAACTTAAGCTAGAAGCAAAATAGCACATGGGAGCCATTTTACATGGTTTTTGGGCAGCTTGTTTACCTTGCTTAATCATGGGTTATGTGGAATTTATTTTCATGGGGGGTAACCTTGAGGTGTCTACAAACCCCGCATGATGAAACCAGGCTTAAAACACATTTAAGACGCCTACACAACAAGTTAAACAAAATCGGGCAGAATTGGGCTCAATCTGGCATGGTTCGGTTGTTAGGCTCGGGGCTTTTTGGACTTAGTTTAACTAGTTTTTCTTGGCATGCTTTTGTAGTAGACGTCCTAAATTATTGTATCATGTAAAAATTTTGGACTTAAAGCCTTCAAAATTTTAGAAAATCCAAGGCATAAAAACGGAAAAAACTGTAGACAAGCATTCATAGGGTTCTGTTTTGGTGCTTGAAAACTTGGACAAAACTCTTAACTTAAAACTGATTTTATTGCATGGATGAGTCTATTAGGATGTTAATAAACTCTCTTAGCAAAGAAATCAAAGTTAAATTAAGTTTAAGTTGACAAATCAACTTAAAACTGAAATAGGTTCAACAATGGCCTAAACTGGAAAGGTTTAGCTTATGGCTTGGACTTTCCATGCTAAACTTGACTTGACTTGACTCGATTCTTTTAGCATGGTTTGAAAGTTTAGGATCTTAGTTAACTTCTTAATAAAAAGAAAAGGCTCAAAACCTCCTGGAGGCTTAGGAAATTAAATGCACAAAATCAGCTTGTCCGTAGGTTCAAAAAAATGATTAGGGCTAATTGAGGATTGCATGGGCTAATATCCATAAGATTTGTTCAATTGGATGATCAAGACTTGGATAGGGCCAAAACTAATACCTTTCTTGGATACAAATACATCACCAAGAGAAGTGTTAGGGCCCTTAGCTGGCTTTGGATATAGATACACCACCAAAAAGAAGCTAAGATTCTTGCTAGATTGCCACCTTACTTGGCCTAAGCAATGATAAGCTAGAAGAGTTTGAGATTTTAAAGGAGTTATGACTCAACTTCATTCAACTTCATCAAAAGTGAGCTTACAAACTGAAGGGGGAGGGGGGTATATAGTTCGTTTCTACTTGCTTACAACAATCATAGTTCAACTTGAGCCAAGCCTAAACAAGGTAAACATCAAAGTAGCAAACCAGCCCAAAATCAGTTATATGAAAGCATCAAATGACACCTCTTGCTAGTCTAGATGACTTAGGTGTCTAATTAACACTCCTAAGGCCTAATTAGCTCTGTTTTATAAAAGGAAATTTTATGTCAAATGGATGCTCTTTTGAGAAGACCAAATCTCATCAATGCAATTTGTTGTCTACAACAACATTAACCTTGTAAAAGGGATTTTCCTCCTTATTGGGCTAGATAAAAGTCCATCTTGTGTGAAATTTAGGGCCGGTTTTTTTTTTATGGAAATTTGATATTATATTTAGCTTATTTCAATCCATAAAAACTTTCAAAGTGAAAAGAGGATGTTTGAGGCCAAAAATGAGCTCCATTTCCAGAACCGGGCAAATTGGGGTAGAAACTGTGCATTTGAATTTGCTAGCCCATTTGAGGGGTCCGATGAACTCCAAAGTGCATGAAACTTGATTTATTAGACAAAAAACTTCTTCAAGTAAATTCTAGGTAGATTACATCATTTTGATATGCTTGTCATGGCTAAGGAAATGGTGCATAAAACTGGACTTGTACAGGGTTGAACTGGCAGTTTTGACCTTCTAACTTTTGCTTTGCATTTGAGTGATCAAATGATGTCCAATTGAAGTGGTTCTGGATTATGTGGAAATAGGACATCATGAAATTTATCTTAGATTAAGTTTTAGCATCCTACACCTTTCCAGTCTTTTGCTACAAACCATCAAAGTTATTAGTTCCTTACTGTCTAATTGAGTTGATTTTGGGTAGCAATTAACTTGCACTTTTAAGGGCCTTGGATGGGTTGTTTGGACTGATTTCTGATGTAAGGGAGCTATGGGTGATGTTCAGTAATAGACCCCCACCTAATCTCCACTATCCTCCCTTGTTGGGAAGAATTTTCCCTTAAATTCTACCGCTCATCATCATCATATGGACTGATGAGGGTAGAACTGAAAGTGGCTGAAATCTCATGCTTTCCTGGGAGCTTGACCTTGCAACCACCAGGAAGGACCCTTTTAACTACTTTATAGGGTCCATACTCCATAGCCTTTAACTTATCCCTTCTTTTGCAGAGAAAATTTTCTTTCCCAATGAACACACAAACAAAGCCACCTGCTTTTGGATGAACTGACCTTTCATGCTTATGTTTTTACTTCTTGTTGGATTCAAGGGTCTTTCTAATCTCCTCAAGGACATGACAATGGAGCTTACTTGCTGCCTTGACTTGACTCAAAGCTTTAGATGTGAGGGTATCGCTTGTGAGATTGAAAGTGGGTTCAAAGGGAGACCAGGGTTTGCTATTTTTACTTATTAAACACCATAATATAGCTGGTAACAATTTGGATACAAGGAAAGACAATTCAGATGTATTTTAAATGAAGAAAAGACCAAAAGTGCTTTATAGAGGAGAAGGTTGTAGGTCAACTATGCCAAAATTGAAAGCTGTCCACATCAAGCTTGAAACCAGTTTATCTATCTTATCAAAAGAAGAGAGTAACAACTAGGTCATTAAATGAATGATGAAAGCTTGCCCCTTAAAACCAGGTGAAGCCAAGAAAGGACTCAACAACTATTGCAACTAGAGATAGGTGGTTGCTAATCATTAAATATGAGGTAACTAGGGAACATTCTAGAATATTCAATGAATATATTCTTCAACTTACGTTAGTAATCTAGTTGAAGTATGAATCCTACAGATAGAATTTTTTTTGCAGAAGAAGAGTACAACACATAATACTAGAGCTTGTCTTATATCCAAAGTGTTTATTGTACTCTTTTTGTAGTTTTTATACACACATTTGAGAAACCTTATGAGGCAAGAGGGTTTGATAGAACTATTGAAGAAGGGCATTGTGACTATCATCCTATCTAAGTGGGAATTTAGATTTATTACATCAAAAGGAGCTTGAATGACATGTTATTAGGTCCTTGATGGATGCTTGGTTGTGTAATCTTGCTTAATATTAATAAATATTGTTTGACTCCTAAGAAGGACCCTTAGTTAGAGGGGAGGGGGAAAGGTGAACCAAATTAAAAAAAGTACCGTATTCTTTATGTTATGTTATCTACATATTTTGCTTAGCGTCCTTGATTTGTTACTCTAGTTTTTTTTAGTATTCTATATCTCCATCGGTTTTGTGCTTAAGTTTTTGTTTACAATTATTTATTGTCACCTATTTACCCCTAACTTACTTTAAGCAATTGCTAGTAGAGTTAGTCTCACCTCTATTGACTTAATCATCAAGTGAGTGAAGATCTATGTCTTCTATAATGGATGAGACCAATCAAGGTGGATATGAGTTTTAACCTACTTTATTTTGTGGATCTAAATTTATTTCATTAGAAGACTGTAAGCTATGGAAAATTGTGTCGAAGGCTCCAATCAAGATAATGCATATTGTTTGCACTGAATGTTGGAGAAACTATTGACCAGTTTTGAACAGCATTAATGAGAGTAGGAAAACTATAAGGCCCTGAATGCTTTATACTGTACTTTAAATGTCATTGAGTTTAACGTAGTTTTTAATTGTGAAATAGCTAAAGACGTTTGGAACACTTGGGTAACTACCTATGAAAGTACTAGTCAAGTGAAGGAATCAAAATTAGACCTATATTCATCAATAAGTACTACTGAAAATGCTACGGAGCAAAGGAGTCAAAGAGATGTACATAAGGTTCACTAACATAATCAAGAATCTTAAGTCTTTTAGCGAAGTTTACTTAAATTAAGAGATGGTGACAAAGTTGCTAAGAAGTCTTCCAAGGAATCAATATGGAGCCGAGGTCACAACAATTTAAGAAGCACAAAATTTGAAAACCTCAAAGTTGGAGGATATAGTATGAAGACATTTTAACCTACAAAATCCATCTCAAGGAAGAGAAAGAAAGATCCTCATACGAAGGTATAGCCTTAAAAGTTGAAATTAAGGGCTCTGAAGATTGAGACAACTCCAGCAAAGAGGATTATGAGGAGAAAATTGCATCGTTGACCAGAAGCCTCCATAAAATGATCAAAAAGAAGAACTTTGAATTCAAGAAGCTTTGTAAAGGGTCAACCTCAAAGGGCACCAAAAGTGGCAAATCTTCCTCTCAAAGCCTTCACGCTAACTCTCCTATTTGCTTTGGTTGTGTCAACCAGGGGAATATGATGAAGGATCATTCATCCTTGAAAAAGAAAGTTGAAAAGAAGAAATATAACACCCTAAAAATTTGGAGTAATTATATATTAGCAAAACTAATATATTAGCAATGAAAAATTTTATTTTCCAAGATGCCATACCACATATCTTGGACATATGCAACAACAAAAGATCTACTAATAAAATTAATAACTCAATTATTAACAATTCAAGATGATAATTTTATTTATTACCCCTAGTTGATGAGTTGAAGTAGACCAAATTAACATAACCATTTATCTCTGTTAAACCTAAGCAGGTGACCCTAGTTTAACCAAAAGGTCCCCACCAAGTAATCAGCCTAAAAATAGAAAATAGCTAAAATGTGAGGATATAATCTTATTATATTAGTCCGAAATATGTTAAAACAATTATGAAAAAATATTTTAATTTTATAAATTGGGTGAGAGGGAAATAACAATAAAATGTTTTGTGTCTCTAGGTGTCTTAATTAAAAAGCCCTGGCACCCATAAGTTAAATGATGAGATAATGATAAATGATATCACATGCACATTCTAAGACTAAGAAGTGGAAGCCCCTAGGTGATCACCAAAACGGTAATGATAATGCTAATAAGGATTTGTAAGGCAAAAACAATTAAAAATCATAAAATAGTAATTTAACATAAATAACTTGGATGCAAAGGAGCTGACATTTAATTACCTAACTATTAACACTCTAGTTGTTGAACCTTAAATTTTTGAGAGTCCTAGTATCATATGAGAAAATGGTGATACTACATGTTGGTAGTAATGGCATTAAGATAGCTCCTTATCCCCCTCTATAATTGTCCCACATAGGAAGTTTTGGCACTTGGTGTGGGGTTTATATTTCCCCTCCTTACTTGGCCTTGCTGAGTAATTTGGGCCTAGTTTTCCTAGTGGAGTAGGAAAGGGTGACCATCACACACGTACGCTCATGGCTGGGTGCAGGAGCGATGTGGCGTGGGCTTGGGCTTGGGCCGGACCTACTAATCTTTTTGGAGAAATTTTGTTTAATTTTTATCCATTGGCGTTCCCGGTCAACAATTCTGCACTAATATTTCTCCATGGTTTATTCCAAGCCACAACTATTTTTGGCAACCAGTTTACTAAAGTTAGTAGGCCACAACAGCTAATTACTTCTATCCTCAATCTCTCCTAGTGTTTGAGCTAAAAATGTGCTATTTTTAAGGTACTTTTACACCGGTTTTATGCTCGTTTTAATAATATTTTTTAGGTTTTTAATTGATTTTATTTTATTTTGCAGATTTTTAATAAATGTGGAAAAAGGGCTGAAAATGGCAGAAAATGCGATAAATGTGAAGAAAATATCGAGAACTGAAAAACCGGTCCAAATTATCAAAGAACCGGTCCAGAAAAAAACCAAACCGGTCCAGCCTGAACCGGACTGGCCGGTTCAGCTCTTATAACCCCCCCTTTTTTTCGCGTCTGTCTTCTTCCTCCCCGATACCCTGAAACCCGAGATCCCCAACCCAGAACCCTGCTCCCTCGACCCAGAAATCCTCATCGCCATGCCATCTCGCTCCTCTCTCTCTCTACCTAGTCATCTCTCTCTCTCTTCCAGCACATCACCCTAGCCCACCGTTTTCCCCAAACCCCGAAACCCAAAACCACCCCAACCCACGGTTTTACTTCCCATCTTCGAAACCCCATCCCACCACCCGTAATTCACGCCCCAAACGCCAGCACACCCACCACCTGGCTTCATCTCCATCGTCCAGCTAGTGTACATCGAAGGGGCAAGGTTGAGGGAGTTCGGGTATTTAAGAGTTGCAGAGACGCCATTGAAGGGGGTTCGAGTTTTTAGGTAATTTAGAAGTAGGTAATTTTAGGAGTAGATTAGGTTTAATTTTGTTTAAGTTTAGTTTGATTTCGTTTTTAATTTCGATTTCATATTTGAATTTCAGATTTTACTTCGAATTTCAGATTAGGGTTAGGTTTTAGATTCGGTTTAGGGTTTGAATTCACTGCAATTTTGAAGCTTTTCAGTTGTAATTAACGCTTTTGGGTTGGTTTTTGAGAAAAGAATCGAATGTTAGTTTGTGAGTTTCAGTCGATTTCTCCTGTTTTTGGATCGTTCGAATTGCGTTTGGTGTTGTGAAGCTGCTTCTGGGTCGTGAATGGTGAATTCAGACCCTGAGTTGCTCTGGTATTGCTTCATTGCCCCAACTTCCTTAATTGTTTTTGTTAATCCCCTCCCCTGTTGCCTCGATTGTGTTCAATTCATTCATGTTGCTGCTGTTTTCTTTGCGTTCTTTTTCAATAAGATTGTCCCTGCTGCCATGTTCATGATCTGTTGTTGGCTTGATTTCTCCTGTTTCTGGGTTGCTTTCATTTGAAGCTGCTGCTTTTTCGTGCTCTGCTTGGGTTCTGTTAATCCCTTCCCCTGTTGCTTGCTCTGTTTCAATCTCTAGGTTCTGTTTAGTTTATTGTGTTGAATTGAAACCATGTTTAATTTTGGATCAGTTTTGGAATAATGTTAGTTAGTTGCTTAGGTTTTGAATCCTGCTTAATTCAAGCTTAGCTTGGTTTAGGTGGGGTAATTGACATAAGGTTTAGTTTAGGTTTAGTTTACTTAGTTCATTAAATCGTTTAAATTCTCAATTAAAAGCAATTAGTTGATTCAGTAGTTTAGATGAGCTTTTAGTTGAATTAGGTTGTTAGATTGTTTTGAATAATGTCACTTAGTTTAGTTTAGTTAATTAGTTTAATCATTTTGATTAAATGACCATAATCTAAACGTCTTCCTTGTGGATCGACCCTTAAGTACTATGACTGACAATCGAGTATTTGAGGTTTCCTTCTTTTCTTTAATTTAATTTTCCGCCCCCCTTAAAATCCCTAAACACCTAGTTTTTAGCTGGTTTCTCTCCACCACCTCAGTCTGTTCTCCCCTATAAATACAACCCTCTTCAGCTGCACAAAATACACAGCAAGTTCTCTCTTCTCTTATCTTCTTCGACTGTTCTGTTCTCTCTGTTTTGTGGGCAATTTTTATACTACACGTTCCAAGTCTCTAGCATCAAGTGCACGAGTTTAGAGGCTCACTGTATTAACCTTAGGAAACAATTGGCTAATTTGATTTGCATTGCAGTCGAGCCAAAATTGCTTTCAAGGTAGTGGTATACCAGAAGCCAAGCTAACCTAGTTGAAAGATAAGATGGATTCTCTTTCTTTATCTTCTTCTAAAGCTAACCTAGTTGAATTTACTATGCCTGCAACTATAAATAGGTTTAAAGGAAAAGATAAGAAGAACTAGAAGCCAAGCTATCCTAAGCAGTAGAACAAGCTCAGTAACAAGATCCAGAAATCAAAGGGGTTGTGCTATGTCTGCGGCAAGTTGGGGTACAAGGCATACCAGTGTCCACTTTACAAAGGGAAGTCACAACCAAACCGGAAGCTTGTAGCCCAAGCTAGCCTTGCCGAGGATACAGAAGTCATCTGTGCAGCAGTCTAAGAGGCAAACCTTGTGGCAAACAATGCTAAATGGATCTATGATACTGGAGCTTCAAGGCACTTATGCGCCAACAAAGAACTCATGCAAGACTTTGAAGATGTTGCAGATGGTGAATGTGTCCACATGGGAAACTCTACGACTGCTAGAGTTATTGGTAAAGGGAAGATTCTTCTTAAATTTACTTCTTGTAAATTACTGTCTTTAAGTAGTGTATTGTATGTGCCATCCCTTCATTGAGACTTAGTTTCTGGTATACTTCTCAACAAAGCTAAACTGAAAGCTGTTGCAGGAGATGACAAGGTTGTTATCTCTCATAACGAGGTCTTTGTTAGGAAGGGATACCTGAATGGGAGTCTGTTTGTACTAAATCTTGCTTTTGAAACTTTGAATGAAAATGCTTCTACTTTGACTTATATTGCTGAGTCTATAGATTTGTGGCATGGTAGGCTAGGCCATGTTAATTATGCTTCCATAAAACGACTCAAAAATTTAAAACTCATATCTACTGTGAATGTTGATAATGTTTCTAAATCTTTATGTGTAGAAGCAAAATATGCAAAAATGCCCTTTAAACCGGTTAGTAGTAGATAAATAATACCCTTACAACTAGTACATTTAGACTTAGCTAACTTCAAAAATACAACTAGCAAAGGAGGAAAAATGTATTACATCACCTTTGTAGATGACTACTTTAGGTCTACTAAAGTTTACCTCCTTCGGTCCAAAAATGAGGCTAAGGAAATGTTTTTGAAATACAAAGCAAAAGTAGAAAATCAATTGGACCGAAAGATTAAAAGGTTTAGACTTGATAGGGGTGAGGAATATGAGACTAAAATGGTATAAAATACATGAGGTTAGTGCACCCCGTACTCTCTAACAAAATGGGATAGCCAAATGAAAAAATAGAAATCTTAAAGAAATGATGAATGCCATGCTTTTGAGTTCGAAACTTCCTGACAACATGTGGGGGGAGGCTGTTTTATCTGCTTACTATATTCTTAATAGAGTACCCCATAAGAAGTTAGACCAAACTCCTTATGAGCTATGGAAAGGCTATGCTCCTAGCTTGAGTTTCTTAAGGGCGTGGATGGATAAAGTTCCCCGGCCTGATTTCAAATGGGAAAACATAGGACCTAAAACCTTTGATTATGTGTTTATTGGTTATGCCCAAAATAGTACAGCATATAGATTCATGTCATTGAATGACTTCTCTATGAGTGAGTCTAGGGATGCATAATTTTTGAAGCATGTATTTCCTTTAGAAAAGAATGTTCCTGCTCCTGTGCATGAAAACATACATATGCCTGACAATGTGCCTTTGTTTGCTTCTAGTTATGGGGTTAGAAACATAGTTGATGAACCTAGGAGGAGTAAGAGAGCTAGAGTTGAGACTAGTTTTAGTCCTGACTTCCTCACTAGTTTTCTAATTGAAGACTTTGATGTTAATCTCCTGTCTGATGAACTAGTATCTACCTTCTTTATCGAAGAAGATCCAAAAACCTTTGAAGAGGCTATGAGATCTATAGATGTTAGTTTTTGGAAAGAAGCCATTAACAGTGAATTAGACTCCATAGTGTCTAATCAAACTTGGGAGTTAGTTGAACTTCCTAGAGGTTGTAAACCTATTAACAGTAAATGGATCTTCAAAAAGAAGCTAAGACTTAATAGTTCTATTTATAAATACAAAGCCAAATTGGTGATAAGGGGGTTTAACCAGAAAAAGGGGTTGACTACTTTAATACTTATTCTCCTGTAACCAAAATAGGTACCATTAGAACTCTAGTCGCCCTAGCTACTATCCATGGTCTTGTCGTGCATCAAATGGATGTAAAAACAACATTTCTTAATGGTGACCTAGAGGAAGAGATTTACTTGTCTCAACCTGAGGGATGTGTAGGTAAAGCAAGTGTCATGCCCACTCAAGTCCAAGAGAGCGCCCACATCCTCCTTGATGCTCACAACCTCCATCAAAGGGGACTTGGCCAATGTGCTGTTTTGGAGCTTCAATTCGAACCTCATCCTAAGCCTTTAGGATGTGATACTCTTTTATTTTGGGAAGATCAAGAGGCCTTATAAAGGGTTTTTTTGCATCAAAATGAAGTTAAACCCATAGAGATAATAAGAAAGGCCTAAAATAGCAAGGTATACGCTAGCTGCAATTTAACCCAATTTTAACCCGGTTTTGTGGGCTTGATTATTCAAGTTTAATATGGGTTTAAAATGCTGCAAATCCACTTTTTTGAAACCTTATTATGTCAGGTAAAAGAGCATAAAAATATCTCTAGGTTAAGGCATTGGGTAATAGGTCAAGTGGAACCTTTTACAAGATGCTGCAGAAACTGTCCCAGCCTACATATGCTGTACCTTTTGCCCTATATCTCCCAAAGGGTAGCTCCAAATTGCTTCCCACTTCATCCACGTGAAAGATGACTTCCTAAGCTTTCCAACAAGGTCTATTTTGACCAATTTAAGTAAGAAACCTAGGAGATATAGCTATTTGAAGTTGACTATTGTACACTGAAAAGTTGCTGACAAAAGCATAAAGCACTTTTCAGCTTTTTATTTTGCTTTTTGGTTCCCTCTTACTTTATGAACATGTATGGACTTTTTCCCCTTTTCTCATGTCCACAAAACTAAGCCCGGGGTGGAAAGTAAGAAAAAGAGAGAGCTTCTCATGTTGAGTGAAACACGGGTGGAGAGAGCTTTAAGCAAAGGCAAGCAACTCCTAGCCTTGTTAATGCTTGAAAGCGACAAGAGTGCGGAAGTGACTCCCTTACACCCCAAAATCGGCCCCCTCATCTCACAATACCAAGATGTTTTCCCGTAAGATCAACCCCCCATTGCTTACTTTAGTGAGAAGCTCAATGACTCAAGGAAGAACTACTCCACATATGACAGAGTTCTATGCTTTGGTAAGAGCACTTGATCATTGGTCACATTACTTGAGGCCAAAACAGGTTATCCTTCACTTCGATCATGAGGGCTTGAGGTACTTGAATGGCCAACATAAACTCACTGTAAGGTATGCTCAATGGGTTGAGTTCTTGCAAAACTTCTCCTTTATGGCTGAACATAAGAAGGGGGAGCACGATTGTAGTGGCATATGCACTCTCTAGAAGGCACTCCTTGTTAGCCGTGATGGAAGCAAGGGTCTTAGGCTTCCAATTCATTCGTAAGCCCTACCAAGAAGATGAAGACTTCAAGCAATATCTCCATGGGCAAGAAGGTCACAAGCATAGCCCCTACACTCACCAAGAGGGCTTCTTATTCAAGGGCAACAAGCTTTTTTTTCCAAAAGGACCCACCTGAAAGCTTCTTGTCAAGGAAGTTTATAGAGGAGGTCTAGCCAGCCACTTGGGAATCAATAAGACTATTGATATGCTCAAGGAGCACTTCTTTTGGCTTAAGATGGGAGGTGATGTTCATGAGACGTATAAGGCAAGAGCCAACAAGCACCGTAAAGCTATCACCTTCAAGCCGGCGACTTAGTATGGTTACACTTGAGAAAGGAGAGACTCCCATCAAGAAGGAAGAATGAGCTTATGCCTAGAGGGGATGGTCCTTTCAAAGTCCTTGAGAAGGTTAATGATAATGCCTACAAACTTGAATTGCCCGGAGACATGGGTGTATCTCCCATCTTCAATGTGGGTGATCTCACACCCTACCTTGATGATGAAGAAGATGGTGATGATTTGAGGGCAAATCACAATCAAGAAGGGGATGATGAAGCAAGTTTCATGCCCACTCAAGTCCAAGAGAGCTCCCACATCCTCCTTAATGCTCACAAGCTCCATCAAAGGGGACTTGGCCAATGTGCTGTTTTGGAGCTTCAATTCCAACCTCATCCTAAGCCTTTAGGATGTGATACTCTTCTATTTTGGGAAGGTCAAGAGGCCTTCTAAAGGGTTTTCTCGATCAAAATGAAGTTAAACCCATGGAGATAACAAGAAAGGCCTAAAACAACAAGGTATATGTTAGCTGCAATTTAACCCGATTTTAACCTGGTTTTGTGGGCTTGATTATTCAAGTTTAGTATGGGTTTAAAAAGCTACAAACCCACTTTTTGGGAACCTTATTATGTCATCTAAAAGGGCATAAAAAGAGTTCTAGGTTAAGGCATTGGGTAATAGGTCAAGCGGAGCCTTTTTCAAGATGCTGCAGAAACTATCCCAGCCTGCATATGCTGCACCTTTTGCCCTACATCTCCCAAACGGTAGCTCCAAATTGCTTCCCACTTGATCCACATGAAATCTGACTTCCTAAGCTTTCCAGTAGGGTCTATTTTAGCCCATTTGAGTAAGAAACGTAAGAGATATAGCTGTTTAAAGTCGACTATTGTAAACTGAAAAGCTGCTGACAAAACCATAAAGCACTTTTCAGCTTTTTATTTTGCTTTTTGGTTCCCTCTTGCTTTATGAACGTGTATGGCCTCTTTCCCCCTTTTCTTTCAGCTTGTTAAGGGCTCTCATTATATAAGGGAGGCCTTGGGTTGTAAGAAATCAGATTTGAATCATATGAATTAGCTCAAAGCTTTCTCTTTCTAAAATCTTAAGTTCTCTTTATCCTTTCTCAAAGGTGGTGAGTCTTGAGTGCAATACTTTATAGAATTGTGGGTGGCATAGCCTTTAAGCAATTCTTGGTGGATCCTTAGTCTTGATTGGTGGCCTAGCCTTTAAATCAAGTCATATCTTGTTACTAAGAGGAAATTTGCAACTAAACTCAAGCAAGTTACATCCGGCCCATCTAGTTCACGCTCCAGTAGGTCTTGGGCAAGAGAGTGAAGTACGCAAGCTTAGGAAATCCCTTTACGGTCTTAAATAAGCTCCTAAACATTGGTATGAAAAGTTTGATTGTACAATAGTGCAAAATGGATTTATTATGAACACCTTTGACTCCTGTGTGTGTTCAAAGGTAATTGGTTCAGATTGCATGATAATATGTCTGTATGTGGATGACATGTTGATTTTTGGTACTAGTGTGCATGTTGATAATGAGACTAAAAAGTTGCTGTCCTCTCATTTTGAAGTGAAGGACATCGGTGAAGCTGATGTAATGCTAGGGATTAAGATTAGAAAGACTGATGATGGTTTTTCTTTGTATCAGTCTCATTACATTGAGAAAGTGTTGAAGAAATTTAACTGTTTTGATGTGCTTCCTGTGAGAACTCCTTATGACCCTAGCATACATCTTAAAAAGAACAAAGGGCCTAGTGTCTCACAAACTGAGTGTGCTAAAATCATAGGAAGTGTGATGTTTCTCATGAACTATACTCAACCTGACATTGCTTATGATGTTAGTTGATTGAGTCGTTATGCTCATAACCCTAGTAATGAACATTGGGATGCATTATTTCGATTGCTTAAATACGTGAGAGGCACTATAGACTGGTGTTTGCATTTTAATAAATTTCCTACTGTGTTAGAAAGATTTTGTGATGCAAACTGGGTATATTGATGGGGTCAGTTCTACTAGTAGTTATGTTTTGACTTTAGGTAGAGGAGCTATCTCATGGAAGCCTACAAAGCAGACATGTATAGCTCACTCCACCATAGAAGCTGAATTCATTGCTCTTGAGTTAGCAGGTCCAGAAGTTGAGTGGCTAAAAGGTCTACTAGTAGATATGCAATTGAAGGGGAGGTAGCCTATGGCTATTTCCCTTCACTATGACTCACAGGTAGCAATTGGAGTCGTACACAACAGTGTGTATAACAGAAAGAAGAGACATATCCGCATCAGACATAGTGCGGTAAAACAACTGCTAAAACATGGTGTCATTTCCTTAGAATACGTCAGATCCTAGAAAAACCTAGCGGATCCTTTGACCAAGGGATTGACCAGGAGACTCATTGTGGATACGTCGAGGGGGATGGGTCTTATACCTATGGATTGAGAGAGTATGGTGGATACCCTCTTGTGGTCAAACGAAGCCATATTATCCTAACACGCAATACATTCTCACCGCTGTGACGTGCGGTAGTGCTTATAAGAGGTTGAGCTTTTGTCTTAATGAATGCATAGCCCGTTGGGGTGGTGCTATTGAGATGCATTTGATGGATTGATGGAAAGCTCACTGATCTAAACTCACACTCAGGGAGGAATGCAAGCTAAGCTAGAACAAACGGTATTCTAGGCTTGAGTTCAATGAAACCTGAAAGCAGTGTAAGGAAAAGATAGAAACTAAACCTGAAACTTGGAAACAGAAACACCACCAAGCTCAAGCTTAGGGCCCTTAAACTATGATTAAGATACAGAAATACCACTTAATCAAGTTTAAGACTTAACTTGATCACCACTCTAATCGGCCTAATTAGAGATAAGCAAGCTAAGTGTTTTCGATTTTCAAAGGAGTAATGCTCTCTTTTCTCTCGTTCAAAGTTAAGCAATCTGATTTTACAAAGAGATTTCCTAGCTTACTTATACACGTCCTAAGCTGCTTAGGTGAAAGATTAGAGGTTTCTTCATGCTTAGGAAACCTCTAACCATGCTTAAAACTAGCTTACAATCTGTTTAAGTACAAAGCATGCTTAACTAAGCTAATTATAAGTAATGAGTCTAGCTAAGCAAAAGATTAAAAGCTAAACTTGTCACTAAGCAAGTAATTAAGCAAGGAGAGAGTTGGTTGCACATGTAAGAAAGAGAAAAAGGTTACTGGTCCCTTTTACTTTACGGTTGGCCAATGAGATCAATTCTACCTTTCTTCACTTGTTCCTCATTGGTTCTTCATTTGGCTATCCCAGGATTGTGTCCGAGGCTCCTTTAACTACCAAATCATGTTATTAGGGAAGCATTGGACTCCTAGAATGACATCAGCCACCAAACGCACCAATTAGGTGCAACCCGGCAGAATACTGCAGTTTGCAAGCTGTGTTTGGTTACCACATATCCCATACAAAACGTGGGTATGATTTGGGTTGCCATATATGGTTTGAAAGATCCATATGTCTTCTAACTTGTCCAAGTGGAATCACACATTTATGACTTCATTGGATGGTCCAAACCTCAGAATACTCAGATTGGTCAGAACCAAATTCCAACCTACACTATTTACAAAAATGATCTGGTTCTTCAACTTCCACTTGACTTAACTTGAATTTCTCAATTGGACTAGATAGATAACATCTTAGAGAACCAATATATGCAAAAATTATGGACTTAAAGCTTTCAAAGACATAAGAAATCAAAGGTGTAAAACCAGGTACATATTGGATGTGAACCCTTAACCTTCTGCTTTTTTGTGGCTTTGAAAACTCAGAAAAAACTTCAACTTAAAAGTGATTTAATTATGTAAGTGAGTTTATTAGGTGGCTAAGAAACCCCCTTAGCAAAGAAATCAACTTTATGTTAAGTTTAAGTTGAAGAATCAACTTAAAACTTACAGCCGGGTTAAAAATGGCCTAAACTAAAATGTTTTAGTTTAGGGCTTGTAATCTCCATGCTAAACCTAGTTTAACTTGAATCTCTTTGCATGGCTTGGTGTTTAAGGATGTTGGATAACATGCTAACCTAAAAGAATGGCTCTAAAGTCCTGGAGGTTTAGGAAAACAAAAGCTCAAAAATCGTGTTTTGCGCTTGGAATAAAACTGTTTAGGGCAGCCATCTACGCCCCTCATATCCAATCATAGGGTTTGAATTAAGCCATTGTCGATTGCCAACCCTTTGAAGTTTAAGTAAAACTCCATGAAGTACCATTTATCATGGCATTCAGAAAATGGCTCAGAATTAAGATCTTGCCTTAGGAGATATCCATCATGGATTCACCGCTTGATACAAGTGAGGTTGAGCAATATTCTGCTTTTAATGATTTCATGGCCATGGTTATGGTGGTCCATAGTGAGATATAGTTGATGGAGTTACCTACGTGAGTGTGAAGATTTGGCCACCTTCTATGAGAGACTTAGGGTCGTCTCTCTAGAGCACTTATGAGACCCATGGTGTGCGCATGGTCCTAAAAGGCGTTAGTTTGTTATCGCGGAATACACAGTGTTAACAAGGGCTAATATGTGTTGTGGGGGTCTCAACTGGGGTCTATCAAGCTCAAGATTCGTTCACTTGATAGACACAGTTGTTGCCCTACTTTATTATGTATCAATTTAATCGACAGATATTGATGCTTAAGTATTTAACCCTTTCTTTGCCCAAATCGTTTCTTCGCTAATCTGTATGCCATTAGTGGGGGATTATTGGTAGTAGTGGCATTAAGATAGCTCCTTTTCCCCCCTATAATTGTCCCACATAGGAAGTTTTAGCACTTGGTGTGAGGTTTATATTTTCCCTCTTTACTTGGCCTGTTGAATAATTAGGGCCTAGTTTTCCTAGTAGAGTGGGGAACGGTGACCACTGCATGCATGCACGCCGCCCGTCAGGCCGAGCGCAAGCACAGTGTGGTGTGGCTTGGGCTTGGGCTTGGGCTTGGGCTTGGGTCGGGTCGACTAATCTTTTTGGAGAAATTTTGTTTAATTTTTGTCCGTTTGAGTTCTCGCTCAACTATTTTGCACTAATAATTCTCCACAGTTTATTCCAAGCCACAACTATTTTTGGCAATAAGTTTACTAAAGCTAGCAGTACACAACGACTAATTAATTCTATCCACAAGCTCTCCTAGTTTTTAGCTGGTTTCTCTCCACCACATCAGTCTGCTCTCCCCTATAAATACAACACTCTTCAGCTGGAGAAAATGCACAACAAGTTCTCTCTTCTCTTCTCTTTTGCTACTATTCTGTTTTCTCTCTTTTCTGGGCAATTTCTATATTGCGTGTTCCAAGTCTCTGGCCTCTACTGCACGAGTTCAGAGACTCACTGTGTTAATCTTGGGGAGCAATCGACTAATTTGATTTGCACCGCAGTGGAGCCAAAATTGCTTTCAAGGCAGTGTTAACTCTCTCTCTCTCTCTGCCATTTATTGCCTCAGAATATTTCCCACACTATAATCCACAAACTAGTAGAAAAACTACAACTTGGCCTAGGTCTCTTTTGATGAGGGTTGGCACGATGACAACTCATGCACCAAGCATTAATAGAGTAGCCTAGAGATTCATTCCTAGAGTTAGTGATGATGGTAAGGTCTTCAGTATTCACTTTCAAGTTTATAAAAGAGCGTGCGAATGTATACTTGTATCTTGCAAGCGTATAGCTATTGTTCATGGGTCCATGAGGTTGAACTAGATGAGGCATTTATAGATCACTAAGGGAAAGGCAGGATAATAACTCAATTATTTTTTGAAAATGGTAAGAGAGACGGTTACTCACTTTTCATCGATTGTAACATGTTAAGGGCAATAGGCCTACACCGTCACAATACTCTTCTAAGGCAATGGAGAAAATTAATTTTATTTTTAGTAACATCATACTATCCCACTAAGATGTACCTAGTCCATATTGATTTTTCATGTTTTTCAATTTTTCCATGTTCACTATATCTATTGGAAATAAAATGTGTATTATGTTCGTTTCCTATTTCTTGTATAACTAGAATTATCAAGTTTCCAAATTCTTGTATGATATGAGTCTTAGGGCCCAAGCTATGTTGAATGGATGGTATATAT
>JACYFF010019584.1:60169692-60183360 GCA_017589665.1 Selenicereus undatus
GAAAATAGAGGATCGTATTTTTAGGAAACCACAGTCTAGTAATGAGGAGTAACCCGCAGACCAAACTGATAAGGCTCTTGACTCTGGGCCCTCACAATCTAGTACCAAGGAGAACCAGTAGATTCAACTATTGGGATCGAGAGCAAGCATGGCAAGCACGTAGATGTTGTGACGTCTAGGCCTACCGAGAACAACGAAGTAGCTGGGCCTTATGTTGAAGTAAATCCTGTCGGCCCAATATGTTAGGCATAAGGGGAAGTGATTTTGGATAGCTAGAAGGTAATCTAGGTTGAGGTAACGCGACAAGAAGGCTCCAAGGCATTTAGGAGACTACTTATGCTATGATGTGCATTCGAAAGACCCCCATTCTTGAAGCCCATTGCAAAAGGTCTCTTCAGGTAAACCGTATCCTATACTAAATTATGTTACCTTTGTAAAATTTTCTAACGCTCATAGAAATTATCATGCTGCTATTATAAAAATTATCGAACCTAGGCATTTTCATGAGGCTCTGAATGCTATCAAATGGAGAGAAGCTATAGCTAAAGAGATTGAAGCTCTAGAGTTGAACAAGACATGGACAATAGATGGCTTACCCCCTAACAAGAAACCCATAAATTATAAATGGGTATAAAAATTCAAATACAATTCCGATGGGACAATTAAGTGCTGTAAGACACGTCTTGTTAGTCGAGGAGATGATTAGGTTGAAGGATTTGACTACCATAAGACTTTTGCACTAATAGAAAAAATGGTGAATGTTCGTTGTTTTCTATCAGTAGTTGTTGCAAAAGGATGGATGGATGTGAATAATGCCTTTCTACATGGAGATTTGGATGAAGAAGTCTATATGATACTTCCTGCTGGTCTCAGGGCATCGGGTACCAGTGAGGTTTGCAAACTCAGAAAGTCAATTTATGGACTTAAATAGGAACCGTATTAATGGTTTGCTACAGTTTCCTCCAAATTGCTTGAATATGGCTTTATCAAATCGTATTCAGATTATTCCTTATTTACTTATAGGAAAGACGATGTCTTAATGGCATTGCTAGTTTATGTGGATGATTTTGGTGCTTACAAGAAACAGTTCTGTAGCTTGTGTTGAGTTTTAAAACAATATTAGAACAGTTGCTTTCATATCAAAGATTTGGGTCCTCTAAAGTATTTCTTGGGTATTGAAATAGCAAGAGGCCCACAAGGTTTGTTCTTGTGTCAAAGGAAATATACTTTGGAGATTACTGAGGTGTACAATATACTTGGATTGAAACCTATGGATTTTCCAATGGAAGCTAAGCATAAATTGGCACTTGCTAAAAGTAAGTCACATTCAAATCCGACCAGACATAAATGTTTGGTTGGAAGGCTCATATACCTTACCATCACGTGACTTGAGCTATGCTATATAGTATATATATTATCCCAATTTATGCAAGCACCCAAAGAAGCTCATATGGAAGACATAAGAAGTGTTTTGTGCTATCTAAAAGGAACCCCAAGTTATGGTTTATTATTAAAAACCAATTCAAATTTATAGGTGTATGCCTTTTGTGATTTAGATTGGGGAGCATGTCCTCTCACTGGCAGATCCTTAAATGGATATTTTTGGTTACTACTAGTGGATCACCTATGTCTTGGAAGACAAAGAAGCAAAATACAGTGTCTAGATCCTCAACAGAAGTTGAATATTGTGCTACAGCAACTATGTTGACAGAAATTTTCAGTGATGAGTACGGGGCTTTGTCATTCACTGGGATGAAGAGCGATTTACCATTGATTTAGTTATATGAGTGTTCTCAATTTTTAATTCAATTAAATGAACTTAGCATGCAAATCTAATGACTATAAAAAAAAACGATTTTCCCAAGCAATTTAACACTAATCCTAATTTAACTAATGATTCATAACAAATAGAAAACACGTAGCACGTAAGAAATGGGGGACTAAGCTCGACATGGCCCATTAACACATCCAAATTTCACCTCAAAGGTTAACCCAAGAAAATTCGACTTCAAAGCTAAACTATACTAATCATAGCAAATGCAATGAAATGGTGAGAGCGAAGTTACCAAACGTTATCAAGCGTTCTCGATTAAGAATAAGGGATATCATCTTCTTCGATGCCTTGATTGAGCTCAATACCCTAGGTATCTCAAGTTGCTCTAATAAACTAAGCTAATAGTTAGAATAGGAGAAAGAAGAAAAGGGGAATATTAATAGAGAGATATTGAGTTTTGAGGGATAGATTAGGCTTTCAACCCATTAAGTACCAAGCTCTATCCTCCCACAACAGTTAAGCATCAAACCCATGTTTTTGGGGGGGGGGGGATTATGATGCTCAAAAATTGAGTCTCTGCAAAAATTTAAGAGATAGAGAGAGTTGGATTAAGCATTCATGGAGAGAAAAAAGAACAATCTTCGATTAAATCCCATGCTTAAACTTTTGTTTTGTGTTAATGGAGGAGAGAGAGAGAGAGTTCAACCCAAGCTAGCTAGAGAAAGCTACTAAAAAAATGAAGAATGACCTAAAAAAAATCCAAAGTCCCATCATACTCTTACATCATTATCTTAATTAAATGAAAATGAAGACATAGAGTTCGGCATGATTATGCCCCTTGGCACGGGGCATTTGTACCAAATATTTGTCTCCAGTATTGATGGAGGTCCATCCATGAACATGATCACAAGCCTTCAAGGGAACCCAAAGGGGTCGAGTTTCATGAGCAAAGTACAAGAAATTAGCCAAGCATGCCAAGAACACATTCTGCCCACCCACGGTTTTAGGCCCGTGCACAAACCCAATTTTGTCCACGTTATTTTATGATCTTCCTCAGGGTATGATTGGGTTGCAGGAGGCCAAGGTTTAAGCTCAAGATGTGCTCTTTCCAATAAGACCAATTGTAGGTCATTTGGAGGTCATTTGCTACCTCAAAACAGCCGTTGAAGTCAAGTGCTCTAATCTGCTGCAGTTTTGACCGGTTCTGGAAATGAGGCCGTTTGGATGCCCAAAGCTCCTCTATTTGAATTGAAACTTTTACGGCTTGAAATTAATTTAAAAATATTATCAACTAGCCATAAAAAAACTCAGCTAAATTACACACTTGTGGAGCTATTAACCAGCAAAATAAGGGTTAAAATTCCCTTTACCCGGTTAAAAGGCAGCCGGCTGCAATGGTGTTCTTTTTGAGGTATTTTGCTCTTATCAAGGTCTAATCTACTTGAAAATGGCTTGATTAGAGAGCCAAGCTGCTGATTGAGGCCCCTAAGCACCCAAGGTCGACACATCATCCACAAGATCAACAATGAAGTGTTGTCAAGCCATGGTTTCATCTTGCCGTTTGTAGTGTGTTTTGGGAAACTAATTTGTACCTAGTTTAAGCTTGTTATTTTAAATTAGTAGCTGATGTTTAGTGTTTGTGAGGGACTATATAAGCCCTCTTGCTACCTTGTATAAACAGTTTTGTTGATTAATTGAATGAAGTTAAGCCTTAGCTCCTTTGAACTCTCAAACTCTCTTCTAGCTTATCTCTTCCTTTGGCCGGGTAGGGTGGTGATCTAGCAAGAGTCTTAGCATCTTCTTGGTGGTGTTTACTGTAACCAAGGGGTTGTTAAGGGCCCTAGCATCAAGTCTTGGTGGTGATTCTGTATCCAAGAGTTGTGCTAGTTTCGGTTCTACCTCAATTTCTTAGTTTGAGTTTGACTTCAAAGCTTGCCATGCTACTTCTCCTTTCCAATTCTGATTTCTCTTATTCGACTATCTCCCTTGGTACTACATCATATTTGGTATCAGAGCAAGGTTTCTCCTTGGCTTGGTACGTGCCCCACACTTCCCTAGACACAATCCCCAAACACATTCTCAAACACCAAACCGTCACCTTTTAAAATGAGTGCTGCAAGTATGACCTTGGAGGAAAAATTCGAAGCCCTCATGAGGAACTATGAAGCCATGAGGTTGCAAAATGAAGAAATCAAAGGCCACAATGACTATTTGAAGCGTCAACTTGGTGAATCCTTAAAGCAAAAGCGAAAGGAAATTAGGAGCTCTCGTTCTTCCAACTCATTCGAATCTGAGCAAGGTGAGGATGACCATGGTGAAGGCCATCACTTGAACTCTTCAAGTGAGGAGGAGCCTTTTAGGAGGCCAAGAAGAAATGGGAGAAATGCTTCTAACTTTGGAGATATCAAAGTGGAGGTCCCGGAATTTGAAGGAAGGCTAGACCCCGATGAGTTCTTGGAATGGCTACAAACTGTGGACAGGATCTTTGATTACAAGGAGATCCCGGAGGTCAAGAAGGTGAAGCTTGTTGCCATTAGACTTCGTAAGTATGCTTCCCTTTGGTGGTCCAATTTGTGTGCCAAAACGGCAAGACAAGGGAAAGGGAAGATTCAGACTTGGGAGAAAATGAAAGCTAAACTTAGAGGCCGTTTCTTGCCACCTTCCTATCTCCAAGACAACTACTCTCAACTCCTTTCCCTAACTGAAGGTAACATGAGTGTTGAAGAGTACACTAGAGAATCTAAAAAGTTGTTGATCAAATGTGACCTTAGAGAGGTCGAAGAGCAAACCATAGTGAGGTACTTAGGGGGACTTGACCCTAGGTATGCTCATGTGGTCGAATTGCAAAAATACACTACCTTTGATGAGGTGTGTGTTCTAGCCTATAGAGTGGAACAAGAAAGAAAAGCCAAGCTCTACAAAAGAGACCCTCCTAAGCCCTTTCCAAAGAGCCAACCTTTTAACAAGGGGAGCTCTTACCCACCTCCTAAGCCCTCGGTTTCTAACGTACCCCCTCCACAAAAAAACCAAGCTCCTCAAAAGAACCAACCCCCTTCAAACCGGCCTAACCCCCCTCCTATGAACAATAGAAGATGTTTTAAATGTCAGGCCTAGGTCACATAGCCTCGGAATGCCCTAATAGGAGGATTATCTCCTTGGCCGAATGGGAGGCATGTAAGGAGGAAGAAGAGGAAGAGGAGAAAGAGGTGTATTTCATGGAAGAACAAGAGGAGGTCGTAGAGGAAGCAGATGAAGGAGAACTTCTTGTCTTGAGAAGAGCCTTGAATAGCCAAAAGGGAGCCTTAGAAGAACAAAGGGAGAACATCTTTCATACAAGATGTACAATCCAAGGCAAAGTTTGCTCTCTCATTATAGATGGAGGGAGTTGTGCTAATGTTGTCTCTTTAAGCATGCTGGAGAAGCTAGGTCTCCAAGCTTCGGCCCACCCTCATCCTTACAACATCCAATGGCTTAACCAAGGTAAAGGTTTACAAGTCAATTCAAGATGCTTGATTTCCTTTTCTATTGGCAAGAGTTACCATGATGAGTTGTGGTGTGACATCATTCCCATGGATGCATGCCTTCTTTTGTTGGGAAGACCATGGTTGTTTGACCGAAAGGTGATGCATGATGGCCATTTGAATACTTACACCTTTCATAAAGATGGGAAGAAGATTACCCTTGCCCCTTTAATCGCTTCCCAACTCCACAAAGGTAAGCCACAAAAGAACCAAGACCACTCGGACTTACTTCATACTTTCGGTGAGCCCCTTCTTAAAGCTTCCTATCATGAGTTTAAAGCATTCAAAGAGTGGATTCTTACTTCACTAGAGGAATTCGAAATACCCCTACCCTCTCATCCCATAGCCATTTCACTTCTTGAACGATTTGCCCATGTGTTTCCCAAAGAGATACCCTCCGGCCTACCCCCACAAAGGTTCATCCAACACCACATTGATCTCACTCCCGGAGCCATACTTCCCAACAAGCCGACCTATAGAATGAATCCTAAAGGGACTATGGGGGTCCAAAGGTAAGTAGAAGAGTTGGTAACAAAAGGCTTAGTGAGGGAAAGCCTTACTCCTTGTGCGGTGCCGGCCTTGCTAGTCCCAAAGAAGGATGGGAGTATGCGGATGTGTGTAGATAACCGAGCCATCAATAAGATAACCATCAAGTATAGATATCCTATCCCACGGCTTGAGGATATGCTTGATGAGTTACATGGCTTAAGTGTGTTTTCTAAGGTGGATTTGAGGAGTGGCTACTACCAAATAAGGATTAGAGAAGGGGATGAGTGGAAAATGACCTTCAAGAATAAGGGAGGTTTGTATGAGTGGCTAGTCATGCCATTCGGTTTGTCCAATGCTCCAAGCACTTTCATGAGACTCATGAATCAAGTATTTCGGCCAATCATTGGAAGGTTTGTGGTGATGTACTTCGATGACATCTTGATCTATAGTAAGAATGAAGAAGAGCACCACGAGCACCTAACTCAAGTTATGTTGGTCCTTGAAAGAGAAAAGCTTTATGGTAACCTCAAAAAGTGTACATTCTTCACTAGTGAGGTCACCTTTCTTGGCTATATTGTTTCTAGCCACAACATCAAGGTGGATGAGAATAAAGTGGAGGCCAATCGGACATGGCCTACTCTGATGTATCTGCCGAGGACTCAAGCTATGACTCAATTGAAGTGAGTTAGCTTACAAACCAAAGTAGATACAATCAAGGAAAAACAAGGGAAAGTGGCCATATAATATGATGGTTGTGAGGCATCAAACATGTGAGGGAGGAACGGAGTTTAGAATCAAGTGATTCTAAATGGGAAAACAAAAGATCATTGACGTGAATTGATGTACAACACAAGGGATGAATGGAACCAAGCTAAACCAGTGAAGAACTAAACTCAAAGCAAGCAATTTTGTACGGCCTTAGGGTGGCACGGTCATGCTTCACCCCGTGCCACTTTGCTGCCCACCTTCCCTAGCATTTTCCAAGGAACACGGTTTGAGGTGGTTTTGTGTTTGGTTGGAAAGCTACGCCAAAGGGAGTATTCTTAGCTTGAATTAAGCATGGGAATGGACATAGGAAGGGTTATGGATGTGTGGAATGGAAATAAGAATCAAAGTTAAGAATTACTAACTCAAAATTAAAGCTAGTAAACTCACTTTAACTCTCTTGGAATTCCTCGAGTATAGCATCAAATGGATAGAACTAAACTTGGGGTTTGGATACAGAAACACCACCAAACTCAAGTTTAGGGCCCTTAACTTCGATTAAGATACATATATCACCACTTAATCTTGGTTAAGGCTCACTTGAACACCACCTTAATTGGCCTAATTAAGGATAAGCAAGCAAGGATTTGATAGAAAGAAAGCACAAGCTTTCAAACTGATTTTCTCGTTCAATAAAAGGTTGATGTTCTTCAAATGGTCGTGGGGTGCCTTTAAATAGGCAGCAAAAATGGCCAAGCTTCACTAGTTTACAAGCAAGCAAGCACCTCCCTCTTTCCTTACTAGTGAGGAAAGGGATTAAAGGCTAATTACAAGCTGAATTGTGCTAAACTAGATTACAAGTATACTTAACTAAACTAATACATCCAAACATGAAGCAAAACTATGTCTAAGCTTATTATACATCACCTAACACTTGATTAAACACTAACACAACCAGAAAAATACTAGAAGGCTATGTGCACAACCGAAATTCCCCCTTCCCTTTTACGGCTGGCCAATAGGAAGCAAGGGACAACTTCTTTTGTAGTTCCTCTCTTATTGGTTGTTCTTCTCTAGGTTGCAGCCATCATTTTATGTGTTGGGATGTGTGCCAAGTCTAGAGAAGGCTGCCCAAGCTATTGAAGTGAAGGAAACACACCGATGAAGGCAAAAATAAACCGGTTGTGTGAACCGGGTTCATGGGACAATTTCTGGCCGGTTTTTAGGCAATCTTTAGGCTTATGAAAAGTGAGTATGATTGTGATTTCAGGCCATGGGGGGTAACTTTGGGATGTTTATAACCCCCCAACAAATAAATCAAGTTTAGGACATGTTTAAGTAGGGTAATTAGGCTTAAACATTTTACCACACAGATTAGAGCCTAATCTGACCGGTTTGGAAAAAGTCCTTGATATCTCATCCTCGTGTGGGTATGATTGAAAACTAATGCTTGGATCTGAAAGTAGACATCATGAGGATTCCAAAAATGTATAATTTGAAGACTTAAGCCATCATATAGCTTAAGTTATGACTTAATCAAAACCGAGCTTTTTCTGGTCCTACTGGGCAGTTTTGACACCTTGGGTTTAATGGCTGATTTGAATGACCAAATGAAGTCCAAATTGGATGCAGCTTGACTTGTTGGAAATCTGACATCTTAAACTTCAAATCCATAAAAAAATATCAGACTTAACCCTTGAAGATGCTTGTTGAAATTTGCTCACAAGAACAGGTCAGTGTTGGAATCTACCCTTTGCCTTGTAGTTTCAAAGCTTAAACAAAAGTTGGATGAATTATTCATCCTTTAACCAGCTTAATAAACCTACCTAATTGATTTGATTCATTTTAAAACAAAGGGGATGGAGGGGTATCTATCATACTCCAAAGAGCATTCATGATGTGCGAAGTTTCCATGGAGTTGCCTCCTTACATAGGCGGTTCATTAGAGATTTTAGCGCTATCATGGCCCCCATGACCGAGGTGATCAAGGGCACAACATTCAAATGGAGCCCCAAGGATCAAGAGGCATTGGACACCATCAAGTCCAAGCTCACCCAAGCCCCGGTCCTAGCCTTGCCATGCTTTGACGAGGTCTTTGAGGTGGAATGTGATACATCCAGGGTTGGCATTGGAGGTGTGCTTACTCAAGAATGGCAGCCCTTAGCCTTCTTTAGTGAGAAGCTTTTTGATTCAAGGAGGAAGTATTCAACCTATGATAAAGAGTTCTATGCAATTGTGAGGAGTATTGAACATTGGAGTCATTACTTGGTGGCTAGTGAGTTCATCTTGCATTCGGACCATGAGGCCTTGAAATACATTCAAGGGCAACACAACCTAAACTCACGGCATGCCAAGTGGGTGGAGTTCCTCCAATATTTTCACTTCACCATCAAGCACAAGTCCGGGAAGTTAAACCAAGGAGCCGATGCCTTGTCTAGAAGGCATTTGGAGAGCTCTACAAGGATTGCAAACAGCACCCAAAGGGAGATTTCTTGATTCAAGATGGGTTCCTTTTCAAAGGCCCTCGGCTTTGCATTCCTAAGTGTGGAACTAGAGAGCTACTTATTCGGGAGGTCCATGGAGGATCCTTGGCCGACCACTTTGGGGAGAACAAGACTCTTCTTATGTTGAAAGAGCACTACTATTGGCCAAGAATGAGTAAGGATGTCCAAGACATGGTGAAGAGGTGTGCTACTTGCCAAGTAGCCAAGAGTCACTTGCTACCTCACGGTCTCTACATGCCCTTGCCAGTTCCCTCTCTTCCATGGGAGGATGTGAGCATGGATTTTGTGCTAGGTGATGTATGTGTCAAGGGAAATCACTACCCAAACAAACACACATCAAAAGGGAAGCAAAAACACAAGACTTGTCACGGCCAAGGGTGGCACGGTCGTGCCTAGGTGCACGGTGTGGCCGTGCCACTTTGCTGCCCTTGGAAACTAGAAAATGCAAGTAAGGCACGATTTGAGTGCCTTTGATGTTTGCTTTGTTTCTAGCCCCTTTGGAGATGTACAAGCCGTGGAATGGGATTGAAATAGAAGTATTTGAGGTGGGAAAGTGAATGGAAATGGAAGATAAACTAAGTGAAAGCAATTATCTTAAAATCCAAGCTAATTACTTCACTAAGCAAACCGTGGGAACGAATCTAGAATATGATAGAACTAAACTTGAGATTGGATACAGAATCACCACCAACCTTCAGGTTTAGGGCCCTTAATCTTGATTAAGATACAGAATCACCACTTAATCAAGGTTAAGACTCACTTGGACACCACCTTAATTGGCTTAATTAAGGATAAGCAAGCAAGAATTTGAGGTAGAGAGGAAATATGCTCTCAAACTGATTTTGTTCTTCAAAATGTGGAATAATGCTTTGCCATGGCCGAAACTTTGCTTACATACTCAGCTAGAGAGCAAAGGGCCACGTCACTTTCCTCCTTGGGAAGGAAAGGTATTAGTTTATGCTTGATACAAACCGGTTACATCATAAACTAAAAACAAACACACTTAACTAATGCTAATACAACAAATCATGACTTTAATCCTTGTCTAGCTTGATTACACCATGCTTAGCTATAGTTTAAACACTAATATACTTAGCATGTGGGCAGCCGAAATGTAGAGTCCCCTTTTCGGCTAGCCAATCACAAGTGAGGGACAAGATATTTTGCAATGCACTCCCCTTGGTTATTCTTTCCAATGCTTTAACCAATCCAAGGTGACCTTGAGGGGCGTGCCATACTTGAAGAGTGTGCCAATCAGCTTGTCTAGAGGAGTTGGCCGGCCGGTTTTGGTGAGAGAGAACCGGTTCAAGGGAAACCGAAGCAGCCGATTTTCTTGCATTTTGTTCACATAGCAAAAGTGGGCATGATTTGTATTTTAAACATGGGGGTTATTTTTAGGATGTGTATAATCCCCCCCAACCAAGAAATCAAGGTTAGTATGTGATTAAGTGGGTTAATTAATCACAAACATAAAACCGTGCAAAATGGGGGTCAAATGGGAACGGTTTAGAAAAGCTCCTTGATTCTTCATCCTCTTGTGTGCATGATTTGAAATCAATGCTTGGACTTGATTGCAGACTTCTTGAGGATTCCAAAAATCCAAAAATTCATGACTTAAGCCGTGGTTAGGCCTAAGAAATGAGATTGACAAAACTGGGCTGTTTTCAGTAGGTTAACCCGTGAACACCTTCTTGAACATCATGGCCATTTTGAAGCAATGCTTGCAACTTGGAGTGTGTAATGGACCTTGAATGAGTTGTTGGACTTTCTTCATTGGCAATGGTGGTGGGGACTCCATCACTAGGGCTACGAAGGACACAAAGAAGCAAAGACTCCATCTTTGTGGTTGTAGACCGCTTCTCCAAGATGACACATTTCATCCCTTATGCTAAGACAAATGATGCTACCCACATAGCCGAGTTATACTTCAAGGAGGTAATGAGGTTGCATGGCATTCTAAGGTCCATAGTCTCGGACTGTGACACTAAGTTCCTTAGCCATTTTTGGGTGACACTTTAGAAGAAGATGGGTACCAAGCTCAAGTATAGCACTACTTGTCATCCTGAAATAGATGGCCAAATCGAAGTCACCAACTAAACCTTGGGAACTCTCCTAAGGGTCTTGGTTAAATCCAATGTCAAAGCTTGGGATTTGCTATTACCACAAGCTGAATTTGCATACAATAAGTCCCCAAGCAAAACAACCGGTTTGTCTCCCTTCAAGGTAATGTATGGAGTTGACCCTTTGAGCCCACTTGATCTTGTTCCAAGGGGGATGAATGAGAAGCCAAATGTGAAAGCTAGCAAAAGAGTGGAAGAGATCCAAAAGCTCCATGAGTTGGTCAAGTCCAAGATTGAGAAGGCCAATGCATCTTACCAAGAACAAGCCAACAAGCATAAGAAGAAAGTGGTATTCCATCCCAAGGACCTAGTTTGGGTTCACTTGAGAAAGGAGAGATTTCCTTCCAAACGTAAGAGTAAGTTGATGCCAAGGGCGAATGGCCCCTTTGAAGTTTTGGAAAAGATCAATGACAATGCCTACAAGATCAATTTGCCCGGGGACTATGGTGTCTCGACCACTTTCAATGTAGCTGATTTAAGTCCTTACTTGGAGGATGAACATCTAGTCAATTTGAGGGTAAATTCTTCTCAACAAGGGGAAGATGATGGACGTCCATCCATAAACATGATCACAAGCCTTCAAGGGAGCGCAAAGGGGTCGAGTTTCATGAGCAAAGTACAAGAAATCAGGCAAGCATACCAAGAACACATTCTGCCCACCCACGGTTTTAGGCCCGTGCACAAACCCAAATTTGTGCACGTTATTTTATGATCTTTATTAGGGTATGGTCAGTATGTAGGAGGCCTAGGTTTAAGTTCAAGATGTGATCTTTCCAATAAGACCAATTGCAGGTCATTTGGAGGTCATTTGCTACCTTAAAACAACTGTTGAAGTCAAGTGCTCTAATCTGCTGTAGTTCTGACCGGTTCTGGAAATGAGGCTGTTTGGATGCCTAAAGCTCCTCTATTTGAATTGAAACTTTTATGGATTGAAATTAATTTAAAAATATTATCAACTGGCCATAAAAAAATGCAGCAAAATTACACACTTGTGGAGCTATTAACCAGCAAAATAAGGGTTAAAATTCCCTTTACCCGGTTAAAAGGCAGCCGACTGCAATGGTGTTTTTTTGAAGTATTTTGCTCTTGTCAAGGTCTAATCCACTTGAAAATGGCTTGATTAGAGATCCAAGCTACTGATTGAGGTCCCTAAGCACCCAAGGTTGACACATCATCCTCAAGATCAACAATGAAGTGTTGTCAAGCCACGGTTTCATTTAGCTGTTTGTAGTGTGTTTTGGGAAACCGATTTGTACCTAGTTTAAGCTTGTTATTTTAAATTAGTAGCTGATGTTTAGTGTTTGTGAGGGACTATATAAGCCCTCTTGCTACCTTGTATAAACAGTTTTGTTGATTAATTGAATGAAGTTAAGCCTTAGGTCCTTTGAACTCTCAAACTCTCTTCTAGCTTATCTCTTCCTTTGGCCAGGTAGGGTGGTGATCTAGCAAGAGTCTTAGCATCTTCTTGGTGGTGTTTACTGTATCCAAGGGGTTGTTAAGGGCCCTAGCAACAAGTCTTGGTGGTGATTTTGTATCCAAGAATTGTGCTAGTTTTGGTTCTACCTCAATTTCCTAGTTTGAGTTTGTGACTTCAAGGCTTGCCGTGCTACTTACTTCTCTTTTCCAAATCTAATTTCTCTCATTCGACTATCTCCCTTGGTACTACATCAAGTATTTTCTACTTTGCTACTGGCACACCCCGTTATGAGCCTGTGGCACGCCCTTCTAGATTTGGCACGCACCTAGACTTCTTCCTCTTTTTGGGCTGGGCTGGGCCTCCATTTGGGTCTTTCTGTCATTTTATCCTACAAAACACAAAATTTGATTTATTAACTAATTTTAAAGGTTATTTAGGAAGAAAAATCGAATAATGAGTGCTAAAAATTTGTCCGGTTGAGAACCGAACATATACCCCAACACTTAGATTTTGCTCATCCTCGAGTAAAACATGAGGACCTCACCTTTTCGTAGGTGGTACAGTTGCATTTAGAGCAAAAATCTTGACTTTTTTCTTATTTTTCTATTTTTTCATTTTTTCAAGAGCTCAAAAGACAATTTCAACAAACAAATGGTTCACATGCCAACTTAACAATAAGACCCTAAGAATTAATGATAAGGTAAGAAAGGTAGGCACACATCACACATACGAGACGAGGTTATTATGAAAAATCGAATTTGCATCGTCAACTGGATATCTCATCATGCAAACCCGATTTACATATAACTCAATAACTTAGCACATGGGATCACCATCACCTAAGAAAGCACACAAAACCCCAAAAGAAAAAGAAATTTTTTTTGAATTTTTTCAAAAATTTCGAAAAATATGTACATATGGGCACCTCACCTCCACACTTAAACTCCACAATGTCCTCATTATGTGATGTAAGTGTCAAGGGAAATGAGAACCCAAGCCAACTCACATCAAGGGGAGAGGAAAAGAAAGACTTTTGGTCACGGCAAGGGGGGGCACGGTCGTGCCTAAGGGCACGGGTAGGCCGTGCTTACTTGCTGCCCACAAAATCCGTGAAGTGAAGAAAAGGCACGGTTTGGGC
>JACYFF010019584.1:60183370-60196516 GCA_017589665.1 Selenicereus undatus
CAATCCTTTTGAGAGTTGACTTGAAACTCCTTTTCATACCTGCAAAACAACATCAAAAGGATTCCAAAAATGCAAAAATGTTAGCCATAAGCTACAATGTAGCTTAGGAAATCGAATGCACAAAACCGGGCACTTTGAAACTAGTGAACTCGTTTGTGCCAACTCCTCCTTCATTCAACATAAGAGCCATTCTTTTGGTTTGTGATCTTGTTCTTGGACGTGATGGAATAATCTCTTCTTGAACATGATCTGGACTGGGTAGGTTCCCATCATTATGGGAACTAAGGCACTCTAACAAGGAAAGAAATCAAAAAGAGAAGAAAAGACGAAATATCTATAAGAAAAGGAAAAAAGACTACCTTGAGATAGCGTAAACATGGAGAAGAAGAGAAGAAAGTAGAAAATATTGACAATGTAAACATGAAATGATATATATACAATGCGAATGGATGTTTATATTAAATGTGACTATATACAATGCCTATGCTCCTAAGCGCCCATTACATCGCAATCAAATCCACCACATGTGGATGACATAAATCACAACATTCACCAAATACATCAATCACATGGCCAACACAACCAAAGTGCACCTCAAACGACCATCAATCCACAATACACCACAATAAATAGGGATGGGGAGTGAAAGAATCAATATGCAGCCACTTCGAAAAATTGAGATGCCCCCTAATGCAAATGATGCTACTTAACAACCCCTCAAAATGCAAGAAACTATAAACAATGTGAGGGAGGGGTGGGGGATACAACTCACAATTACTGGGCCCCAGGGGGCACAGGCGGCGGCCAAAAATATAGAGGAAATGGTGTAAACACCGATGAACTCCCCCGATTGCCCAGGAAGGGGTGGAAGTGTTGCTCCAACTGGCGGATGGCCTCGGATTGCTTCCAAATAAGCTCGTTCATCCGCCTCATCTCCTCGTGCTCTTGAGCTTCTCTCATAGCCCGTTCCTTCTCATGTTGAATCCGTCTCATCTCCCTATCTTGTTATCGCTCCACTCCCTCATCAATAAACTTCATACGCTCGGACATTCGATGTATGTCGTTACGCATCTTGATATACCCCTCTCGAAGTCCGGTCACGTACCTTTGAAGGTTAACAAAATATTTGAGGAAGCTCACATCAAACGACATCTGGGTTGTGGAGGAGGAGCCTCCCGTCACAAAATATGGGTGTTGTGTTTGTGTTTGTGGTTGTGGTATGGGGTCATGCTCTCTTTAAGGCTCCCCATGTTGTTGGGCCTCTTACCCTTCTTCTTCACCATCCTCATCATCATCCTTACTACCCTCTTCACCCCCCTCTTTACCTTCATCACTCTCGTGTGGCACTATCACCTCTCTCACTATCACTCGATCACAATTTCAGTTTCACTTGTTTGAAATGGTGGTGCAGGCCACTTCCAGAAAGGTGAAAAGGATTTGTTTGTGATGGGGATAGTTGTTAATGCCTCCCTTTATATCAATGATAGTCATATGGGCTAGGGTAACTACATCCAAACACCCACCCAAAAAATATGGCTCGAGGCTACCAAACTTCCCCCCTGCCCCAAAGCTTGGGCTATCGCGGTGATCGTCACACCAATAACATTTTCATGGGTAGCCCTAGCCACCTCCACTAGGTAGCAAGTGATGAAAGCTCCAGTGTCGGCGTGGGTCCCAATTAAGGCACACCAAATCAAAAATAACTGCACTTTCCTGCAAATATTCTGGCTGTCGTTTCTCCCAAAAATAACGTTAGCCATTAAACGCTACAGGTAACGGATGTTCACATTAAAAATATCCATGGCCTTAGCATGCCCACGGTTGTACACGCGTGGCTACCCAAACATGTTTGTATACAATTTTCTTTTGGAGCAAGTGATGATCAACCAGACAGGATCGGGGTGCCACCAACTCAGCTAATCCCAAAAAGCGTCCGAATGCACTGGTCGGTGAAGCAAGTGATTAAATTCTCTCGTAGTGAACCTGTGGTCAGAATTGAACGTACAGAAGGTAATAAGGACCTCCTAACCATTATGCAAATCGACCCAATCCACATTTAATGAACTCAAAAACTCAACAATTAGCCGGTCATAGGCCACACATTTCATTTCCACATATTCTAACCAACCCAAATTTGTCAATAAAGTCACAACATCATCTAGCATCCACAATTTCCTTTAAGTCTCTATGTGCCAAAACTTTTGTTCACTTGTCTTTCTAGTACTAAGAATTTCATACTTGGTTCGTTGTTCATCATTGATAAAAGTTAATTGTGTAGTACTAGGAGGCAACATTAATTGGTAAGCATTTTTTGTACCTTTCGTACGTGACGGGGCTTGAGATGAGGATGCCTTGGATGACTTATTGGGTAGGGAGGGTCCCTTGGATGATTCACCCACTCTTTTCTTGCATATTTTGCCAATAAAGTGAATATTCAAGCCTTTGGAGTGCACAAATGAAGGAAAAATGCAAGCTTTCTTTCTCTACCACCTTCAACCTCAACAATGGAGGTTAGGGTTTTAGAGAGAGAAAGTTAGTGGGTTGGGGATAAAAGGAGGTGAAATTGAGAGAATTTGTGGTTAAAATGAGGAGATTGACGTTGGAAGTGGGGAGTTTGGTGAACAATTTGGGAATTTAGGTGAGATTTGAGCGAGTAGTGAGAGGGGCAGTGAGGGGTAGAGAGAGAGTGTCCAAGTAGAGAGAGAAAGCTACACAAAAGAATTGGTAGAGAAATGAGGAAGAAGAAGGGAAATTGGTTGTTGAATGACATTTTGGGGTGGAACGATCGTGCCCCTTGCTACCCGGTGCCAAATCTCTAGAACCTGTTTGTTTTGACAGAATGTGGCATGATCATGCCCTTTGGCGTGGGGCACCCGTGTCAAATCTCTAGAAGTCAATTCATCTTTCCCTGAATGTGGCACACGTGTGCCCCATGGCATGGGGACATCGTGCCAAATCCCTGCCTCCCCCCTTCTTCTTTTTTTTTACTCTTATTGTTTTCAAGATTCTCTTTTTTTTTTTAATTTTCTCTCACTTTTTCTTGTAAAAATCTCACTAATGATGGCCATAGGCATCCCATACCTAGCAAAGATGTTCTCTTGTAAAAATCTCACCGCTACCTTGGACTCATTTGTCCTTGTGAGAATGACCTCCACCTATTTTGACACATAATCCACACACACAAGAATATACTCATTCCCAAATGAATTCGAGAATGGACCTATAAAATCAATACCTCACAAATCAAATATGTCCACAACAATGATAAGGGTGAGTGACATCACGTCTTTCCTACCTATCTTGCCCATTTGTTGACAACGCACGCATCATTTGCAATATTCATGGACATCTCTAAATAGGATGGCAAATAGAATCCGCTTTGAAAAACCTTTGCAGTGGTCTTTTTCCCACTAAAGTGTCCTCCACAAGATTGATCACGGCAAAAGGAGAGGACACTCTAAAAGTGCTTATTAGGGACACATCTTCTAATGATTTGGTCCAGACAACATTTGCAAAAATACGGGTCATCCCATATGAAAAATTGGGCCGTGAATAGAAAACAATCCCTATCATTATTGTTCCACCCCCAGGCATTTCCCCAGTCACTAGATGGTTCACTATGTCAGCAAACCATGGCTCCTCTTGAACCCTAAATAATTGTTCATCGGGGAAACAATAAAAAATGGGAGGTTCATTTGTGTCATGTACCACTAGCCTAGATAGGTGATCAGCTATCGGGTACTTGGAACCCTTTCTGTCTTTGATCTCACAATTAAATTCCTCTAAAACCATAATCCACCTAATTAGCTTAGGCTTTGCATCCTTCTTTTTCGTGGGATGTTTTAAGGCTACATGGTCAGTCAAAGCAATCACATGAGACCCTATGAGGTAAGGTCTAAACTTTTAAAATTCGAAAACCACCGCCAATAACTCTTTTTCAGTCACGGCGTAATTTACTTACGCCTCATTCAAAGTATGACTCACATAGTAAATTACATGGGGCTTATTATCAATTTTTTGTCCTAAAACTACCCTGACCGCATAATGTGATGCATCACACATGAGTTCAGAAGATTGTCCCCAGACAGGAGGATGCAGAATGGCCGCAGTAATGAGTGCCTCCTTAAGCTTTGTAAATGCCACTTCACACTCCTTAGAGAAGTGGAAGGGTGACTCCTTAGCTCGGAGGAAAGATAAGGGTTTAGCAATCTTGCTAAAGTCCTTGATGAATCCCTAGTAAAAATTGACATGCCCAAGAAAGGGTCACACATCTTTTACACAAGTAAGGAGGTAGAGGTTTGTAATCAAATCCACCTTTGCTTTGTCTACCTCTATGCCCTAGCTAGAGATAATATGACCCAAGACAATCCCCTTCTTGACCACGAAATGATAATTTTTCCAAATAAGGGTCAACCTTTTGTCCCGACACCTTCTCAACACTTTTCCCAAATTAGTTAAGCAATCCTCGAAAGAGTCTCCGTACATGGAGAATTCATCCATAACAATCTCAAGGCATTGCTCAACCAAGTTAGAAAAGATCGAGATCGTACATCTTTGGAACATGGCCGGGGCATTGCAAAGACCAAAAGACATCTTCCTAAAGGTGTAAGTGTCAAAAGGGCAAGTGAATGCGGTCTTTTCTGGTCTTCGGGGGCAATACGGATTTGGGTATAGCCAGAATATCTATCAAGGAAAGAATAGAAGGCCCGTCCAGCTAACCTCTCCAACATTTTGCCTAAAAAGGACAAAGGGAAATGATGCTTCCTAGTGGCGGAGTTCAACTTTCGATAATCACTGCATACCCTTCACCTGGATTGGATTCTTATGGGAATGAGCTCACCTTTATCGTTCTTGACCACAGTTATCCTGGTCTTTTTATGATTGACTTAGACAGAGCCTACCCCTTCTGTTTGAGCTAAAAATGTGCTATTTTTAAGGTGCTTTCACCGGTTTTATGCTCGTTTTAATAATATTTTTTTAGGTTTTTAATTGATTTTATTTTACTTTGCAGATTTTTAATAAATGTGGAAAAGGGGCTGGAAATGGCAGAAAATACGAGAAAAATGGGGAAATCTCGGGATTTCAAAAATCGGTCCAAAGTTCCAAGAAACCCGGCCCAAGCAGCAAAAGAAAAAAAACCAAACCGGTCCAGCATAAACCGGACTGGTTCGGTTCAGCAGAACCCGGTTCAGCCTTTATTAACCCCTCCCCTTTACCCTCGCGTCTGTTCCTTCTTCCTCCTCAGAACCCGACACTCCAACCCAGTACCCTTCGCTTCTTCAATCTCGACCCTCCATCTCCAATCTCACTCCTCTCTGTCTCTACCTTGTTCTCTCTCTTCCAACACATCACCCTAAACCCACCGAAACCCAAACCCAGAAACCACTTCGCCCACAGTAATCCCTGAATCCTCTAACCCTGAAACCCAGAAACCCCCGAAATCCACCCACAGTTTCGCCCATCTACAACCCCATCCCACCACCAGGACACGTACCCACCTGTGCTGGCTTCATCAGGCACCAGCCACGACACCAGCATCGTCACCACCTTCATCCACCGTCCACGCACACCAGCAAATCGACGGTCGAGAGACGAAGAAGTTCGGGTATTTAAGAGCTGGAGGACACCATTGGGGGTTCGAGTTTTTACTAGGTAATTTTAGGATTAGGTAGTTTTCTAGGTAATTAGGAGTAGATTAGGTTTAACTTCCTTTAGGTTTAGTTTAATTTCGCTTTTCATTCCAATTTCGTATTTGATTTTCATATTAGGGTTTTCGCTTTCGCATTTTAGGGTTTCGATTTCAGCTTCTCATGTTTTCAAATTTAGTTTTCGAATTTTCGGTTGTAATTGTGATTTCTTGGGTTTATTTGGTTACAATTTTGTTGAAGTTCAAAGTAGCCGGTTTTCCCCACTCCCATTGTTCTGTTTCGAGTGTTCTATTTTGTTCGTTAATGGCGAATTCCGCCATTGTTGGGCTGAGCTGCAAGCAAGGAAGCCCGAGTGTCATTGGGTAGTGTCGATCTCTTTCAATTCCCCCTTCCCCTGTTCAGGCTTTGGTCTAGATGACGGATCATTGGTTGTGGTCGAATTCCTCACATGTGCCGAGTTCAGATGCGCTTTGTCATGGGGTTTGTTTCCCGATTCTTGCTTCTCTTTAATTGTCTCTAAACCCGGCTGATTGAGTTGATGTGCTTTATTGAATGAATTAGTTTATTGGCAATGATTTTGATTCTAATATAGTGAGTCAGGTTGTTTTGCTTGAATAATGAAGGATTGTGAGGTGCTTTAGTATTCTGCTCCAAGCATGGAATTGTTTTTTTTTTACTCTAGTTTGTGATGATGGTAGATGCTAGCTGTGTGGTGATTTGCTCTCAGTTTTGGTTGTTTCATAATAATAAGGTTGGTTGCTTTGATTTAGTAGTTTACTTGGTAATGTTTAAACTCTTTGATTTGGTAGCGGTGAATGATGAATGGTGTTGAATGCACAGTTTCTCTAGTGTGCTTACATTTAGCCGAATGCTTAGATTTAGTTCGTTTTAGTCATTTAACTTAAATTGAACTCTTATGTTTTCCTTGAACTATTTAATTTGGTTTAGTATAGATCACATTAGGATAGTTAGTTAACTCACCTTTTTAATGACCATAATCTAAACGTCTTCCCTGTGGACTGACCCTCAAAGTATTACGACGATAATCGTGTGCTTGAGGTTTCTCTTTTTCCAATTTAGTTTTCACCCCTCAAAAACCATTTACACCTTCACTATCCGAGATGGGGTATTGATCCAACCACTTAAGGATTTCCTTCTTTACCACTTCTTGAATAGTGGGATTCAATCTTCTTTGTTGGTCTCAGTAAGGTTTGGCACTCTCCTCAAGGTGTATGCAGTGTTGTACTATAGTAGGACTAATTCCATCAATGTCTCCTGCGGTCTACCCTAATGCTTCTTTGTTTTACCTTAACAAGTCCAGGGCTTGACTCTCTTGGTCCAAATTCAAATCATTAGCAAGTATCACATGAAAAGTTTAATTTAGACCCAAGAATGCATACTTGAGCGTGTTGGGAAAGGGTTTCTAATCAAGAGAGGAAGATGACAGTACACTAGGAGGTGCCTCATGAGATAAGGGGGGAATAGAAGAGAGGGATCCAAGAATTGATGCATGTAACGAGTCGTCACATTGATCCTTAAATGCAACTGCATCATATTCGGGTTTATACTCTATGTAAAATGACTCATACACACACGACATTAACTCTTCTTCACAATCAAACTCGACTTCCCCAAATGCAAGGTCACTCACCCAATTAAGGGGTTGGTGATCAACGTCAGCAAAACCCATTGATTGCTTTGGAACATTGAACACTAAACACATTCAATTCCATGGTCATATTTCCAAATGTCAATTTCAATTTCAATTTCCTATCCCTATAATTTATAAGAGCATTTGAGGTAGCTAGGAATAGTCGATGAAGGATGACCGGTATTTCGTTTTCAGTATACAACACACCCTCGGTCTTTAGAACTATAAAATCCACTGGAAATATGAATTCTCCTACTTTGATTAATACATCCTCAACTATCCCTCTAGCAAGCCTAGTGCAATAGTTGGCCAACTGAACAACCATTTTTACAGGGTTAAGCTCCCTTAAGCCCAACCTCTCATACACCGTGAAGGGTAAGAGGTTAACACTAGATCCTAAGTCAAGAAGGGCCGGTGAATGTTATGATGACCAATCACAATTGAGACTGTGGGGCACCCTAAGTCCTTACTTTTCATCGGCACTTGATTTAAAATGATGGAACTCACATTAGAGGCCAAAAATGCTCGACAGGGAACAATAGTGGCTCTCTTAGGGATGCACAAGTCTTTAAGAAAACGAGCATAGGGGGCATTTGTTGTATCACATCCAGCAACGGATGTTGATATTGACTTGGGAGAAAGTGTCCCTAATCTTGTCAACATGGGATTGCACCTTTTTCCCTTTCAAGCGGTTAGGGAAAGGAGGTGGAGATCTAGCAACACCAAAAGAAGGAGTAGGAGAATCCTTAGGACAGTTAGAATCATTGATTGACTCACTTTCCTTAGGTTCATCCATATGCTTAGATGGGATTGGGATCACTAGAGAGGCACACATATCATCACCTTGAGGGGAAGGGAGAGAAGATGACGGGGAAGGGGATTCATTGACATCTTGCTCACCCATATGGGTGTCAACTTTCCTACTTGACTGTAAAGAAATTACGGCATTCACATTCCGAACATCATTAGGGTCAAAGGAAGAGAAAGAGCTTCGTCTTGGGTTTACCTCGAGTTGACTAGGAAAAACCCCTTTCTCCCTATTAGATATAGCTAATTGAGCAAATTGTTCACTCATTGTCTTCATCATTCTCTCATTTGACTACTTAAGTTCTCTAATCATCCTCTCCATGTCATTGACTCCTTAAGTTCCCTGGAGGACTCCCACCTTAATTGGTGGGCATCAAAGCATTAGATCTAGTCCATGAAAAATTGGGGTGCTTTGCCTACCCCGGATTGTAAGTAGAGGAGTAAGGATCAAATTTCAACCTTTGGAAGGCCCCATTCACATGACTTTGCTCTTGGCTAATAGCCAACTATTAAGCAGACAAGGGATACGCACTTAGGGAATGATTAGGGGCTTGACATTTAGAGCATGAGACCATTTGGAAGGGAAATAGTTACTTGGTGTTTTGGACAACACAAGACCCTTTAACATGTTTTCCAAGGCAGCAAATCTAGTATCAATGTATGTAGTATCCCCTACTGGATCCCCTTTGGCTATTAATCCTAGCCCCTAGACTCTCATCCCTAGTAGTTTCCCATTGTAAGGTCTTTTCAGAAAACTCCTCTAAGAAATCCCAAGTTTCACTCTTGCTTTTGTTCAAAAACCCTCCTTGACACATAGACTCCACCATGGTTCTAGTGGCTTGGTCAAGACCGTCATAAATAATTTGGCATAAATGCCACCTTTCTAAACCATGGTGTGGACATTGAGCAAGTAAGTGCTTAAACCGTTCAAAACACTTCGAAAAGGACTCCTTCTCAAGTTGGACAAAGTGGCTAATCTCATTCCGTAGTTTGACCATTTTATCATTTGGGAAATATTTTTTCAAGAACACCCTCATAAACTCATCCAATAAGGAGATTGAGTTTGCTAGGACACTACGCATCCATTTCTTTGCTGAATCTTTTAAGGCGAAAGGAATGAAACGCAACCTAATAATGTCGTATCACCATCTCCACTAAATTTGGGAAGCATGGTCGTGCATTGACGACTAAAGAAGAATTGAACATCCCCACCGAGTTATGGAATTTGAAAGTAAGGGATTAGTCAATCTCGGTGGGTATAAGATTTGATTAAGACTCCTTGGAGTCAACTTTGAGGAGATTGGGGAGGCCCTTGGGCTTGTTCCTCCATCATCACTTCAAGATTCAGTGCTACAGTGGAGATTGTTGCTCAAGTGTGGGGAGGTCGTTCAACATGAATCAGTTTCGCATGCCTAGGCGATCTAGTCCAAGCACTCATGCGTTCTCATTTTTTATTGTGTTTCTTTTTTTAATTTTTGTAGATTTTTTTTTTCAAAATGATCACAACCAAAAACTATGCACAACGACTAAGTCTTAATCAAAAAAAAATCAAACACCATCATCCCCGGCAACGACGCCATATTTTTGATAGAAATTTTCGGTGATGAGTATAAGGTTTTGTCGTTCATCGGGATAAAGGGCGATTTACCGTCGATTTAGCTATATGAGTATTCTCAAATTTTAATTTGAGTAAATGAACTTAGCATGCGAATCTAATGACTCTAAAAAAAATAAATCTCTCAAAGCAATTTAACTCTAATCCTAATCTAAATAATGTTCTCTAACACCTAGAAAACACGTAGCACGTAAGACATAGGGGACCGGGCTCGACATGGCCCATCAACACATCCAAATTTCACCTCAAAGGTCACCCCAAGAAAATTCGACTTCAAAGCTAAACTACACAAATCATACCAAATACAATGAAAAGGTGAGAGTGAGGTTACCAAAACATTATGAAGCGTTCTCGATTAAGAATAAGGGATATCATCTTCTTCGATGCCTTGATTGAGCTCAATACCCAAGGTATCTCAAGTTGCTCTAACTCAACTAGGCTAATAGTTGGAATGGGAGAAAGAAGAAAAGGGGAAAAGTACTAGAGAGATGTTGAGTTTTGAGGGATGGATTAGGCTTTCAACCGATTAAGAACCAAGGCCAATCCTCCCACAGCAGTCAAACATCAAACCCATGTTTGGGGGTGAATTGGTGATGCTAAAAAATTATGTCTTTGCAAAAATTTAAGAGATAGAGAGAGTTGGATTAAGCATTCATGGAGAGAGAAAACAAGAAATCTACCATTAAATCCCACTAAAGCTTAAACTTTTGTTGTGCATTAACGGAGGAGAGAGAGAGAGAGAGCGTTCAACCCAAGCCAACAACAAAGAAAGTTGCTGAAAAAAAGAAGAATGGCCTAAAAAAATTCTAAAGTCCCGTCTTACTCTTACATCATTATCTTAATTAAACGAAAACGAAAAGACATAGTTTCACACGGTCATGCCCCTTGGCACGAGGCACCCATGCCAAATCTCCGCCTCTAGTTTTTTCTGCTTTGCTGCTGGCACGCCCCCGTTGAACTTGTCGCATGCCCTTCTGGATTTGGCACGCCCTTGGACTTCTTCCTGGTTTTGGGTTGGGCTTGACGTCCATTGGGGTTTTTCTCTCATTTTACCCTTGTTGAGGGATTTTGAAGGGGGCGGAAAATTAAATTAAAGAAAAGAAACCTCAAATACTCTATTGTCTGTCGTAGTACTTTGAGAGTCGGTCCATAGGGAAGACGTTTAGATTATGGTCATTTAAAAACAAAGCGGTTTAACTAATTGTTCTAATTTGATTTACACTAAACCAAATTGACTCATTCAAGGAAAACATAAATGTTCAACTTAAATTAAATAACTAAAACGAACTAAATCTAAGCATTTGACTCAACGTGAGTTTATTAAGGAGACTATGCATTCAACACCTTTAAAATCAAAGAGTTAAACATTAACCAGAACAACCTAATTACCAAAACCAAAACCAAAACCAAAACAAATAAAATCTGAAACCATAACTAAAATCAAAGCAATCAACCTGATTATTATGAAACTACCAAAACCAAAACCACTATGGAACATCAAACCAGCATTGTGAACTAGACGAATTAAGCTAAATCCCGCAACATCAGAATTCCAGTAAATCAGACTACTGAAACATTCAATACCCTATCCTTACCAGTGTAAAATCGAAGCAACAGGGAAAGGGGGTAAACCAAACTGAAACAGAACATCAAACTAAAACAGCAGCAGGGGAAGAGGATTTTCAGCAGAATCGAACAGATTGAAAGCAAGGCACAAAGAACAGAATTGAAAGCTGTAGTAGGGGAATCGAAAGCAAACCAGAACCATGCCCAAGTCGAAGAGCAGCCGTTCCAGCCACGCATGATTAGAGCAGGGGAGGGGGAAATCGAGATTACTATGAACGAAATGAACAATTTTTGTAATTACAACTCAAATATGTCAATACCCATTTGAAAATAGCAATTCAAACTTTACTACATGAAATCCTAACTCAACAACTGAAATTTGAAACCCTAACATGCGAAAACTGAGTAATGAAGCTGAAATTCGGAACCCTAACATGCGAAAATCAAAAACCCTAATCTAAAAATTAAATACGAAATCGAAAAGAAAAGCGAAATTAAACTAAATCTAAATGAAATTAAACCTAATCAACTCCTAATTCTACCTAAAATTACCTGGGAAAAAACTCGCACCCTCAATGGCGTCCTCCAGCTCTTAAATACCCGAACTCCATCTCTCGACCGTCGATTTGCTGGTGTGCGTGGACAGTGGATGAAGGTGGTGACAATGCTGGTGTCGTGGCTGGTGCCTGATGAAGCCAGCACAGGTGGGTACGTGTCCTGGTGGTGGGATGGGGTTTCGAAGATAAAACCGTGGGTGGATTTCGGGTTTTGTGGGTTAAGGTTTCTGGGAAGGGGATTTCTATGGGTTGGGTGGTTTCTGGGTTTGGGATAAGGGATAAGAGCGAGAGAGGGATGACGAGGTAGAGAGAGAGTGGAGCGAGATGGACGGGCATGGACGTGAGGGACCAGGGCTGGTCGAGGGTTCTGGGAATGGAAGAAGAAGCAGAAGCGAATGAGTGAGAAGAGGAAGGGGCGTTGAGGAGAGAGAGAGCGTGTGAAGGGGAGGGGGTTTTTTATGCGCGAACCGGGTTAAGTAAACCGGTCGGTCCGGTTTAATCTGGATCGGTCTGGGTTTTTTTCTTTCGCTGCTTGGGCCGATTTTCTTGGAATTTTGGATCGGTTTTTGAATTCCCGTCATTTTCCCCACATTTCTCGCATTTTCTGCCATTTTCAGCCCTTTTTCCACATTTATTAAAAATCTGCAAAATAAAATAAAATCAATTAAAAACCTTAAAAATATTATTAAAATGGGCCTAAAACCGCTGTAAAAGTACCCTAAAAATAGATCATTTTTGATTCAAACAACCCTACAAAACATAAAATTTGAATTATTAACTAATTTTAAAGGTTTTTTCATAGCAAAAATCTAATAATGAGTGCCAAAATTTTGTTCGATTGAGAATCGAACAAACTGTAACAAGCGAATTGATATAGATCAAATCTTTACTAGCCTCTTTAGGCATCTTTCTGGAGAAGCCGATGAAATTGTATTGTGACAATCAGGCGGCATTACATATAACTAAAAATCCTGTTTTTCATGAGTATACGAAGCATTCAGAAGTTAATTGTCACTTTGTTCGAGAACATCTTCTTTCGAAGGATCTTGAGACAGGATATGTCTCTTTGAAGAATCATGTCACTGATATTTTCACTAAACCTTTAAGCAAGTAACAATTTCAGTTCTTAAGGTCCATGTTCGATTGGAAATAAAATATGTGTATTGTGTTTGTTTCCTGTTTCTTGTATAACTAGAATTGTCAACTTTCCAAACTCTGGTTTGTTTAGGAGTCTTAGGGCCCAGGGTAGGTTGAATTGATGGTGTGTGCACACACACACACACACACACACACACACACACA
>JACYFF010019584.1:60196916-60226869 GCA_017589665.1 Selenicereus undatus
ATATATATATATATATATATATATATATTTGTGTGTGTGTGTGTGTCTGTGTGCGTGTGCGTGTGCATGTGTGTGTATATGTTTGTAATAGCACAGTTCTGGGAAGAGAGAAGTAACAGAATTGCCTTCACATATTTTCTCAAATTATTCTTCTTTATAACCTTTGCTTTATTTCAATGTCATGTATAATGTATATATTTGACTATGCAATGTGTGTCTACAAAATATTGTGATGATTTACATATATTATTGTAATTACTACAACCATCACCCCCACCACCACCAACATTATCAAAGAAAAATTAAGGGTGTAATTGCATGCCCCACTTAAAAAGTGTTTTGTCTCGAAATTTAACTAAACTACTAAGAGGTGATTATTTAATATTTTCATATGTCAATCTAGGAGCTATTCAGGACTTTAATCATAGATTATCGACTCTATAGATCATATGATTAAATCAGATGACAGAAGAATAAAATTTAATAAAGCTTAGTATGCATCGTGATGCTCATCAGTGTCTGCCCCAGCCAAGGCATTTGCTTTTTGCAATAATATTTGCTTTAACAATCGAGTCGTTAGGTCCTTGCGTTGGTTCATCATTAGAATAACTTCTTTTCCTAACTTTTCGACACTTGAATAGTGTGTGATATGGGCTAGCATACTGTTAATCGAAGTAATGGTCACATTAATTGTCCTATTAATTGGGTAGTTACAAAATGGTTAATTGCGTATTGATCATACCCGTTAAGCCCTTATTTACAGTTTTAGGTAAGTGCTACAAAAATAAGAGATTCAGTGGCTAATTTGGTGTGGTGACAGAAACCAAAAATAAACAACATCCCTAATTCGCTCTTCCCTCCTCTCACGCTATCCTCATCATCATTTGGGTTCGAGTTTGGTGATAACTGCGGTGACTCTAGTAGCCACCATCAATTCTGATTCAATAATTCATGGGCGATTCCCAAGCAACAAGATTCTTCGCTACCGCATTACTAAGGTACGTCCTCAAACATCCAACAGTTGTATCAGAGCCATTGTTGCTCGATTTTAACCCCGAATGAGTCGGTTATAATTATGTGTACGATTAGTTCATTCTATATTGTCAACTATGCTTATTGAATCATTGAAAGCGTGCTTTTTTTTTGGGTTATATGGCTAGATATGTGTCTATTTACCAATGGACCCCACTCAAATTTGATGATCAGTTCGTTCAATTCTGCTATCATACCGTTTGGTTGATGCTAAGAATGATTTCATAGTAGTTGAATTTTTACATAAACATAATTTTTGTGAACCAAGACAGTGACCCCAAAACCTTGAGGACATGAAACCCCATACCCTGCCAAAAATCCTAATCCTCATATGACTCCCTGCCTTGGTGGTAGACCCTGCGTTCACCCACAAAAGCCCCATTATCACCACAGTAGTGAGCCTCAGTGGCCCACTAAATCGAAAAGCCTCCCCAACGCCCTAAAATTTATTAAATTTAAAAGAAAATTGAAAGAAAGGTTGGCAACAAAGAGCTACCATGACGATCCCATCAGAACTGCCTTGGAGGGTTGGTGCGTGTGAATGAGGCACTGCCAACGAAGGTCACTTTTGGTTCCCTTCTTTCTCCACCGCCTCCTCCGCATATTGATCTGCTTGAAACCACCAAAGAAATCACCAAGGTTGTAATTTGTGATATGTTAAGAATATTATTGTTGAATTATTATTTGATTATATCTACAAGTTCATATGATATGACCATATAATTAGTTCTGGAGTTGAATTAAAATCTCGAATTAATCTTGCATATATATACTTGTTATAATAGCATTAATACGTTTACTGTTGAATATTACATGCAGATTTTTTATATAAATTCATTTTATATAAAATAACTCAAAATTACAAAATAGCAAGTTAAGTGATTTATAAATAATCATTTGGATTGAAGTTATATGAATTTGTTCATATTACAAGTGATATTATATAAATAAGTTTTACATAATATTATTTTTGAAATTTTTCTTTATTTCATGTTGTTAGATGAATAAGATTCATATTATGTTATATTTTATATAATACTGTGTTTTATATTGATATTATAGATTCGTTTCATGTAATTTAAAATGTAAAATGTTATTTGAAAGAGCCTCATGCCATTATTGGATACATATGGCATGTGATGAATCCCTTTCATGGAATTTAAGTTCACAATATTATATGAATTGTTTTATATAAGTTACGAGTAATATTTGAATTCATTTCATTTTATTTAAATTTGTAATATTATATAGATATGTTCTATAAAATTTCTTTGATTAATATTTGGATATATTTCATGTTACAAATTATGATGCATTCAATTACCTGAACACGCTTCATGTCAATCAATAATTAGTGATGTTATATAAATGTGTTTTATATATGTACGAACTACATGAGTTGTAGTAAATTTGCTAATTGTTTTAGCACTTATCCATTGCTTAAATTAATGAATATGGATTCGTTTCATGCTTCTTGCTAATTATGTAATTCAGCAGTATTTTATGAATTCTTTTCATAAAATGTAAATTCAAAAAAATATGCCTGTGTTTTATAATTTACGGGTGACAGTTGAATATGTTTTATATTAACTATAATTATATAAATGTGTTTTGCTTTTTGGGCTTTTATGAACTTCTTTTGTAACATGTCATTTTTAGAATATGTTTCGCAATATCATTCCATTTTATTATATAAATACGTTTTATATAATAATCTAAATTTTATGTTTGATATGTCATTGATAGAGTTTTAAATGCCATATTTGTACTTATATTAATTTGTTTTATATAATCATATAACTTCACGTAAATTTAGTTTACATGATTATGTTGAATATCTTTGTGATATTTCTAAAGTGTTAATTAGCTTAACAATATTGCTCTCCATAAATTACGGAAGATTAAATTATGAAAAAAATGTGATGATTATGAGTTTTGTGAAATTTTCGATCATACGACGTGAATGATGGAGTTTTTGATAATTTAATTATTTAAAAATATGCGTAATGTTCATTTTTAAAATGTATACTTCTAGATATGGCAATTAAAATATGAATGCTGATTTGTTTACCGATGAAGAGACAGATAGCACTAACTAGGACGCATAGTGTCGGAAGAGTTAGTTTCTTCAGAACAAGCACGAAGGGTTAGAACACTTGATGACTTCTAAGTCTCCCAGAGTGGCGAAGATGATACTGCTAGTGAGTAGTTGCTCCTACATATATGTGTGATCCCAAGCATTAATTGCTAACTATGATCCCTTGTGGATTGTAGGCATAGAAGCAACCAAGCACATAGTTCAGTGCTGAATTGATTTTGTGAACTTTCATCACTACCAAGTGGGTTCACGAACTACTGTTTAAGGTAATGACAGTGAAAAACATGTCCTTAAAATAAGGATATATCATCTGAAACTCCGTGAAGGAACTATGTCACTTCTTTACGATGCTCTCTATCTAACCCAGATGTGATGTTCCCTTATCTATTTTGTTTCCGAGATTTGTTTTCTCTTTGATTTCACCTAGATGTCTTGGATATCGTATACAATGGCAATTTGTTTGGCCATGCAATATTGAAAGGTGTTTTTGATGATTCGGATGAAATAAAATGTCTTCTATCTTTACCCCATTTTCGACTCTGTTTTTAGGCATGCTCGACTTGACTATGAGGGCCAAGATAGACTTAACAAACTAGCTAAAGATGGTCTTTTAAGACTAGCTCACTGAGATTAAGTTGCCAAATGTAAGTTATATCTAGCTAGTAAAAAAAGGGCATCGAGTCCCTAGGAGTCCATTCACTCCAGACATAGGCGGGCCCATGAATGTGAAAGAACATCATGGATCTATGTATATACATATAGGCGCATGTACCTATTATCTAATCGCTATAAGTACTTGAAGTGTTCGCACACTTTATAACAGTAATAAAGGCTCAATTGGAATGAAATGTTAGAACTCTTCGAACCAATTGAGATTGTGAATATCTCTTTGATGAAATAAATTCCCGCAATGTTGATTTTCTTAAGGTGAGTTCCCAAGCTTTTGGTTTAATTTAAAAAGGATCTCAAATTGTATGATAACAAGACCCTCAACAATCTCCCGGTAAGGAGGGAAGATTTGAATTCTTACTAAGTCACCGAGGATGGTACACCTCCCTTATTTGATAGTAATGGTGAAGGTTTGTCTATTGAGGGGAATGAGATTCACCCTCAATCTCCAAATGTTAAGGAGAGTGAACCTGACAATGAGGTTTATCCTCAATCTCCTGTTCCTGAAAATACGATTAGTCTACACATTCAGGATCTCACACTTCCAATGGATGGTGGAATTAATTCTCCACATGCCAGGGTCTCATACCTCTTAGAGAAAGGAATAAGGATTCCTCACTTAGACAGATAAGTATTAAAGGTCCCAAGTTCCAAAGGAGGGAGCATGGGAAATTCCTTGGTCATATTCTATATCAAAGAGGAAATATTCCTATGGCCTCCCTTGGAAGTTAAGGAACCTACCTCTTGTTAAGAGATGATCGATTCACCAAATCACAGAGAGTGGATGGATGCCATGAGAGATGACGTGGATTTAATGGCAAGAAACATGGTTTGGGACTTGTTGATCTTCCGCACTGACGTAGGTATATTGGAAACAAGTGAGATTTCAATATAAAACATTAGGAGATGGTTTGATCGACAAAGTTTAAGGTCTATTTAGTGACAAAAGGCTTTACCCTGATTGAGGGTATAGACTACAAAGAGATCTTTTCTCCTGTTGTGAGTTTTGCCTTTATTTGCCTACTCCTAGTCCTAATAGCCCATTTTGACCTAGAGTTGTTTCAAATGGACGTAAAGATTTCTTTCCTCAAGGGTAACCTTAAGGAACACATTCATATGGACTAACCCGTTGGTTTTGTATCAAATGGACAAGAGGACAAGGTGTATCATCTTAAAAGGTCCATATATGATCTTAAGCAATCTCCTAGATCTAGGCACCTTAAATTCTATGAAGCCTTAACTTAGTTTTGCTTATCCATGGTTTCAAAAGGCCATCATGTGCATGTCAAATGATCAACATGGGGGATTATGTTTCTTACATTATACGTTGATGACATACTGCTGGTCGGGAACAACTTAGAGATGATCAAAGGTATGAAAAGCGATAGTCCTATGCCTTTGAGATACAGGATATGGGTAAAGCTAGGTATGTCCTAGGAGTGGAAATAATCCGAAACTATCCCAAGAAGCGTACATTGAAAAGGTCTTAGAAGCATTTTGGATGTATAATTCCAAACCCGTAGATACTCCAGTTGAGAAGGGTCTAACCTTGAGTTTTGATCGATGCCCTAAAATAGATGATGAAATGGAGATAATGAATGATATCCCATACGCTAGTGTCGTCGAAAGCTTAATGTAAGCCATGTTCTATACACAACCGACATTTACTTTGCGGTGGGTTTGATAAGTCATTATCAAAGTAACTAAGGACTTATTGATTGACAAGCCATCAAGAGAGTCAAGCACTACCTTCGTGGTACTGTTGACTTAGTCTTTTGCTATCAAGGTGGAGACCTCAAGTCAAGAGGATAGTCAAATGTCGAATCGAGTAGTGACGTGGATGAGTCGGGGTCAACCTGAGGACATGGCTTCACCCAATGTCAGACTGCCATGTCATGGAGCAGTGAGAAGCAAAAGTGCACAACAATGTCAGCTGTAGAGGCATATTGTGCATTTTGTTACCATAGAGAGAAAAGCATTACCAGTAGGTATATATGCACTAATAAGGTGATTATGTTCCCTGGACTAAACCTATTCCTAGTGATGCATTTAAAAATCATTTGTTGAGTCCAAAAATTCATAAGATTTAGTACTTGGATATATCTTGTTATGTGATGGCCATGTTTCTTTTGTAAATGAGCAAAATGCTTATGATTTATTGTAGCATGTTAGGCATATTAAAATGTCACCAGATGTCTAATTGGCCTAGTCACACAGGCAAATGCCCTGATGCTGGAGTAGGGGGCATGATAAGACTGATTATATTAGTACTAAGTGTGTAATATTGATCACTCATACTGAAAGTGTATGAGTAAAATGAACATGGTCAGCTTAGTGAGTCTAAGATGAGACCGAGGGAATCGAATATGAAATAGGATTTCATATTGAAGCCTTAAAAGCCGAATCTTGAGTGTCAAGATTAACATTCAGTATGTTGATCTAGTAGACGTGCCTAACTAAGTGGGAGCTATGCCATGATACATATTTCATACTATGTATGCTTGTAAGACGACCCATACATGGAGTGATAATTGCCTTCCCTATCTCTTGTCACTATGTAACCCTATGGATGATGACCCTTCGACTTAAAGCTATAATAAAAAGTCGAAGCTTAATGATTCTACCTTAATGTGTAACCCTACGGCGCCAAAAATGTTCGTGGTTTTTGAGGGGTGGAAAATAAACTAAAAACAAAAAGGAAACCTCAGGCACCCGATTCTCAGTCGTAGTACTTTGAGGGTCGATCCACAGGGAGGACGTTTGAAATTATGGTCATTTAAAACAAACTATTTAACTAAATAACTACACTGGGTGGAATTATTTAAATAGTACTAAAACCCTAAAACATCTAAACTACTAAACCGATTAATTATACTAAATCAACTTTAACGTCAAAAACTCAAAACTAAATCAACCACAGAAACGAACTGCATAATTGAACCTTGAAGCATAGCAAATTTATGATAATCAACCACCTACGAAACCTAATTACCAACAATCAAATTCCCAGAAGAACAACCTCGACAATCCAGCCAAACGAACTATGCTACAAACAACCAGGAGGGGGAAAAATTCGAAAGCAGCACACAACCAAACCAGCAGCAATCACAGAACAATAATCAGCAACAATCAGATTAAGCTATTCATTGTTCAGCAATGTTCTAAAACAAAAGAAAGAGAAATCAGAGAATCAGAGAGCAAAGCCTCACCAGAGCAAACACGAGCCAAAACTAGGCAAAGCAGACCGCAACCTAGCCAAACGGCATGCCCAAATTGACCCCAACAGCAATCATCGAACGACCCAAAAGCAGCCATTCAAATGAACCAAAAGCAGGGGAGAGGGGAAATAGAATGAAATTGGACAAAATTGCAACCAAACTTCGCGATTCATGAACAAAATCCCAAATCAAAACTTAATTACACGGATTTAAAGGCTGTAAACAACTGATAAATTGAAACCCTAAATCAAAAACTCAATCTGAAAACCAAGTACGAAAACGAAAAGAAAAATGAAATTAAACTAAACCTAAAACGGAATTGAAACCTAGAATAACCCTAAAACTACCTAAAACTACCTACTCCTAAATTACCTAACCAAGCTTCAATGGCGTCGCTACATCCTCTTAAATACCCGAACCTTCTCGATCTCCAGCCTTCGATTGGGATGGTGTCGTGGATGGTGACGATGAAGCGAGCGAAGGTGTAGACGTGTCAGTAGCAGTGTGCTTCACAGTGGTGGGATGGGGTTGTAGATGGGCGAAACTGTGGGTGGATTTCGGGGGTTTATGGGTTTCGGGGGTAGAGGATTCAGGGATTACTGTGGGCGAAGTGGTTTCTGGGTTTCGAAGTTGATGTGCTGGAAGAGAGAGAACGGGGTAGAGAGAGAGGAGATGGAGGTTCGAAGGTTCTAGGAAGGAGGTCGGGTTCTCTAGGTTGAAGCCAGGGCAACGCGAGTGAGGGAGAAGAAGAAGACAGATGCGAAGAAAGGGGGGGTTTACTTAAGTACTGAACCGGTTTTCTGAACTGGGTTTGCTGAACCGGCCGGTCCGGTTTATGCTGGACCCGTCTGGTTTTTTTTTTTCTTTTGCTGCTTGGGCAGGTTTTCTTGGAATTTTGGACCGGTTTTTGAATTCCCGTCATTTTTCCCATTTTTCTCGTATTTTTCACCACTTTCAGCCCTTTTTTCACATTTATTAAAAATCTGCAAAATAAAATAAAATCAATTAAAAACCTAAAAAATATTATTAAAATGAGCATAAAGCAGGTGAAAAAGTACCTTAAAAATAGCACATTTTTAGCTCAAGCATTGGCACGATGACAATAGTGACAGTCTAGTGTTCACTAGCCGCTTTCAGGTTTAAGAAAGAGGTTGTGGAGACCTACCTGTTTCTTGCAAGGGTGTAGCTATTATTGCTAAGGTGCATGAGGTTGAGCTAGATGGGGAATTTATAGACCATTAAGGGAGAGAAAGGATAATACCTCAACTAATTTTTAGAATGGTGAGAGACACGTACCTCACTTATCATTAATCAAAACCCATTAGGTGCAAGGAAGCAATTCCTTTCACAACACTCTTCGATGGTAATGAAGCAAAATAATTTTACTATTAATAACACACAATGCGCCTAGTCATGTTTCTTTTCCTTTTTCTCTGAATAAAAATTTCCCAATTCCCTGAAGTATATATCAAAGTATATAACTTGTGTGCATAATTTTCAACCTAAAATTATGTCATTTTATACCATTTCATTATCGAATATTTGCTCGAAATAAATGACTAAATTAGAATTTTAATGTGCTTTTATTTATTTTGTCGGAATTATGAAAATTTGATTAAAATAAATAATCTTCTTGCAAAACGATGATGGTGAGTATTGATTTTGGATCAAGTAAGGAAGAAAGTAAAAAAGAATGAAGAAATGTCCTAAACTCACATCAACTCAAACACTATACAAGGCGCAAACGGCCAATGTTTACCATGGCCCAGTCCAACTCCAGGCTCTCCTCACTATGCCTCACGTGACACGAGCACTTCTCTCCTTCCCTGCAGATTGGACTTGATGTTCTCCTCAGGTAGACGCGGCCTAAGGCCCATAAGTAATTCCCACAATTGCAACCTCCTTACATACAGGCTTGGCCCAATCATCCTCAGCTCTTTCAGCCTGTCCATTTCACAGTTTGGGCTTGTCCATTACCTATAGCCCACCTCCCCCCCCCCCCTTTCACTTATCCTACACGTGACTGCGTGCCCCACGCTTCCCCTCTTCCTTTCAATTTTCTATCTTCTCTCCCTAGTAAAAACCCGAGTTCTCCCCCCACCTGTTGTGCTTCTTTTTCTCCATCTTCCAAGTCGTTACTTCCCATTTTCCTCATCATCACATCATTTCGACAATTACAAGTAAAGGCCAAGATTAAATTCAAGATTAATTAGAGGCATAAAGGGCAAGGGGCTGTGGGTTTTGGTTGTAAGAAGAGTGTGGAGGTTTACTAAGGGGAGTAGAAGTATGGATTAGGTGAAGTTTTATTCTTGATTTTCTACTTTTTCTTATTTTCCAGAACTTTTTTGTTTATCACCCAAAATTAATGTAATTGATTTTGATTTAGTTGAATTCAAGAGAGATTAAGAATTTGGCGTTGAAATTAGAAATACTTGGTTTGATTTGGGTTAACTTCCTCTTCCCCTGTTTCACTTTTGCTTCACCTGATCAATTCTACTTCTTGTTGTTACGTTGTTTTGCATTTTAGTTCCCTCTTCTTCCTTTGAGAAGTTGTGCAATTTGGGTTTCATGTTGGGTGTACTTTTTCTCAGGTTTCGAAGTCAGTTTAGTGTTTTGCTACTCCATGTTTACCTGAGCCAATTTATTGTGAATGATATCACTGATGTTTATATGGCTAATCCTATTGAGGGGGTTTATGATTTTATGATTTGTTTCACCCTGATGTTGGAATGTTGAGTTTGTTGATATTTTTTTCTTGGGTTTTGGTCAAATGAATCGTCTTTACGCTATTTTGGTTCTTAATTTGGGCATGTAGTTTTGCTTAGGATTTCAATAGTAGTTCAAGAATTCCACGTTTGATTTTACACTTCATTTCAGTTCCGTTTGACTTCTTTGAATAGACGTTTAATTTAATTTAGCTTGTGTTAGTTTATTCATTTTAGTCACAGTTTAGGATCACGTTAGTTAGCGACCATATTTCATAACCTATCCCTGTGGACTGACCCTCAAGTATTACGACAATAAAACCATACACTTGCGGTTTAAAACTTTATCGTTATAAAAGATTCCGATAAGTTTTTGATGTCGTTGCTAGGGGCGGATTTTATGAAATTAGGTTGTGTGTTTAATTGAGTCATAGCTGAGTGGGTTGAGTTGTTTTCATTTCGTTTCGTACTTTTTGATTTTTGTTTTTGTTCGAATGCTTATGCAGTTTTAGTTCTTTTACTTTAGTTTAGATTTCTTTTGTTTTTGATTTTTGACTAGAGTTTGTATTTTGATTTTTTTCTTTATTCAATTTTATTTTGCTTTTTGTGAATAATTTTTTGCTAAAGAAAATAAAATCAGATTTAATACTTTTGGTGATTTGGACTAAGTATAGGTAGAATTTAAGGAAAAAGAAACTGTGTAGGTTTTTTTTGAATTTCATATTCTATTTTAATTTTTTTGGGCTAATTTGGTGCTAATTTTGCTGTTTTGATATTTTCAATGTATTCTTAGGAATTTTTAGACTCAAGAATAATTTTTGTGGAATTTTTGTAAATTTTTAGAATTTTCAGTAATTTTCAGAGATAATTTTCTATTTTGAATTTTCTGCTCCATTCTATGACAGAAACAAATTGAAAAAAATATGTCCATGTTCTCTGTGATTGTGCTGAATTTTGTTGGTATAGTGTTTTGCATTTGGAGTTTGATTTTGTGTTTGATTTTATTTTTTATTTTGTTTTATCTTAGGTTTTGATATTTTCTTTTTTTTGTGTTTAGAAAATGCAAAAAATAAAATAAAAAGAAAAGTTTATTGTGTTTTGCATTTGTGCTTATTTTCTATTTTTATAGGTCATTTCTTGTTGTTTAAATCTTTTTGGTCTTTCTTTTCTTTTGGTGTATAGTTTGTATTTTTGTTAGTTTATTTTGTTTTGTTAACTTAATTATTTAAGTGTCTGGTTTTTGTTTTAGTTATATAGTCAGTGATTCCCTAAAAAGAAAATCCTAAAAAAATTTTAAAAGTTTTTAAAATTGAAAAAGGGTTTCCAAATTCCAATTTTTATTTTTTATATTTTGAGCATGAACCTTTCTAGAGTTATCTGCCAAGACTTAATGATTATCATGCTCAATTGAATCAAAGCTTTGAAAAATGGAAAATTTATGAGGTCATCGTTGTGGGTTTGAATGGTGAATTTCGCGGCTATGTTGAGTCAATATGCCCTGGGGTTTAATAGGATTGTTACCTTGAACTGAAGATGAGGTATGAGATTTCTTTAAAAAATTAGTTGGGGACACTTATGAGTTTGAACAAGCTCGAGAGAATTTAAGATACCCTACTAATGGAAAGTATGTTTTTCCCACAAATCCTTACCCCTGGGATCACTTTAGGAACTCATCTTACTCAGCTTAATCTTATGTGGCTCCTATTTTGTGTGATTATTATGAGTCTTCTGATCATGATGTTCATAATTGTTCTTATCCTGATTATGTTGATGCTACATATGCAAGTCCTGTAAAGAAGATAAATGAATTGACAAATAAAATAGTAGAGATTGTGAAAGAGAGAACTATTGAATAGCCTCCATGTTTTAATCATAGTAGAGAGAATTATAACGAGTCTGACTTTAGTTTACCCCTAACCTGAAACTATTCTGAATTTGTCGAGTCTGAGACCATTGTCACTGAGAATTTTGATTTAAACTAGACTCTTACACATTTCGATATTGAAAGATTTGTGGATTTAGAACCTATTGGTTTGCCTGGATAGTTTGTCTATGATGACAAAATTTCTAGGTTGCTTTTGAGTATGTCCATGTGTTTCATATTCGGGTGCAACAGTTTGACATGTTAAAACGGGCCCTTAACTATATTGCATTGATGTTATAAATATAACCAACTCTTTAATTCCAATCATTGTAATTTGATTGAGAGTTGTTCTTGCCTATTTGATAAGTTACTATGTGCACTGATGAGATTTGATTTGAGTAGCAATGTTTAGCTTGATATAGAGTCAATGGTGCTCTATAGGCCTCTATTTGCACAGATTTCAAGAGGCTATAGCTTAGGTGTGCTTCTGCACCTGACCTGGCATAATTGTTCCTCTCTATCTTCTATTTTCAATTTATTTTCTTTTGTGTATATTTGTTGTTTTATTTTATTTTTATTGTTTCCTTTTTGAGTTTTAGAGTCTTGCCATTTTTCTTTCTTGTTGAGTCTTTTTTTTGTAGATTGTTTTTCCTTTTAGTTTTTGTCATTCCTATCACTCCCAATGAGGACATTGCCTGATGTAGGTGTGGGGGGTAGGGAAGCTATTTTTTGGAAAAAAAAACAATTGAAAATTTTTGAAAATCTAAAGAGATTTTTGTCTTATTTTTCAAAAATATGCATAATTTTGATTTACTATGTTCTTCCGTACCTTAGTATTAGGTTCTATATAGGGCTGGTGTACACTAGAGAACTTCGTCTAAGGTATGATACTTGCGTACAGTCCTAACCCTTGACTTTTACTATAGCAAGCTTGACTTTGGTAGATAACCCATGAGATTTTGCGCCTTAAAACAATAATCCCCCATTTAAATTATAAGTATCACATATTTTATTCCATGTGTCTCTTCCGTAAGTACATCTATAGAACTTGCTTTGATTCTTTTCAAAATCGCATTTTGCATGTGTATTGTGGTAATATGATAGAGGCATTTATATGTTTTGTGAGCCACATAAGCCAAACTGCCACCATGATCAGAATGTTTACCCTTTGCTAACCCTTTGAGCGTTGCCCGTGTTGGTCTTGTCCCCTTCATTTTAACCCTTGGCCTAAACACATTTTCTTATTACCTAGCTAAAGACTAATGGAGAAATACTTTAATATGTAGTGGGCAACATTTGGGTGTTCTATATAGCTGGTGGTTGATCTTGGTTATATGAGGGGATGTATCATTATAGCCATTTGAAAATTAAGTTTTTATTTTCGTACATGCCATTCATTCATTTTCTTAATGAAAAAAAGAGAAGAAGCCAAAGAAAATTGAACAAAATGAGAAAAAAGTTGAAAACAAGAGTTGAAAAATCTTAGAAAATAAAATTGAAAAAAGTGTTGTGAATAAGAATGTTTGGCATGAAGGCGTAATCGTTACATATACTCATTTCCAATGCTTACTTGTTTGGGCGGCACCTTATTTTGTTATGAAACTTTGGGAGAATATGTAGTATAGTTGGTGCAGGTGTTGGTTGCTGTAATAGCCCAACCATAACCCAAGTTTATTTATTTAATTAAGCCTTGTTATAAATGTCATCGTATTTATTTATCGCATTTAATCATTCCGGTTTGGAAAAATTCATTTTGGGCCTACTTTGCAATTCGGGTTTAAATTATCATAAAATTTTGGGTGAATCAATAGGAGGTGTTGATAATTACAGTTTAAGAGATTAAATTATTTTTCATGACATCAAAAAAATTTAATTTTAAGCTACGCAAAAATTTTGTCACAACGGATTGTTTTAATTCCAAGCCCAATTCATTTGGGCCCAAAGTGAAAATCCCAAATGGTGATGGAATTGATTTAGCAAATTAACATTATTTATGCCTAATTACAATTACCAAAAGCTACTTCACTTATGTATAAATTCAGCCCAACTAAAGCAAGATAAGTAAAAAAATATCAAGCCAAGGTAAAAGGCAAATTCCCTTTTTCTTCTTCTTCCGCTTTTTTCCTCCTCTTCCACGATTGCTACTGGCTGCCCTGCTTTGCTGCTTCTGCCGTGTACCTACTACTGCTACCACCCCTGATAAGGCTGTTGTCGACAACCTCCTCCACCCCAGCACCACCAACCACCACCCACAACCACCGAACATCACCTCCATCCTCCTCTTTTAAACCTACAGGTGAGGCAAACCCTAAAACTTATCTTGTTTAAGTTTGGTTTTTATGGATGATTTGATTATGAATCATGTTGTATTGTTAGAAATGAATTCTATTTTGGTGTTTTATTTTGTTTGGTTAAGTGAGGAAGTGAAAGGTCATGTGAAAAGTTTGAATCCACGTATGATCATGTAAGCTTTATGCATAAAGTTGATGGATTTGGGTTTGTGCTCTAATTTTATAACCTCTAGCATAAAGAATGAATATGATGTTGTGTAAGATGATTTTGGATGAGTTTGGGTGTCAATTTCAATGGAGTATAATCTAGGGTTTTATGATCACACATGATTTAATTTGATTTTTGAATCAAGTATGCTTCTATCGATTGAATTACATGAAAACTAGACGTTGTTTATGCTAAGGGCTTAAACAAATGATGTTGTGTGGGTTATGTAGAAATTAGAGGATTATGGAAAATCCAAAAAGTGACCAAAAGAGGTTGTTGGATTATGAATGCAAGTAAGTGAGTTTATTGGAGCATTTGGAGTGATTACGTGAACAAAAATGTTGAAAAAGGTATAAGGTTGATCACAATGTAATTTTTGGGTGTTTGGCTAGAATACGGTAAGTAGAGGAAGGAAACGAAGTTTAACGAATCTTTAAAGGGGCATTAAGCTTGATTGTGAGAGAAAATAGGAAAACCATATATTTCGAGAGTTTAATTTAAAAGTTTTTAAATAATTGTGGATATTGCAACGAAAATACAAAGTTTACCCAATTGAACAACTTTGATTGTATTTCGAAGCTTACTTGGCTCGAAAACCCTGGTTAAATGGTCATGAGAATGAAAATTGATGAGTGGGGAGAGTAATGACTCAAGAATAGTGATTATCAGGCTGAGTTAGGGTGATTTAAGCTATCCCAAACATAATTATACCCTCTTGGCCTTAAACCGTCTATTTTCCATCTTGGAACTATCAAAAACCCACATTCCAGTTACATCGATCAAAGCGTCTTCATTTTAACATCAACTATTTACTTTGGTCTATTTTACTCTAAACTATTTTACTTTGACTTCAATTGCCTTAATTTATTTGGTCTTCAAATTATGTTATTATAACTTACCTTGTAATGATTTATTGATGTTTTGAGCTCCATTATTTAATAAATTTCTATTATAGTTACCAGCTATAAGAGTGAGTGTTATTTACTAACTACATATATCTATAATGACATTTTTGGAATAAAATCAAGGGCTGCTCTATCGTTTTCCCCCTTTCCTGCGTAAATATTATCTAGTGAGATTGTATTTAAACATTCCAAGTATGTTCATTTCTTGTATCTTTAGAAACTAGAATATACTTGTCAAAGTTACAATGTTTTGATAAGTATATCAATGAATCTTTTTATTCGGTGATTTATCACCTAACTAGTGACCTCTCCAGTTATCATTTGTAGGCCATTTGTCCTCTTGTTACCCTCGCGACCTCAAGCCATGTCCCCCAATCGGCTTGGCAACTGTACACCTATCTATAGATCGTATCAGTTACCAGGGATACACTATTAGATAATAATTATAATATAGTTTTACATTTATCTTAACGGTTATTAACGAGTATTAATTCAAGTGGGAACCCGAATACGATTAGGTTGTCAACCCTAGAAGTAGCTCGATGTTTATTAAATCGAACCTAGATATTTTTGGAAACGAGTAATCGATGAAAGGTCGTGTTATCAATTTTGGGTTTAGAATTTGGGTTACGAATTAGACTAGCGGTGCCAAATATCGAACAACTTGGAACAAAAATAGCAGGGAGGGGTGTTTTTGTAATTTTGCCCCACCCTTTTTCTCCTTCTTCCCTGTCGCGACCCCCCTAAACCCCGACATCTCTCTCTCTCCCCTCTTTGCTCTTCTTCTTCGTCCTCTCATTCTCTTTCATACACGCGCCAGAAAAGCTCAAATTCAAGCAAATTTTTGCCACACACAGTTGCAAATTATACCCATTCGACATTCCCCATGAGCTAGCCTCCATCTGGTGTGAAATCTAGGCAAAACCGAGAAGAACCCACCACATTTTTGGTGGGTTTAAGCACAAATTCGAGAGCCCAAACACTTGTAAAAGTTCAGCCTTGCAATCTCATTGTTAATTGCTTCGAAACTTATAAAATTTGGGGGTAAATTCCTAGCTTCAGGCATCCACCTCAAATTCAAGTCAATGAGTGAGGTTTTGGGTCAAAATTGGGGTTCGATTGCATGATTTGGGCATGGTGTAGGTTCTGTCAGTGTGTGGTGAGCACGATTGGAGGAGTTGGCGCTGTTCGAACACCTAGAGCCGAGCCCAGCAGCTTCGAACGTTCATCCAGCTCGGAATTGAGGTAGGGATTTCTTTACTCCTAATTATTGCTATTTTCAATTATTTTAATTATATTTAGTTAGTGCATGTCGATTCTAAGCTTGGAAATCACTTTGGGTGAATTAGAATCGATATTGAGAAATCACAAGCATGATACTGATTTTGGGTTAGATTGCATGTTGATTCGATGTATGGTTGAATGAATCGGTTAGTTGAAGATTTTGGAATAAACAGAATGTACTGCAGGACTGTTATAGTAGCAGTCTATCACACTTGAATCCTTTTTTGAAGACTAAAGAGGCTAGCTGAATAATTGAAATAATGGTGGAGTAGACTGAATTGCATCTAAGGATCATGGCTAAATCAGTTTGGGCATGATTAATAGTCTATTTGTAGTAATTACAACGGACAATTATGCCTATGGTTATTGGTTTGCGAACTTGAAAGCAAAATATCGCTTTGAAGTGTCTATTGCATCGGTTAGTACACTTAAGGTCTATGTTGGTTATTAAGCATGAATGGAATACCAATAGATGATCGTTCTATGTATTATTGGTTTGTGCATGTCAATATTGAATCGAGCTTGGTAGTTGGATGGTTTGAGGTGGAACTAATGAGAATTTGAGGTTCTTGTGGTCGGTGTTGTGTGAGGAGGGAGCCTGGGTTGTGAATTGCCGCAATCGTGTGGATTGCGAGGCCATGTGTGGCTCATTGGGCAGAATCTGCCAAGTCGTGCTATGAAGTGTATGAATGTGCTATGTGCGAACCCTATTTCCCCCAATGTACTACGTGACACTATGTGACCAATTCTTGAAATTTTAGGCGTCTTTTAAAAGAAGGGTTGTTTAGAAAGCTTGTTTTCATGATTGCGAATGCTTTTAAATACTTACCAATTGCCTGATAGTTTATGAAGATGTTTGTAGACTAAAAAAAATCCTAAATCATCGAACTACTCAGTGAGTGACTCGACTGAATAGTCGATAGGTTTACGAAGTTTAAAAGCGAGCTAAAAGTGAGTTCGAAAATGTTTTAAGGCAATGGTTTTTACATAACTTGTCTTTGTGTTTAAAAGGATTTAACCGTCTTGAAAAAGGACATCTTAAGGTACTAATTATGAAATTTAGCTGATTTGTATGCTAGCTGCTTATTTAGTTTCGATTGAGTTTCGAGTTACGAGCTAGTAAAATTATTATGATTTTAAGAAGCTTTTATGTTGAAAAATTATGGTGAAACCTTGTTTGAATTATATGCAACCTAAGCACGTTAAGTTTGGAATATTGATAAGTTTGGAAACGTTTTAAGGCTTTAGTTATTATGCATTCCCCTTTTTGAGTTTTAAAAAAAGGTTTGAAACGAACTGAAAAGTGGTATATGAGAATTTTATTACGAACCTGGTTTGCATTAAATGCTATCCAAGTACCTTAAATTCCAAATGAGTTTCGATTTATGAGTTAGCAACTTATTACGTTTATAAGAAGTTTTTAAGTAAAAAACGAAGTCGAATTACAAGTTAGCAAACTTATTTCATTTATAAGAAGTTATAAGTTAAAAACGAAGTCGATTTAAGAGTTAGCAAACTTATTACGTTCATAAGAAGTTTTTCAGTTAAAAATGAATGAACTATAAACATTTCAAAAGGTTATGGCCATTTTGTTAAAAAGTTAGATTTTAGCGAAGTACGCAACTGAACAAGAGATATGAAATATATTTTAAAGGCTAAGAAAGTGCTAGGCGATTGGCCAGACCTTGAGGGTGGGAACTGGACGCAAAGATGGCGTGACCTATTTCCCCCAAAGGTAATGTTGGGAGTTGGATGCAAAGATGGCGTGAGCTGTTCCCGAGAACTGGATTCAAGATATGACTATCTTGGTGTGAGCTATTCCCTAGATATATTATGATGTGTGACGCATGATAAAACCTTGAGGGGGATTGGACTTAAGATATGACCATCTTGGTGTGAGTTATTTCCCTACAGAGGACAACATCGAAGTTAGAGTTGCTCTACTAAGTACGTATACCCCGGGGATAATGTGAGTTGTGAGTGATGATCTCACCTAGGGCGAGTGTAGATCTCCCCTAGCCAGCACAATGTGATCATTTTATGCTATGAGCATTTTTCCTAATGAGTAAGAAAAGCAGTGGGTCGTTCGCCATTTGAAGTGTTTCAGAAAAGAAAGATTTTTTTGAGGGCCATTCTGTGGCCGTATCAAATAAGATTTGAAAAGCTCATAAGGGTCATTAGAGGACCAGAATGAAAGAGATTTTCGTTTTAAAGAATGTGAGCCTCAAGAGGCTAAGTAGAATATTTTCAGGAAAAGAATGAAAATTTACTTGCATGTTTTATGAATGTGATTCCAAATATGGTTTAAAAGAATTCTTTTAAGGGAATATGGTTATATTCTAGTAAAGCCTAGATCTTTTCAGTTTTCAAAAGTGTATACCCTGTGAGAAAAAGCTTTGTCAAGTCTTTCTTACCAGCATAAGTAGTTCATAAACTTTTAGAAAGAACTATGAGTCTTGAAGAAGCTAAAGTGATTTATAAACCATTCTTGGAATATATCATGAGTCACTTCGTTGTCTAAAGGGAGTTTGAAAACGTTTTACTCAATCCTTATTGCCTACTATGTGCCTGAATGCTTGCTAGTATGGAATTTTGGTCATTAACGGCCTAGAAATGAGTTGAGTGGTTGGAATAAAGTTTAAGGATGGTAATCTTTCCTTGGGGACAATGATTGCCTAATATGATAGTAAAGTAAAAATGCGAGATGTGTGGCTATTATTAGTATTATTGCTTGCAACTGTTTTGGTTTTAAAGAGTCGAGGGATTCTCACTGAGCATGTGGTTGCTTATCCCATTACTCTTTCCCCTTTTTTCCCAGGTTTGCACTATGACAGGTAGAAGCCAAGTCACTCATGCCAAGATGGAGTTTATCCTTGCTTGTAAGGTGTCATGTGTGCCCATTCCTAGAATTGTAAACATTTGTAAACTACACACTCTAGCTCATGTAATACATATTATTTATAAGTCGCTTTGTATGGCCATATGAGCCAACCATCTTATTAGTCAGTTGTCTTTTTAATTGAAGTCGTCTATATTATGGAATGTGTAAACCGTGGAGTTGTATCTTTCATCCCTTCCTTATTAATGAAGTATATTGTTTGATGTACTCCAAGCGAGTTGCTCGTTGAGTTATGAACTTCGATGTGTGGCTGTTGAACTTATTTTAGAGCTCTTTATGCTTCTGTTGGCTGCAAGAGCTTATTGTAAAGCTTTTAGCTTGGAAATGGCCAGTTTTTAGGATAAACTCTGTCCGTTTCGCTCTAGAAATTGAGTAGGAAGTAAGAAAACGTAACGCTCCTAGCCATAGGGGCTGGGGGTGTTACTAGATGTAAACATAAAATTCAGTAATAAAGAAGGAAATAAAAGGGTTACAACTCAACAATTTACACAACCGGAGTACTGGGGCTTTGCATCCTATAAGATAGACAACTTCAATTAAAAAGACTACTGACTAATAAGATGGTTGGCTCACATGGCCATACAGAGCGACTTATAAATAATATGCACTACATGAACTACAGTACTTGTTTACATACATTTATAAACTACAAATACATTTTCTAACGTCATTAAACAGTAAGACCACTTCACTGCAGGCACACATGACTCCCCTTTTAGCAAGGTCGAACTTCCATTTCGGCGTAACTGAATCGACATCTACCTGTCAAAAAGAAAACCTGGTGAAAAAGGGGAAAGAGTAATGAGATGAGCAACCACACGCTTAGTAAGTATTCCCCGACTCCTTATATTAGGCAATCAAAGTCCTCAAGGTAAGATCACCACCCTTAAATGTCATTTTAGCCCCTCAATTTATCTTTAGGCCCTTAATGACCAAGCTTCCCTACTAACACGCACTTAGACACATAATCAAACGAGCAATGAGGATTGAGTAAAACGCTTTTAACTTACTTTTGAAAACGAAGTGACTCATGATATGATCCAAGAATAGTTTATAAATCACGTTAGCTTCTTCAAGACTCATGATTCTTTCTAAAAGCTTTTGAAATATTCATATTGGTAAGAAACTTTCTTTTACAAGGTATGCACATTTGAAAGCTTAAATGTTCGATGCATTACTAGGATATAAACATACTTCATTTGAAACATCATTTAAACTATACTTGGAAACTCGTTCATAAAATACGTGCAAGATACCCACGTTTGAAAATTTTCTTTCTTTTCTTGAAACACTTTACTTAGCCTCTTGAGGCTTGTATTCTTTAAAAGAAATCTGTTTCGTATTGGTCCTCTAATGACCCTTATAAGCTTTTCAAATCTTATTCAACGTGGCCTCATAATGACCCTTAGAAATCTTTCTTTTCTGAAATACTTAAAATGGTGAAATGCCAACTGCTTTTCTTACTTATTAGGAACAATATTCTTAGCATAAAATCAGCACATGCTGGATAGGGGAGATCTACACTCTCCCTAAGTGAGATCATCACTCACAACTCACGTTATCCCTGGGGTATACATACCAAACTTATTGCCCAAAACACGTCTCAGCAAAGCAACTCTAACTTCAATATTGTCCTCTGTGGGGCAACAACTCACACCAAGATAGTCATATCTTCAATACAGTCCCCCCCAAGGATTTATCACGGGTCACACATTATAGCATATCTGGGGAACAGCTCACACCAAGATAGTCAGATCTTGAGTCCAGTTCCCGGGAATAGCTCACGCCATCTTTGCGTCCAGTTCCCAACATTACCTTTAGGGGAAATAGCTCATGCCATCTTTGTGTCCAGTTCCCATCCTCAACTTCTGGCCAATTGGCTACCACTTTCTTAGCCTTTAAAATCATATTTCATTTCTCTTTTTCATTGCTTACTTCGCTAAAATCTTACTTTTTAGCAAAACGACCATAACCTTTCGAAATGTTTATAGTTAATTCACTTTTAACTTAAAAACTTCTTATAAACGTAATAAGTTTGCTAACTCGTAAATCGACTTTGTTTTCAACTTAAAAGCTTGCTATAAACGTAATAAGCTTGCTGACTTATAAATCGACTTTGTTTTTAACTTACATCTTAGAAACGAAATAAGTTTGCTAACTCGTAAATCGACTTCGTTTTTGACTTAAAAACTTCTTATAAATGTAACAAGTTTGCCAACTCATAAATCTACTTCGTTTTTAACTTAAATGCTTCCGTTAAGCGTAATAAGTTTGCTAACTCGTAAATCGACTTCGTTTTTAACTTTAAAACTTCTTATAAACATAATAAGTTTGCTAACACATAAATCGACTTTGTTTTTAAGTTAAAAGCTTCTTATAAATGTAACACGTTTGCTAACTCGTAAATTGACTTTGTTTTTAACTTAAAAGCTTCTTATAAATGTAATAAGTTTGCTAACTCATAAATCAACTTCGTTTTTAACTTAAAAACTTCTTATAAATGTAATAAGTTTGCTAACACATAAATCGAAACTCATTTGCAACTTACGGTACTTAGTTAGCGTTTAATTCAAATCAGGTTCGTAATGAAATTCTCAAATGCCACTCTTCATTTCGTTTCAAACCTTTTTTTTAAAAGCTCAAAAAAGGGGAATGCATAATAACTAAGGCCTCAAAACATTTTCAAACTTATCACTATTCCAAACATAAGGCGCTTGGGTTGCTTATAATTCAAACAAGGTTTCTCCATAATTTTTCAATATAAACGCTTCTCAAAATCATAATGATTTTACTAGCTCGTAACTCGAAACTTAAATAACTAGCTAGCATACAAATCAACTAAATTTCATAATTAGTACCTTAAAATGTCCTTTTTCAAGACGTTTAAATCCTTTTAAACACAAGGAGAAGTTATATAAAAACCAATGCCTTAAAACATTTTCAAACTCACTTTTAGTTCACTTTTAAATTTCCTAAACATGTCGACTATTCAGTTGAGTCACTCCCTGAGTAGTTCGGCGATTTAGGATTATTTTAGGCTACAAACATCTTCATAACTGACAGGTAATTGGTAAGTACTTAAAAGCATTTCAAATCATGAAAACAAGCATTTAACAATCCTTCTTAAAGACGTCTAAATTTCAAGAATTAACCACATAATGTCACGTAGCACATTGAGGGGGAAAAGGGTTCACAAATAGCACATTTACACACTTCATAGCACATCTCAGCAGAATCTACTCAATAAGCCACACATGGCCTCGTAATCCTCACGATTGCGGTAATTCACAACCCAGGCTCCCTCCTTACACAACGCTGACCACAAGAACCTCAAATTTCTCATTAGTTCCCCCTCAAATCATCCAACTACCAAGCTCGGTTTAATATTGACATGCACAAACCAATAATACATAGAACGATCATATATTGGTATAACATTCATGCTTAACAACCAACATAGAGTTTAAGTGTACTAATGGATGCAATAAATAAAGACTTTAAAGTGATATTTTTCTTTCTAGTTCGCAAACCAATATCAATAGACATAATATTCCATTGTAATTACTACGAATAGACTATTAATCATGCCCAAACTGATTTAGCCATAATCCTTAAACCTAATTCAATCTACTCCACCGTTATTTCAATTATTCAGCTAGCCTCTTTAGTCTTCAAAACAGGATTCAAGTGTGATAAACTGCTACTATAACAGTCTTACAGCTCATTTTGTTTATTCTGAAATCTTCAACTGACCGATTCAGTCGACCATGCATCGAATCAATATGCAATCTAACCCAAAATCAGTACCACGCTTGTAATTTCTCAATATCAATTCTAATTCACCCAAACTAATTTCCAAGCTTAGAATCGACATGCACTAACAAAATTTTAATTAAAATAATTGAAAATAGTAATAATTAGGAGTAAAGAAATCCCCACCTCGATTCCAAGGTAGGTGTTTGTTCGAAGGGCTTGTTGGCTCGACTTTGGGTACTCGAACAACTCCAAATTCCCGACCTTGCCCTCTGGTCACACGAGTAGCACCCAATTCACGCCCAAACTCACAAAATTTGAACCCTAAAACAGACCCAAATTTCACTTACTGACTTGAGGTTGAATTGGGTGTTTGAAGTTATGAATTTTTACTCCAATTTATAGAAGATTGAAGCAACTAAGAGCTTAATTACATGGCCATACCTAGGCATGTATTCGTGCTCTAATTCGTTGCCCCAACCTACCGAAAACGTGGTGATTTTGCTCTGATCTCAGCCCAAATTTTGCACCAATTGTTACTAGCTTGAAGGGGTGGTCGAATGGGTGGTCTTTGCAGGCTGGGTGTGGCAAAAATCTGCTATAAATCCAAGCTTGAAGGGTGCATGTATGGTGGAGGAGAGAAGAAGGAAGAAGGTGAAGCAGAGAGGAGAGGAGAGAGACTGTCGGGGGGTCGCGGGCAGGAGGAGGAAAGAAAAGGGGTCGTGCAAAATTACTAATATACCCTCCCTCCTTCCTTTTCTTATTCCAAGCTGATTAATCGTTGGTACTAATAGCCTAATTCGTATCCCGAACTCTAAACCCAAATCGAATAATAATATGATCTCTCATTGATTATTCATTCCCAAATATGACAATGTTCGATTTAATAAACATAGAACTTTGTCTAAGGTTAACAACCTAATCATACTCAAGATCCTAATCGATTTAGTACTCATTAATAACCCTTATTAATGCTTACTAAAGTCATCAAAAGATTTTCAAAACTAACAATAATATTAATAATAGTAATAATAACAACGACAATAAAATTCTTTTAATGAAATTAACGCTCACATGGACACATAGAAAATAATTTAACTCAGATCGTTAATAAAATACGATTTTTATAATGTAAAAAGAGCATTACAAGCAGCTTAACGAAAAGTAAAAATACGCGGGTGTTACACTCTCCCCCCCTAAAAGAATTTCGTGCTCGAAATTGCTTACTTGGAGGGATTATTGTGGGGTGCTTCCCCCGCATTTCTTTTTCCGGCTCCTAGGTTCCTTCGGCCCTCTTATTATATTTCCAAGACACGTTAACATAAGTAATACCTTGGTTTCTGAGCCTTTTCTCCATTCTTCCTAGTATTCGCACAAGTTCTTCTACATGAATGTAGCTCTCTTTCTCCTAAGTAAGCAAGCTATTTTCCTTAAGTCCCATCTTCTATCCTTCAGGGGTCGAGGAAGGGATTTAGCCTCTTTTCACAATCCCCAATCACTTTATGCTTAGCCATCCAATCCGTCTCCAACAAAACATCCCATTCTTGGATTTATGATTGTACCAAGTCAACAAGGAGGGTTTTTCCTTGTACCTTAACACCACAATCTCTAAAGGTAAGGTCGGTATGATAATTATTTCCTAAAGGAGTGGTCACGTAGAGTTGTATGTCCATCTCGTCAGGCTTATTGGTGAGTTTCCTCGCAATTAAAGGTTAACAAAACAGTGAGCAGCACCAGACTCAAATAGAATAGGAGCATAAAGTTGGTAAAGAAGAAGAATACTTGACATTGTGTTTACAACTTCCCCAGTCTCTTTTCCTTCTAGCTAAGCATTTGACTACTAGTTAGTGGCTTCTGGTTGCTTCTATTGTCCCCTGAGGGAGCACCAACGGTTAGGCGACTTCGTTGTGCCACTAGGTTGATTCCTACTCCGGATCTCTGAATATTACCCTGACTATTCCATGTCGCCTTTGGGCAATTGGTGACTTTGTGACCCATATCACCACATCCAAAACATGGGCCCATAAAGTTTCTGCATGGGCTAGGGTGTTAACGTCCACACTGGTCACATGTTTTCCTTAGTATCCATTGGGCATTTTGCTTTCCTTTGTCCTGTTCCATCCCAGGTTTAAACCTTTTGAAGTTTATGTTTCCTTGAGAATTGGATCCTCCAGGGCCAAATTTCTTCTTTACTTAGTCCTTTTCTCTATTCTCAATTTCAGTTTTGTTCATGATGCGGGCTACTTTCACAGCCTTCTAGTACATTTCTTGAAAATTGTCATAAGTATACCCTGCTATTATCTGCTTCACTTCCCTTCTTAATCCCTGTTAGAAGTGGTCCATCCTCATTTCTTCGATGGCCACTTGATTTGGTGCAAATTGGCTAAGCTCATTGAACTTTGTCACATATTCTATTACGCTCATTTCTCCTTGTTTCAAGCATAAGAACTCCTGTTCCTTAGCTCTCCTTATATCTTGGGGTAATATTGAGCGTCCAATAAAGTTTTCAGTTGGTTCTAGGTCAACGCAGGTTCATCTGCCCTAGGTTTCACTATCACCCACCAGAACTCAGCTTCTTTTTCAAATTGATAGCTGGCCAGATGCACCTTGAACCTCTTAGGGCACTCCCTGATTTCAAATAAGTTTTCCATTCTTCGAAGTCACTCCTCGTATGCCATAGGATCAGCTCCACCTTCAAACTTGGGAGGTATAAGCTTATTAAACTGGCATATCATCTCCGTGGCAGTTGGTTCTGGTGTTAGTTTGCGTCGAGGAGGCATCTATCACACATTCACACAAAGGATCACTTAGTTTTATTTTCAACTACGGGTCAACACGCAGTTGCTCTAAGACTAATAGGGGTAGGCTTCCTTGGTTAATGAAATGATTTGCAAGTGGACGAAAGATGTTATGTATAGCTACTAGTTTAGTCTCAACTCAACCTTTGCATAATTATATATGCATATCACATTTTACTCAAGGAAATGCACATATATGCTTGAACAAACTAGTGAATTCATAACACTGAGCAAGCACCAACGACATTTATTTCATTGAACATTGATAATCTGACTTAGGAGTCACGAGAGATCTCACCACCCTAGTGCTTCAGAATTAAAGGAAAACAAACTAAAAGGCTTACACTCAACTTATTAGCATATAACATAACATTCGTGAACTTGGTCCATGCTACCCTACTCTATTCTTCATCTAAAGTGTCATTTATGGAGAAGTTGTCAGCTATAGATTGACTTGGACTCTCATATTGGTCATGGTTAGGGGTTAAGAGCTCTTGTAATTCTGAAGTGAGAGTATACTCTATGTTGGGCGTCTCATCTACTAGTCCTTTATCCTGAGCATGGTAGCTTGCCATCCTCGGGGGTAGTATGTTCCATAAGCATCCATCCAGCGTACCCACGTTACGGCAACTCGCTTATAGCACTCTGCTTGAGGCCTTTCAGCAAAGAGACGCCTCATTTGGCAAAACTCTAGTTGACTTCTCTCAGCCACAGTGGTGGGGAGGCGTTGGCTCACCGCAGGTTGGATGAGCTCGGTTTGGACAAGCTAGATGGCAGCAGTGTTTCTTTGGCGTGAAGTGAATCCCAAGTGGTCTACATAGCGCCCTGCTCGTAGAAGGAATTATACTAAACCCCGATAGGAATAAGGGGCATATTCCTCCCCGCATAAGGTCAAATGCTGTAAGGTAAGGGTTACTTCTTTCCATCTCCCATCTAAAGGCATCTCCCTTATAAAACTTGCTGCCTAAGTACTTTGGCTGATTTCGTTGGCCACTCTTCAGCTGTGCCCCCCCCATTGCATGCCAGAATATAACCGCATTCCATGTGGCCAACCAGAAATGTAGATAAACATAATCAACGATGTGGAAAACCATCCTACCCTACCACTGTAATGGTAAAGGAAGACCCAACACATACATACATATTATAAGTTATACACTTGTTAATACAAGTAATACCAAGCAAGACAGATTATATAAGCACAAAAGTCACGTATTTTAAATAACACATGCCTATTATGCTATCTAAATGCATAATGCAAACCTATGGCTCTGATACAACCGAATGTAACACCCCCAGCCCGAGAAGGAGTCACATCCCCAGGACTCCCTAGAAGGAAATTCCTAAGGCTCTTGAAGATTGAGGGTTGGATTAGCATTTAAATAGTCGTTCTAAAATAAAACTGCGAGAGTTTCCCCTGTTTTAGCAACATTTTAGGGTCTTCGCTCTATTAAAGGTACCTATAAACTGGTAATAAGGTATAACATGTACTAAAATAACTAAATCCATTGCCTTGGGCCACCCGCCCGAGATTACTAACAGTCAACCAACCAACACAAGGGTTAAAGTAATACATATATAGGTACAAAGGCGGCTACATGCTTTCACACACAACAATGAACTCAAATATGTATGTATATGCTAGTTCTTTCCTTACTATTACAGTGGTAGGGTAGGATGGTTTTCCACATCGTCGATTACGTTTATCTACCTTTCTGGTTGGCCGCATGGAATGCGGTTATATTCTGGCATGCAATGGAGGTGCACAACCGAAGAATGCCCAAAAGAATAAGCCTAAGTACTTGGGCAGCAAGTTTTATAAGGAAGATGCATTTGGACGAGAGATGGAAAGAAGTAACCCTCACCTTACGGCATTTGACCTTATACAGGTAAGAATATGCCCTTTATTCCTATCGGGGTTTAGTAGAATTCCTAATACGAGCAGAGCGCTATGTAGACCACTTGGGATTCACTTCACGCCAAAGAAACGCTGCTGCCGTCCAGCTTGTCCAAACCGAGCTCATCCAAACTGCGGTGAGCCAATGCCTCCCCATCACTGTGCCTGAGAGAAGTCAACTAGAGTTTCGCCAAATGAGGTGTCTCTTCGCTGAGAGGCCTTAAGCAGAGCGCTATAAGCAAGTTGCCGTAATGTGGGTACGCTGGATGGATGCCTATGGAATGTACTACCCTCGAGGATGGAAAGCTACCATGCTCAGGATAAAGGATTACTAGATAAGACACCCAACATAGAGTATACTCCCACTCTGGTATTACAAGAGCTCTTAGCCCCCAACCGGATGAGGGGTCACACTGCCAGGACTTCGTGGAGGGAAGTCCTTAAGGCTCTTGAAGATCAAGGGTTTGGATTAGCATTTAGATATGCGCACTAAAACGAAACTGCAAGAACTTCCCTTGTTTTGGCGACATTTTAGGGTCTTAGCTCAGTTAAGGTACCTGAAAACTGGTAATAAGACAATACATGTACTAAAATAACTAAATCCATTGCCTCGGGCCACCCGCCTGGGATTCCTGACAGTCAACCAATCGACACAAGGGCTAACGTAATACATATACAGCTACAAAGCCGACTACGTGCTTTCACATACAACAATGAACTGAAATATTTACAACGTGGTAGGTATTGAACACTTGCAAAAATGGGAAAACACTTCTGATGGGTCGGCATCAAAATAACTTCAAAATATCTATTATACCTGCTCAAACTGAACCTGGAAAATGGAATAAGTAAAGGGATGAGCAACCACACACTCAGTGAGAATTCACCTACTCCTTAAAACCAAAACCATTTGTAGGTAATAATACCAATGACAGTCACATATCACATATTTATGCAATACTATCATATTAGGCAATCATAGCCCCCAAGGAAATATTACCACCCTTATACTTCACACTAGTCCTTCAATTCATCCCTAGGCCCTTAATGACCAATCTTCCTTTCTAACAAGCATTCAAGCACGTAAACAAGTAAGCACAAACAGTGACTATGAAACTTTCAAACATACTTTTGAAAACACAGTGACTCTCGATATATTCCAGGAATAGTTTATAATTCATGCCAACTTCTTTAAAGCTTATAATTCTTTCTAAAAGTTCTCAAAACATCCAAACTGGTAAGAAAGACTTGGCAGGAAACATTCTTTCATAGAATATGCACATTGAAAAGATTCAATGTATGATGCATTACTAGGATGTAACCATACTTCATTTGAAACTTCATATAACTATACTTGGAGACACGTTCATAAAATATGTGCAGGATATGTATATTTGAAAGCTCTCTTTCTTTGCTTAAAAACACTTTACCTAGCCTCTTAAAGCTCATATTCTTTAAAAGAACTTATTTCGTAATGGTCCTCTAATGACCCTTATAAGCTTTTCAAATCTTATACAATATGGCCTCGTAATGGCCCTTAGAAATCTTTCTTTTCTGAAATGCTTAAAATGGCAAAATGCCAATTTCCTATTTATTAGGAACTTACTCATAGCATAAAAATATCTTATTGTGCTAGCTAGGGGAGATCTACACTGCCCCTGAGCGAGACCATCACTCACAACTCACGTTATCCCCGGGGTATACGTACTTAACTTTTTGGCCAAAACGCGTCATAGCAGAGTAGCTCTAACTTCGATATTGTCCTCTGTGGGGCAATAACTCACACCAAGATAATCATATCTTGAGTCCAGTCCCCCTCAAGGTTTTATTACGCGTCACACATTATATTATATCTAGGGAACAGCTCACACCAAGATAATCATATCTTGAGTCCAATTCCTAGGAACAACTCACGCATCTTTGCGTCCAGTTCCCATCCTCAAGGTCTGGCCAATTGCCTAGCACTTTCTTAGCCTTTAAAACATATTTTATTTCTTTTTTTCAGTTGCTTACTCTGCTAAAATCTTACTTTTTAACAAAATGACCATAACCTTTCCAAATGTTTATAGTTCATTCATTTTTAACTTAAAAACTTCTTATAAACGTAATAAGTTTGCTAACTCGTAAATCGACTTCGTTTTTAACTTTAAAGCTTCTTATAAATGTAATAAGTTTGCTAACTTGCAAATCGACTTCGTTTTTAACTTAAAAACTTCTTGTAAACGTAATAAGTTTGCTGACTCGTATATTGACTTTGTTTTTAACTTAAAAACTTCTTATAAACGTAATAAGTTTGCTAACTCGTAAATCGACTTCGTTTTTAACGTAAAAA
>JACYFF010019584.1:60253377-60266453 GCA_017589665.1 Selenicereus undatus
CATGGAATGCATTGCATAAATCGTTTCTAGAAAAGTTTTTTCCTGCATCCCGTATCGGATCTATTAGGAAAGAAATATGTGGAATCAAGCAAATGAATGGGGAAACTTTTTGTGAGTACTGGGAAAGATTTAATAAACTATGTGCTAGTTGTCCCCAACATCAAATAACTGAACAGCTATTGATTCAATATTTTTATGAGGGTCTACTTCCTATGGACCGTAATATGGTTGATGCTGCTAGTGGGGGGGCTCTGGTTAATAAAACCCTAGCTGATGCTAGAAATCTATTTAATGTAATGGCTCAGAACACTCAACAATTTCGTGCTAGAGATTCACAGGTTAAAAGGGTAAATGAGATAGGTTCTAGTTCATCTCTAGAGAATCAGTTATCTCACATTACTGCTATGTTAAATAAGATTGTTACTGGGGGTATTCAAAAGGCAGTAGTATGTGGTATTTGTTGTCTAGAGGGGCACTCTACATATGCATGTCCTACTTTACAAGAAGGCAATGTGAACGCTCTTTACTCTAACTAAAATCAAAGGAGGTATGATCCTTATTCAAATACTTATAATGAAGGTTGGAGGGACCACCCTAACCTTAGGTATGGGCCTAAACCTAACCCACTTGGTTTTGACCAACCCTCACGTCAACCTTCTAATCAAGATAGGACCAATTTCCTCCTAGAGCAAGTCCTTAAGAAAATGGATGATAGGTTCCAGAGTATGGAAACCACCCTTAAGCAAGTTCAAGAAAGACAAACAGCGACTGACACCATAGTGAGCAACTTGCAAGCTCAATTGCAAAATAGGTTACCATCTCAACCTTACCCTAACCCCAAAGAGAATGTTAGTGTCATAACACTTAGAAATGGGAAAGAGTTAAAGGAACCTATAAAGAAGAGAGAAGTGGAACCTGAGTTGGAAGTAAAAGGGGATGAATCAGAATTAAATACAGAGTCTAATCAAACTACTAAGGAAATAGGAGAGAAGAAAAAAGAACCTTATAAGCCCATTCCCCCTTTTCCTAGTAGATTTAGAAGCTCTACCTCAAAGGTAAATGAGGCCAACCAAGAGATCTTAGAGACATTTAGGAAGGTAGAGATCAACATACCTCTCCTTGATGCTATTAAACAGGTACCTCGTTATGCCAAGTTCTTAAAAGAGTTATGCACCACCAAGAGGAAGTTAGTTGGCAATGAGAAGATAAGTGTGGGGGAAAATGTGTCTGCTATTTTTCAAAGAAAGCTTCCCCCTAAGTGTCAAGACCCTGGTGTGTTTTCTGTTCCTTGCAAAATAGGAAACATTTGCTTTGACAAAGCTATGCTTGATTTAGGTGCCCCTATTAATGTTATGCCTAGATCTGTTTATGACAAACTGAACCTAGGTGAATTAAAGAAAACAGGCATAGTGATTCAATTAGCTGATAGGAGCAACACTTACCCTGATGGAGTGTTAGAAGATGTTTTAGTTCAAGTCAATGAACTAGTATTTCCTGCTGACTTTTATGTAATGAACATGGGTGAAGCATGTCATGATATTCCCATTTTGCTTGGCAGGCCCTTTTTAAAAACTGCTAGAACTAAGATAGACGTGCACGAAGGAGCACTAACCATGGAATTTGATGGTGAGATTATTAAGTTCAATATTTTTGATGCCATGCGATTTCCTTCTGATGTTAACTACTTATATGCACTTGATGTTTTTGATGAGTTATCTCAAGATATTTATGACTTGTCCCATGAGGATGAGTTATTCACTGTGCTTACCAAGAGTCTTGATCATACTGAGTCTGAGAAAGTGCCATATCCTGTTAATGATAAGCTAGATGAAGTGAGGAGTTCTTTATGTCATTTACAAGAGCATAATGGATCTAACAAACTTGAATTATCTGAAAAGCATGCTAAGTTACTTCCCTCGAATATCTCACCCCCTACACTGGAATTGAAACCCTTACCTGAAAATTTAAAATATGCTTATTTAGGGGATAATGAGACCTTGCCTGTAATTATCTCTAGTGCACTCACCTTGGATCAGGAAGAAAAACTAATTAAAGTGCTTAGAGAACACAGTGAGGCTTTAGGGTGGACTTTAGCAGACCTCAAAGGCCTTAGCCCTACCTTGTGCTCACATACTATTACCTTAGAAAAAGATGCTAAGCCTAAGAGAGACCCTCAGAGGAGACTTAATCCACCCATGATGGAGGTAGTCCAAAAAGAAATTCTGAAGTGGTTAGATGCTGGGGTGATCTACCCCATTGCTGACTCTGAGTGGGTTAGCCCTATTCATGTGGTTCCTAAAAAGGGGGGGACAACAGTAGTGAAAAATAATGAAGGAGAATTGATACCTACTAGAATTCAAAGTGGTTGGAGAGTGTGTATCGACTATAGAAAGCTTAATAAGGCTACTAAGAAGGACCATTTCCCATTACCTTTCATGGACCAAATGTTAGAGAGACTAGCTGGAAGGTCACATTATTGTTTTTTGGATGGCTATTCAGGTTATATTCAGGTCCCCATAGCTCCTGCAGATCAGGAGAAGACTACCTTTACTTGTCCTTTTGGCACTTACGCTTTTAGACGTATGCCTTTTGGTTTATGTAATGCACCTGCTACCTTTCAAAGATGTATGATGAGTATCTTTTCTGATTTTATCACCAAAATTATGGAGGTTTTTATCGATGATTTTACTGTACATGGTGATTCATTTGATGAGTGCTTGCATCATCTTACTCTTGTACTTAGATGTTGCATTGAAACCAATTTAGTCTTGAATTTTGAAAAGTGCCATTTCATGGTAGAGCATGGGGTAGTACTGGGACATGTAGTGTCATCGAGGGGATTAGAGGTAGATAGAGCTAAAGTTGACATCATCCAGTCCCTACCCTATCCAAAGTGTGTCAAAGATGTACGATCATTCTTAGGACATGTCGGGTTCTATAGGAGGTTCATCAAAGACTTTTCTAAGATTGCTTCTCCTTTATGTGCCTTGCTTGCTAAAGATGTCCCTTTTGATTTTAATGATTGCTGTATGAGGGCTTTTGATAAATTGAAGTTAACATTGACTTCCCCTCCAATTGTGCAACCCCCAAACTGGGCCTTACCTTTTGAGTTAATGTGTGATGCTAGTGATAAGGCAGTGGGGGCAGTTCTAGGTCAAAGAGTTGGGAAGGTACCTCATGTGATATATTATGCTTCTATAACTCTTGATCCTGCACAATGTAACTACACCACTACAGAAAAGGAGATGTATGCTGTTGTTTTCGCTCTTGAAAAGTTTCGTCCTTATTTGTTGGGTGTTAAAGTTACTGTTTATTCTGATCATTCTGCTCTCAAACACTTATTGGAAAAGAAAGATTCTAAGCCCAGGCTAATTAGATGGATGTTATTATTGCAAGAATTTCAACTAGAGATTAGAGATAAGCCTGGGGCTAAGAACTTAGTTGCTGACCATCTGAGTAGATTGGAAACAGGGGAAAATGGTAGCCCTTTTACTGATTGTTTTCCTGATGAGACTTTGTATGCTATGACTAGTAGATTGCCTTGCTATGCTGATATTGTAAATTACATAGTCACCAAAACTTTTCCCATTGAATTGACTAGAGCTGAAAAAGAGAAAATAAGAGCTCAATCCAAATATTATGTTTGGGATGAGCCATATTTATGGAAGTTTTGTGGTGACCAGATTATAAGGCGATGTGTAGATGGCAGTGAAATTCATTCTATTCTGACCTTCTGTCATTCTTCAGAAAGTGGGGGACACTTTGGACCTAAAAGAACATCACATAAAGTGCTTGAGTGTGGTTTTTATTGGCCCACTATTTCTAGTGATGCTTATGAATTCTGTAAAAGATGTGAAGTGTGTCAAAAGACTGGAAACTTAACAAGGAGGAATCCAATGCCTTTGTATAATATGTATGTTTGTGAAAATTTTGATATATGGGGCATTGATTTCATGGGACCCTTTCCCCCTTCTTTTGGATATAACTATATTCTTGTGATTGCTGATTATGTATCCAAATGGGTAGAAGCTGTGGCCACTAGGACTGATGATGCTAAGACTGTGGTGAAACATGTCAAATCTCTAATCTTGCATAGATATGGAGTGACAAGAGCGATCATCAGTGATAGGGGGACTCATTTTTGTAACAAAACTCTAGGTGCCTTATTAGCTAAATATCATATAATTCATAAGGTATCTACTAGTTATCATCCCCAGACTAATGGCCAAGCTGAAATTTCTAATAAAGAGATTAAGGGCATCCTTGAAAAGGTAGTAAAGCCAGATAAGAAGGATTGGAGTCTTAGGCTAGATGAGGCTCTTTGGGCTTACAGGACTGCATATAAGACTCCAATTGGTATGTCACCCTATAGTTTAGTCTTTGGAAAGCCATGTCACCTCCCTGTAGAAATTGAGCATAAATCATATTGGGCTGTGAAGCAATGCAATCTTGATTATCAATTAGCAGGGAGAGAGCGTAAATTGCAATTGCAAGAATTAGAAGAGATACGCTTAGAAGCCTATGACAATTCAGTTATCTACAAGGGTAAGGCCAAAGCATTTCGCGATGCCAAACTTATCAGGAAAGAATTTCAGGTACGTGAGAAAGTGTTGTTATTCAACTCTAAACTGAGACTTTTTCCTGGTAAGTTAAACTCTAGGTGGTTAGGACCTTTTGAAGTAGTAAAGACTTATCCCCATGGTGCTGTAGAGATTAAATCCTTTGCTACTAACAAGATTTTCAAAGTGAATGGTCACAGGCTAAAGCATTTCTATGAAGGAGACCAGGTATGTTTAATAGAAGAGATCCAACTTGAGGATCCATGAGCTTCATGAAGTCGAGCCAACGACTATAAACAAAGGCGCTGGTTGGGAGGCAACCCAACGTTTTCAGGGAAGTTCTTATTTACTTTTGCTTTTATTTTTATTATTTCCTTCTTTTTGCATGCATTAGGGACAATGCATGAATTAAGTGTGGGGGGGTGCATCCTGCATTTAATTCTTGCAGTTTTATTCTTGAAAAAAAAAAGAAAAAAAAAAGTAGAAAATCGGAAAAAAAAAATTCTTTTCTTATAAATAATGCCTGATATGAGTTTATGCTAGGCTTGCTTGGTTAGAATTTTTTTTTATTTTTTTTTATTTTTTTTTTAGGTTGTAGTTTTTTTTTTCCTTTTATAAGTGAAGACTTCTGAGCATGATAGTTGTCCTTTAGAGAAGTTTGAGTTGATCCCCATACATCTTTTTAATGAGTAACTGTCTTGATTATCCATCTTATTTGGTCATGTAATACATCCGATTCAGAGGCAATAAAATGACCTGGCCCATCTCCTAGATTGTTGAATTAGTTGAATAACTCATTCAAATTGTGATTTTACTTGTCTATTGTTCATCTATGAAAAAGAAATAAAAGAGAAAAGAAAGTCAAAGTGGGAAATGACAAGTACTCCTTTGAGGCATGCGCTACTGGGTATTACCCTTTGAGGCAATACTGCCACTGGAAAGCTTGCTTCCCATACTAATGAGCCAATAAAATAAAGAAATAATAAGATGAGAATGAATTATTTGCTCCAGCACCGCTATTCGGGTGAGTGAGAGACAGGGAGTGTTTAAATTCTAAGACCCTATACGGGCCTCGAATATGTGCGCAATTGGAGTTGGAACAAAAGAAGAAGAGGAAAATAAATACAAGGCAAGTTTAGAATCAATTTAATGAAGTTATTTTACCTAGTTCAATTGTCTCTATAGCCAGACCATGCCCAAATTTTCCCATATTAAATTCTTTTTTGACATCTTGATGGGTGTATGCATAAACCAAAAGAGATGGATAACTATTGATCTTGTTATTTCATTATGAAAATGTTGTGAGGGTTGATGAATAAACTCTCTAAGGATAGTTAGAAGTTTGGCATGTATTCACTTATTGAAGGGGAAAACAAATCAATTTAGTAAAACTGTTTTTTCTAAAGCAAGCCAAAAGCCCAGTATGAACATCATAGTTATGCATGACTTTATAAGAAAGAAAGAGGGTAAGTTTTAGGTCGAGTCTAAGATTTCTTTGCACGAGGACGTCCAAAGTCTAAGTGTGGGGGAATTTGTTAAGTCAAATTTCATGCATTATTTTATAATTATTTCGAGTCTATTATATATATTATTTCATTTAATTTGTTTTGTTTTATATATTTTCAGGAATAACATTAATTAAATAAAGAGTAGAAGATATGATGTCGAAGTATGAGTTTTGCACGCTAGGCTATCAAGACGGTCCAAGAATAATAATTTATGAAAAATATTATTTTCATAATTATTTACTTGGGTTAGGGTTACAAGAGTTGAAGAAAGGCTAGAAGTCTTGGGGAAGAAGAAACCTAAGGTGGGAGGAGAAGAAAACCCTAGAAGCTAAATCCCCATCCTATAAAATCAGCTCCCCATGCCTATCACCTGGACGCCTCACAATAATCAACATCATCACCTCCTTCTTCTCTTCCTTACTCTATAACCATTAAAACTTCATCATCATCATCATCATCTCATCACGCCCTCATCTCCCTCAACCTCTCCATCTCAGCTTAACCATCTCACTCCCTCCATGGCTCACCTTCTCCATAGCAGCGTCAACAGCATCATCCCTCCTTTCTTTCTCACCACCACTGCCAGCATCGATCATCATCTTCGTCGTCAATCATCACCATCACCATCGTGGTCTTCAGCGCCATAAAATACCCATCGAAGTATAGTTTTTTTTATTTATTTATTATTATTATTATTATTATTTTTATTATTATTATTATTATTATTACTTTGTTTTATTTACTCTTGTGTTAGGTTTATTGTTAAACATGGAATATTTGAGTTATAATTGTAATTTTAATTTTTACATGAGTGAGTAATTTTTTGCTTAGTATAATCTTCTGGAAGCCATGCTAAATTAATAATTTTGAAACAAGTTTTGTGCTTTAATGCCTAGTTGATTTCTATTCATGATTCTTTAGCGATTAGTGTTTATCGTTTATGAAATTTGTGTTAAATCGATTTGAATGCATGCTAGTTGATTAAATACAATTTCGATTGATAGTTTAAAAGATTGTAATACGTAAAAGTTATAATCTTTTAGGCCTAGGTATCACCCTAATTAATCATGGATGGCTCAAACCCATCTCTTTTAATTAGGTAATTGCTTGAGATCTTTATTAAATCGATTTGCTAGTAAATTGGTTACAAAGTGTTAAATGATGTTTTTCTAATTCTTCATGCTCTAGTTTGGTTAAATTTTTGCGCTGGTGTAAAGATTATCAAATTAGTAGGGTTTATATTAGGGCTGGACCTAAGTAAACTAAAATCTAAGGGAAAACGGGGAAGAACCGTTGGTGGATCTCTTCTACAGTTTAACTCATGAATGAAACTAACTTGTGTGTTAATGATAAATACTAATTTGCATGGTGGATTGAGATTATACTAAGTATCTTTCATAAATTTGATAACTTTTGATTATTATTTGTTGCGTAGAGTTAATTTGATTTGTTTGTTAATTTTTGTTCTAGTTTTATTAGCTTCAATATTAATTCAATCAAACCCCCCCCCAAAACTATAGTCTTTTAGGAGTGTCTAGGTGATTTTAGATAGTTTAGATTTTGATTTTTGGAGTGCTTATAATTTTAGTTTGATTTGTATTCAGTTTTAGTATTTAATTACCGGTTTGTTAGAATTTAAACTAAAAATCGTTATTTTTGTTATTTTTCGGTTTTAATTAATTCCTAGGGTTTATAAAGTGTCCTAGTATGCTCATATTCAATTTCGTGATTTTTGGAAATCATTTGATAATGTTTCAGATTTATTTTGCGAAATTGATATGTGCAGGTTTTTAGGCAATTAATTCTGAAAATTTCGGTTTTTAATTTTAATTTATGACTATTAGGTATTTTTAGGTCCAGAAATTTGTGTCCTAGAATTAGGGTAATTTTATTAATTATTTTCGTATTTTTATTTATGCAGATTATTTTCTTTTAATTTCAGATTTAATTTTCTGTTGATTATCCTGCAGTAAATTTCTTATTTAATTCTCCTAAAATAAATAAGACATTATTCTGGAGTTATAAATTTGTCAAATCTAAGATTGTCAATTTAGGTTACTGATTGTGATTTTTAATATTGATTTTCTGTTTAATAATTTCTGTTTTTAATTTTTAGTTGAAGATTGGATTATTAATCTGTTTCTATTTTTCTGAATTATTTAGGGAATATTTTTACTGTTTTACTTCCAGAATATGATCTAGAATATTTAGGAGCATCATTGGGTATTTTTCTAGATTTGTATTCGTTAGAGTTTGATTGTTTTAGAATTATTAAAATTAGACTTAACAAGTTGATTAGTAAAATTATTTAGGATCAAACTAGCCATTTATAGCAATCTTTCCTCGTGGATCGATCCCTACTTTCCTATGCTATAAAAATTATTTAATAACCGAAGTAGTGGTTAAATTTGTAGCTCTCGACAGGCTTAACAAATTTTGGCGCCGTTGCCGGGGAAAGAAAATTAAAATTGCTAGTTTATTTCTATTTAATTTTACTACTTTCATTGTTTTGTTTTGTTTTAACTTTATTATTTTATTTTGTAGGACTTCTTGTAGTGCATGAAATTAAGAAGTGGTAAGGACACTAGGGAAATCAGGGATCAATCATTGAAAGTTGAAATCAAAGAGAGTCAGCCTGACCCAATAAGTTTTAGGATTAAAGAGGTAAGCATGTCCACTCTACAAGAACTAGCTGCCCCTAACTTAGAAACCCAACCCATGTCTATCACTTATGCTGTTTTAGATAGACCTTTAAAATTAAACTCATGATTTATTAATTTATTACCTAAGTTTCATGGATTGGCTGGAGAGGACCCCTATAGACACATTAGTGAGTTCCTTATTACCTGTTCTGCTATGGTGCCTGAAGGAATTCCTGAGGACTAAATTAGACTAAGGGCCTTTCCTTTTTCTTTGCTTGGTAATGCTAAGGACTGGTTATATTATATGCCTGCTAGATCTTTTTCTGCATGGAATGCATTGCATAAATCGTTTCTAGAAAAGTTTTTTCCTGCATCCCGTATCGGATCTATTAGGAAAGAAATATGTGGAATCAAGCAAATGAATGGGGAAACTTTTTGTGAGTACTGGGAAAGATTTAATAAACTATGTGCTAGTTGTCCCCAACATCAAATAACTGAACAGCTATTGATTCAATATTTTTATGAGGGTCTACTTCCTATGGACCGTAATATGGTTGATGCTGCTAGTGGGGGGGCTCTGGTTAATAAAACCCTAGCTGATGCTAGAAATCTATTTAATGTAATGGCTCAGAACACTCAACAATTTCGTGCTAGAGATTCACAGGTTAAAAGGGTAAATGAGATAGGTTCTAGTTCATCTCTAGAGAATCAGTTATCTCACATTACTGCTATGTTAAATAAGATTGTTACTGGGGGTATTCAAAAGGCAGTAGTATGTGGTATTTGTTGTCTAGAGGGGCACTCTACATATGCATGTCCTACTTTACAAGAAGGCAATGTGAACGCTCTTTACTCTAACTAAAATCAAAGGAGGTATGATCCTTATTCAAATACTTATAATGAAGGTTGGAGGGACCACCCTAACCTTAGGTATGGGCCTAAACCTAACCCACTTGGTTTTGACCAACCCTCACGTCAACCTTCTAATCAAGATAGGACCAATTTCCTCCTAGAGCAAGTCCTTAAGAAAATGGATGATAGGTTCCAGAGTATGGAAACCACCCTTAAGCAAGTTCAAGAAAGACAAACAGCGACTGACACCATAGTGAGCAACTTGCAAGCTCAATTGCAAAATAGGTTACCATCTCAACCTTACCCTAACCCCAAAGAGAATGTTAGTGTCATAACACTTAGAAATGGGAAAGAGTTAAAGGAACCTATAAAGAAGAGAGAAGTGGAACCTGAGTTGGAAGTAAAAGGGGATGAATCAGAATTAAATACAGAGTCTAATCAAACTACTAAGGAAATAGGAGAGAAGAAAAAAGAACCTTATAAGCCCATTCCCCCTTTTCCTAGTAGATTTAGAAGCTCTACCTCAAAGGTAAATGAGGCCAACCAAGAGATCTTAGAGACATTTAGGAAGGTAGAGATCAACATACCTCTCCTTGATGCTATTAAACAGGTACCTCGTTATGCCAAGTTCTTAAAAGAGTTATGCACCACCAAGAGGAAGTTAGTTGGCAATGAGAAGATAAGTGTGGGGGAAAATGTGTCTGCTATTTTTCAAAGAAAGCTTCCCCCTAAGTGTCAAGACCCTGGTGTGTTTTCTGTTCCTTGCAAAATAGGAAACATTTGCTTTGACAAAGCTATGCTTGATTTAGGTGCCCCTATTAATGTTATGCCTAGATCTGTTTATGACAAACTGAACCTAGGTGAATTAAAGAAAACAGGCATAGTGATTCAATTAGCTGATAGGAGCAACACTTACCCTGATGGAGTGTTAGAAGATGTTTTAGTTCAAGTCAATGAACTAGTATTTCCTGCTGACTTTTATGTAATGAACATGGGTGAAGCATGTCATGATATTCCCATTTTGCTTGGCAGGCCCTTTTTAAAAACTGCTAGAACTAAGATAGACGTGCACGAAGGAGCACTAACCATGGAATTTGATGGTGAGATTATTAAGTTCAATATTTTTGATGCCATGCGATTTCCTTCTGATGTTAACTACTTATATGCACTTGATGTTTTTGATGAGTTATCTCAAGATATTTATGACTTGTCCCATGAGGATGAGTTATTCACTGTGCTTACCAAGAGTCTTGATCATACTGAGTCTGAGAAAGTGCCATATCCTGTTAATGATAAGCTAGATGAAGTGAGGAGTTCTTTATGTCATTTACAAGAGCATAATGGATCTAACAAACTTGAATTATCTGAAAAGCATGCTAAGTTACTTCCCTCGAATATCTCACCCCCTACACTGGAATTGAAACCCTTACCTGAAAATTTAAAATATGCTTATTTAGGGGATAATGAGACCTTGCCTGTAATTATCTCTAGTGCACTCACCTTGGATCAGGAAGAAAAACTAATTAAAGTGCTTAGAGAACACAGTGAGGCTTTAGGGTGGACTTTAGCAGACCTCAAAGGCCTTAGCCCTACCTTGTGCTCACATACTATTACCTTAGAAAAAGATGCTAAGCCTAAGAGAGACCCTCAGAGGAGACTTAATCCACCCATGATGGAGGTAGTCCAAAAAGAAATTCTGAAGTGGTTAGATGCTGGGGTGATCTACCCCATTGCTGACTCTGAGTGGGTTAGCCCTATTCATGTGGTTCCTAAAAAGGGGGGGACAACAGTAGTGAAAAATAATGAAGGAGAATTGATACCTACTAGAATTCAAAGTGGTTGGAGAGTGTGTATCGACTATAGAAAGCTTAATAAGGCTACTAAGAAGGACCATTTCCCATTACCTTTCATGGACCAAATGTTAGAGAGACTAGCTGGAAGGTCACATTATTGTTTTTTGGATGGCTATTCAGGTTATATTCAGGTCCCCATAGCTCCTGCAGATCAGGAGAAGACTACCTTTACTTGTCCTTTTGGCACTTACGCTTTTAGACGTATGCCTTTTGGTTTATGTAATGCACCTGCTACCTTTCAAAGATGTATGATGAGTATCTTTTCTGATTTTATCACCAAAATTATGGAGGTTTTTATCGATGATTTTACTGTACATGGTGATTCATTTGATGAGTGCTTGCATCATCTTACTCTTGTACTTAGATGTTGCATTGAAACCAATTTAGTCTTGAATTTTGAAAAGTGCCATTTCATGGTAGAGCATGGGGTAGTACTGGGACATGTAGTGTCATCGAGGGGATTAGAGGTAGATAGAGCTAAAGTTGACATCATCCAGTCCCTACCCTATCCAAAGTGTGTCAAAGATGTACGATCATTCTTAGGACATGTCGGGTTCTATAGGAGGTTCATCAAAGACTTTTCTAAGATTGCTTCTCCTTTATGTGCCTTGCTTGCTAAAGATGTCCCTTTTGATTTTAATGATTGCTGTATGAGGGCTTTTGATAAATTGAAGTTAACATTGACTTCCCCTCCAATTGTGCAACCCCCAAACTGGGCCTTACCTTTTGAGTTAATGTGTGATGCTAGTGATAAGGCAGTGGGGGCAGTTCTAGGTCAAAGAGTTGGGAAGGTACCTCATGTGATATATTATGCTTCTATAACTCTTGATCCTGCACAATGTAACTACACCACTACAGAAAAGGAGATGTATGCTGTTGTTTTCGCTCTTGAAAAGTTTCGTCCTTATTTGTTGGGTGTTAAAGTTACTGTTTATTCTGATCATTCTGCTCTCAAACACTTATTGGAAAAGAAAGATTCTAAGCCCAGGCTAATTAGATGGATGTTATTATTGCAAGAATTTCAACTAGAGATTAGAGATAAGCCTGGGGCTAAGAACTTAGTTGCTGACCATCTGAGTAGATTGGAAACAGGGGAAAATGGTAGCCCTTTTACTGATTGTTTTCCTGATGAGACTTTGTATGCTATGACTAGTAGATTGCCTTGCTATGCTGATATTGTAAATTACATAGTCACCAAAACTTTTCCCATTGAATTGACTAGAGCTGAAAAAGAGAAAATAAGAGCTCAATCCAAATATTATGTTTGGGATGAGCCATATTTATGGAAGTTTTGTGGTGACCAGATTATAAGGCGATGTGTAGATGGCAGTGAAATTCATTCTATTCTGACCTTCTGTCATTCTTCAGAAAGTGGGGGACACTTTGGACCTAAAAGAACATCACATAAAGTGCTTGAGTGTGGTTTTTATTGGCCCACTATTTCTAGTGATGCTTATGAATTCTGTAAAAGATGTGAAGTGTGTCAAAAGACTGGAAACTTAACAAGGAGGAATCCAATGCCTTTGTATAATATGTATGTTTGTGAAAATTTTGATATATGGGGCATTGATTTCATGGGACCCTTTCCCCCTTCTTTTGGATATAACTATATTCTTGTGATTGCTGATTATGTATCCAAATGGGTAGAAGCTGTGGCCACTA
>JACYFF010019584.1:60270210-60327251 GCA_017589665.1 Selenicereus undatus
TGTGTGTGTGTGTGTGTTTGCGTGTGTACATATATACTTTATTAAAGTCTTGTTTTCTAACAACACAACCCATAACCTTTCTAATGGTTTTTGGTTCCTCTATTTTTAACTTAAAAACCTCTTACAAACGTAATAAGCTTGCTAACCGTAAATCAAAACTCATTTGAAACTTATATTACTTTGTTAGCGTTTAATTCAAACTACGTTCGTAATAAAATCCTCGATTGCCATTTTGCAACTCGCTTCAAACCTTTTTAGAACTCAAAGGCGGATGCGTAAATAAACTAAAGGCTTAAAATGTTTCAACTTCTATTCAAAACTTAAAGTACTTGGCTTGCTTATAATTCAAACAAGGTTTCTTCATAAATTTTCAGCATAAGTGCTTCTTAAAATCATAATGGGTTGACTAGCTTGCAACTCGAGACTCAATCGAAACTCAAATAAATAGTTAGCTTACAAGTCAAGCTAAATTTCATAATTAATACCTTAAATTGCCCCTTTTCAAATCATTTAAGTCCCTTTGTAAATACAAGGAGAAGTTATAAACAAACTAATGCCTTAAAACATTTTCGAACTCACTTTTAGTTCGCTTTTGAACTTCCTAAACCTATCGACTATTCAGTTGAGTCACTTCTTAAGTAGTTCGACGATTTAGGATTATTTTAGTCTACAAATTCAAAAACTAACGGGCAATTGGTAAGCACTTAAAAGCCTTCGAAATCATAAAAATAAGCTTTTTAATGACCCTTCTTAAAGATGTCTTAGTTCAAAAGTCAGTCACATAGCATCACTTAACGTTTTCAAGGGGGAGAAGGGTCACACATAGCACATTCATAACACTTCATAACTTAACTCGATAGAATCTGCCCAATGATCAACACATGGCCTTGCAATCCACACAATTGTGGTAATTCACAACCTAGGCTCCCTCATCACACAAAACCGACCACAAGGACCTCAAATTTTCATTAGTTCCACCTCAAACCATCCAACTTCTACGCTCGGTTCAATATCACAATAGTTTCAATCGATTAATTCACGAAACCAGTGTCCACAAGCATAGCCTCATATAAACCACCAATGGAAATTAAACATATGAAATTGATTAAACAGCGACATTCAAACATGATTCTGGTTTGCTCCACAATTCTTCAAATCACCCGATTAGTAAAATCGAGCATTAATCACATGCATGAACTCTGTAACAGTTTCAATACCATTTTCACTTCAATTCAACTCTAAGCTTTCCAATTACTGATACAATATCAGAATCTTAACATGCGCTACCTAAAATCGTTAAATTCGTTTGAAATTACTATAATTTAGGATGAGAGAAACACCCACCTCACTCCAAGCTAGAGGTTCGTTCAAGGGCTTTGGGCTCGACTTTGAGTGCTGGAAAAACCCGATTCCTTGACCCTTGCTTGCTAACCGCTCCACCATACCCCAAAGCACAGTCAATCCATGCAATTCGGACCCCCAATTCGACCAGAATCTCACTCACTGACTCGGTACTTTTTTACAGATGCTTGTGCTGTGAATTCAGCCTCAATCTATAGAGAGATAGAGTGGTTATGGTGTAGAGTGCATGGATGAATCTGGGCACATGTCTGGTGACTCAAATCCCTACCCAAACAGACCACCAACATGGTGTTTGTGCTCTGTTCTTGCTCAAAATTCGCAGTAAACGGCTTCTAGGGTTCTAGGGGAGTTGAAAGGGGGAAAGGTTAGAGCTGGGTTGAGGAGAAATGGAGGGTTTTTTAGCTTCCATGGTCGTGCAAATGGAGGGTAGAAGAGGAGGAAGAAGAAGAGCGAGAGAGAAATATGCGTTTGGGGGGGGGGGGTCGGGGTCGCATGCTGGAGGAGGGAGAAAAGGGCCTCGCGTGATTTTAACAAAATACCCCTCCCTTCTCTTCCCTTTTTTTTTGTTTCAAACTACTGAACACATAACACTACTAGCCTAATACCATACCACGTATTCGAAACCCGAATTGACAATATAACCTTTCGTCGATTATTCATTCCCAAATACGCCAAGGTTTGATTTAAAAAACCTCGAAGCTAATTATAAGGCTAACAACCTAATCGTAATCGGGTTCTATTCGATTTAGTACTCGTTAATAATCTAAATTAACACTTACTAAAAATTATTGAAAGATTTTCAAAACTAATAATAATAATAATATTAATGGAAACAGAAACATTTTTTTTATTAAATTATCGCTCACACAAGCACATCAATAATAATTTAACTTGTATATAGTTAACAAAAATACAAATTTTATAATGTAGATGGCAAGAAAGTCAACTTAATGTAAAATAAAGAACACGGGTCTTACATTCTCCCCCCCTTCAAAGAATTTCGTCCTCGAAATTCTAAATCGAAGTTCAATCATATCAAAGTGGCGCACACACATGTCACAATATACATAACTCATACTAAAATTCAAAATTTTGTTTTACAATCAACTGCATCTTTTAAATCGAAAGGATAAGGCTTATGGTATCCAGTCTCCTCCTCGCCATTCCTCTTCGAGCGTCTACTCACTCTATATAAGCGTCGAGGCAAATCGCATTGAAGAGGGGCAAATGAGTTGGCGTGGAAAACCATATTAAACTTGCTTTTAAAAAAATAAAAAAGAAAAAGACTTTCAATTATCTAGACTCAGTTTCCATAAAAAAAATAACCACTCTATGTATGTGCATATATCATGATTCGAATTCTAAAAGTAGGGCAATTAGGCAATAACATCTCAAGGTCATACACATGTAGTCTCACTCTAAATCATGAATTCAAGGTACCTTTAGGATCATTACGGTTAGCTTGGAGACTTCTATAACACATTAGAGCAATGAGAACATCAGATAGCACCACGTAGCATCACTTAAGCACATCAACATCGCATAGTATCAGCAATTCAGCATTCTCGAGCCTAAGAGTTGTAAGTAACATGAAACCGTCTAATACGCATATAGCAACCAATTCACAAAACGAAAATATATGCAACCAACATTCCTGGGACCTGTGGGTTATGGCCTACACGCCTCCGCTGTGCTACTCTGGTCAAACATATAAGGGTAAGAATATGTGAATACAGGTTTTCTAGGGTCGTCTCATCATGCTTTAAATATGTGCGTATGCAGTCGTTTAGTTATGACATGGAATCATAGAATCCACAAAATGCAAACAACGAGTTTTTGGTCATGCCATGCTGCAAATTACGAAACTTAAATCATCTAGATAATCAAGTCACATACCAATCCAGACTCAAGTCAAGTGGACACCAAGAAGTGTAACAACTTATTCATAAAACACATAACTGATCAAGAATAACGAACTTAAATAACTATATAACCTTCTATGGGTTTTAGACTGTATACAGTGCTATGACTATATTTTAAAGCGTTCAGGCTCCTAGTAACATCTCATGAAAAGACATCTAGGCAAGTACACATGAATACAACCCTCATCTAAAGCCTAAGGTCGAGGTTATGCCTCGAGGTTAGCCACAAATAACTATTTGGAGTTAACCATCAATCAGCTAACAGGGGGTAAGAACAACAACATTATTGGTCTTATGGATACACATTGTGTTATGATGCTTGTTTCTCGTAGGGTTGGTGCGGGAGTCTTAGGAACTCATGTATGGAGTGGGCAATTCAATCTCCTTCAGAAACTCTTGGTTTCCACATTTGTAGTTAAAGCTTACAAAGTGTTGGAAAAGGGATGAATCGTCTCCTCAAGAGGTGACGAGGTGATGCATGTAGTATAACAATTCTAAAGTCTATCAGGTTCTTCCTTTTATCTCTATTCTAGGTGTGTTGGGGTTGATATAGCTAGGAGACTATCATTCTTATGAAAAGAATAGCGTTCCATGCCCCGATGAGCATATCGCTTAGCCGACTCGTGAGTAATAGTGGTTACGTGATGGGAAATAAGGAAGACTCTTTACGTAAATGACAATTCAGGTTAGCACCTCATTTAAGTATTAATGGCACATATACGAAGGCTAGCAATAACACTTAGGCAACGATCAACTAGACTTTATCACAATCACCCATATTGACATGCGCGTGCATGAAGTTCTCACATAGTTCCTTTAGTAAATGAGAAATCACGTAAAAAGGGATGTCGTCCAAAAGAACTATTAGTCAAGTAATCCTTAATCACTTACTAAATACATGTCGTGAACACATTACGTAATGCATCTTGGCAAGTAGGCATTCGATACATCTAGTCACACATAAAAGCTTAAGCTCATAGAACGAGGCTCAAACATCAATGTAAAACAAATGCAAGTCTTCAGATGTAACCATAAGGCCTAACCAGATAATTAGAAAGGTCTTTTAATGCAAAAGGAAAACCTTAACTCACTATTGAGGAAGGGTCTTAACTTTTAAAGCTTCTATGTTTAAAAAGGAGGATGGTTTAACTGCTTCTAGCTCTTTCCCAACCAACCATTGAGTGTGTTTGCTCACTCTATTATCGGGACCGAGGAGCAAAACGTACTTAAGGGGCAAGAATGAGCTTGGAGTTAAAACATTCTCAGTTGTTTGAGTTCAAACCATGCGCACTTAAAACTTTTGATTCAAATCGTTAAGGCGTATAAGCAAACAACCTTCGATTGAGCTAACATTTAACTTGTCCACGAGAATACGAGTCACTCGGCCTACACCTTAGCAAATGGTTCATTCATCTAATCGATCAGCTCACTCAAGCCGCACACAGCTAACAAAACGCACCAACGTTGTCCTAAAACTCACGTTGCACACAAAGCAAGCATGTATCACGTCATCGTGAATGCGTTCCTAAGCAACTATATGAGATGCATGACTCAGGTCGCGACCTATGGTCGCAGGACCTTGCTCTGATACCATCTTAACACCCCTAACCCCTAGGGCTAGGAGTATTATGTTTTCTTACTTCCTACTTAACTTCTGGGGCAAAACGGACATAGTTTCACCTACAAACTGACCATTTCCTAGGTTAAAAGCCTTACAATAAGCCCCTGCAATCAACGGAAATGTAAAGAACTCTAAAATAAGCTCAACGGCTACACGTCGGAGTCCATAACTCAACGAGCAACTCACTAGGAGTATATCAAACAATATAGTTCGTTAATAAAGAAGAGATGAAAGATACAACTCAATAGTCTACACAACCAGAGTACTGGGGGTTTGTATCCCATAATGTAGACGACTTCGGATAAAAAGACAACTGACTAATAAGATGGTTGGCGCACATGGCTATACAAAGCAACTTATAAATAATATGCATTACATGAGCTAGAGTACTTGTTTACATACATTTACAAACTAAGAATACATTCTATAACATCATTAAATAGCAAGACCACTTCACTTTGGGCACGCATGACTCTCCTTTAAGCAAGGATAACTTCCATTTTGGCGTAACTGAATCTCCTTCTACCTGTCGCAAAGAAAACATGGGGGAAAAGGGGAAAGAGTAATGAGATGAGAAACCACACGCTCAGTGAGTATTCCCCGACTCCCTAAAACCAAATAAGTTGCAGGCAATAATACCAATAATAGTCACATATCACACATTCATACCTTACTTTTATATTAGGCAATCATAGTCCCCAAGGAAAGACCGCCACTCTTAAACTTCCTTCTAGCCCCTGAACCCATTTTTAGGCCCTTAACGACCAAGCTTCCCAACTAACACGCACCTAGGCACATAATCAAGCACACAATAAGGATTGAGTAAAACGCTTTCAAACTCACTTTTGAAAACGAAGTGACTCATGATATGTTCTAAGAATGGTTTATAAATCACGTTAGCTTCTTCAAGATTCATAATTCTTTCTAAAAGCTTCTGAAATACTCATACTGGTAAGAAACACTTGGCAAGAAACTTTCTTTTACAGGGTATACACATTTGAAAGCTTAACAATTCAATGCATTACTAGGATATAACCATACTTCATGTGAAACTTCATTTAAACTATACTTGGAAACTCGTTCATAAAATACGTGCAGGATACACATATTTGAAAAACTTTCTTTCTTTTCTTGGAACACTTTACTTAGCCTCTTGAGGCTCATATTCTTTAAAAGAAATCTCCTTCGTATTGGTCCTCTAATGACCCCTTATAAGCTTTTTAAATCTTATTCAACGTGGCCTCGTGATGACCCTTAAAAATCTTTCTTTTTTGAAATACTTAAAATGATGAAATGCCAACTACTTTTCTTACTTATTAGGAAAAATATTCTTAGCATGAAATCATCACATTGTGCTGTCTAGGGGAGATCTACACTCGCCCTAACTGAGATCATCACTCACAACTCACGTTATCCCCGGGGTGTACGCACACAACTTATTGGCCAAAATGCGTCTCAGCATAGCAACTCTAACTTCGATATTGTCCTCTGTGGGGCAACAGCTCACACCAAGATAGTCACATATTGAGTCTAGTCCCCTCTCAATGTTTTATCACGCATCACACATCATAATATATCTGGGGAACAACTCACACCAAGAGAGTCATATCTTGAGTCCAATTTGCTGGAACAGCTCACGCCATTTTTGCATCCAGTTCCCAACATTACCTTTGGGGGAAACAGCTCACGCCATCTTTGCTTCTAGTTCCTACCCTTAAGGTCTGGCCAATTGCCTAGCACTTTCTTCGCCTTTAAAATCATATTCATTTCTCTTTTTCAGTTGCTTACTTTATTAAAGTCTTGCTTTCTAACAAAACAACCCATAACGTTTCTAATGGTTTATGGTTCTTTCGTTTTTAACTTAAAAACCTCTTACAAACATAATAAACTTGCTCATTCGTAGATCGAGACTCATTTGAAGCTTAAAGTATTTAGTTAGCATTTAATTCAAACTAGGTTCGTAATAAAATACTCAGTTGCCATTTTGAACCTCGCTTCAAACCCTTTTTAAAACTCAAAGGCAGATGCATAAATAAACTGAAGGCTTAAAACGTTCTCAGCTTACTACTATTCAAAACTTAAAGTACTTGGCTCGCTTATAATTCAAACAAGGTTTGTTCATAAATTTTCAACATAAGTGCTTCTTAAAATCATAATGGGTTTACTAGCTCATAACTCGAGACTCAATCGAAACTCAAATAAATAGTTAGCCTACAAGTCAAGCTAAATTTCATAATTAATACCTTAAGTTGCCCTTTTTCAGATCGTTTAAGTCCCTTTTTAAACACAAGGAGAAATTATATACAAACCAATGCCTTAAAACATTTTCAAACTCACTTTTAGTTGGCTTTTGAACTTCCTAAACCTATCGACTATTCAGTTGAGTCATTCCTTGAGTAGTTCGATGATTTAGGATTATTTTAGGCTGCAAACATCTACAAAAACTAACAGGCAATTGGTAAGCACTTAAAAGCATTCGAAATCATAAAAACAAGCTTTTTAACGACCCTTCTTAAAGATGTCTTAGTTCAAAAGTCAATAACATAACATCACTTAACGTCTTCATGGGGCACAGGGGTCACACATAGCACATTCATAACACTTTATAACTTAACTCGACAGAATCCGCCCAATGAGCCACACAAGGCGTTGCAATCCACACAATTGCGGTAATTCACAACCCAGGCCCCCTCACGCAACACCGACCATAAGGACCTCAAATTCTCATTAGTTCCACCTCAAACCATCCAACTTCCAAGCTCGGTTCAATATCACAATAGTTTCAATCGATTAATTCATAAAACCGGTGTCCACAAGCATAGCCTCATATCAACCACCAACAGAAATTAAACATATAAAACTGATTAAACAGGGACATTCAAACATGATTTCGATTTGCTGCACAATTCTTCAAATCACCCGGTTAGTAAAATTGAGCGTTAATCACTTGCATGAACTATATAACAGTTTCAACACCATTTTTACTTCAATTCAACTCTAAGCCTTCCAATTACTGATACAATATCAGAATCTCAACATGCGCTACCTAAAATCGTTAAATTCGTTTGAAATTACTATAATTTAGGATGAGAGAAACCCCCACCTCACTCCAAGCTAGAGGTTCGTTTGAGGGCTTTGGGCTCGACTTTAAGTGTTGAAAAAACCTGATTCCTTGACCCTTGCTTGCTGTCCGCTCAACCAGACCCCAAACCATGCTCAATCCATGCAATTTGGACCCCCAATTCGACCAGAATCTCACTCATTGACTCGGTGCTTTTTGCTGATGCTTGTGCTGCGAATTCAGCCTCAATCTATAGAGAGATGGAGTGGTTATGGTGTAGAGTGCAAGGCTGAATCTAGGCACATGTTCGGTGCCTCAAATCGCTACCCGAACAGACCATCAACACGGTGTTTGCGCTCTATTCTTGATCAAAATTCACAGCAAATGGCTTCTAGGGTTTTGGGGGAGCTGAATGGGGGAAAGGTTCGACCTAGGTTGAGGAGAAATGGAGGGTTTTTGAGCTTCCATGGTCGTGCGAATGGAAGATAGCATAGGAGAAAGAAGAAGAGAGAGACAGAAAGATGCGTTTGGGGGGGTCAGGAGTTGCGTGCTGGAGGAGGGAGAAAAGATTCTCGCACAATTTCACCAAAATACCCCTCCCTTCTCTTCCCTTTTTTTTTGTTTCAGACTGCTAAATACTTAACACTGCTAGCCTAATATCGTACCCCGTATTCCAAACCCGAATCAACAATACAACCTTTCGTCGATTATTCGTTTCCAAATACTTTGATGTTCGATTTAATAAACCTTGAAGCTAATTCTAAGGCTAACAACCTAATCATAATCGGGTTCCTGTTCGATTTAGTACTCGTTAATAATCTATATTAACACTTACTAAAAATCATCAAAAGATTTTCAAAACTAATAATAATAATAATAATACTAATGGCAACAAAAACATTCTTTTTAATAAAATTATCGGTCACACATGCACATCAATAATAATTTAACTCGTATAGTTAACAAAAATGTGAATTTTATAACTTAGAAGGCAAGACAGTTAGCTTAACGTAAAATAAAGAATGCGGGTCTTACAGTAAGGCTTCCTCTATTCTCATTCCAAAAACTCAAATCTACCCTAAGCTTGCTAAGACTCTATAATTTTCCATCAATAAAATGCAAAACTCATTGGCCAATCATGAGGACTTCACATGGGTTATAATGGTGCAAATGGGTAAAGGGTAAATGGAGAGTGAGCAGCTAGAAGCCAAAGATTAAGAGCCAAATTTCAAACTGTCCCAAGATCTCATGAGACTTACACCTCAAAACAGCAACATTCAAATTTATGAATAAACCCCTACAAAAATCATATAGGGAGAAAGAGTTGAAACACAAAGACCATCCAACAATGTCAAACTCTTTTATTCACCTCTTTTATTTCCTTTTGTTTTTCTCGTTTTTTGACATTTTCCCCCTTTTTCGATAAGGGAATGGCCATGGAAATAATCACTAACTATGTCTTCAACTCTTCTCCAACAATTCATAACAAATAACCCTTTATCAACTCAAGTGATCTCTTATATAAACAAAGGAATTCAAATCCCTTATTGCACCAATCAAACCAAAGCAAGCCACCAAGAGATCACAATACACACAAACTAACCCCCAATCAAAGTACTAAGAAGTGAAACTCAGTAGTCTCTGCTTTAAGTTAAGATATGTATTTGCCCAATGGCTATGCATGAAGGTTCACATCAATATTATAGATTAAGGCTCAAAGGGGCCAGCAAAGGAGTATATCATGCATAATAAGGGTGGCTAGTTGGTCAATGTGGCCCAACAACAACAAACAAAAATAGTGCCTCAATCATTTTACCCAACATGCATATGCTAAATATGATCTTGAATGAGGGTCAAAGCAAGTTCTAAAAAATGAAATCAAGGAAGAGTCACTCACCAAAAAAAAAAAAAAGGGACAAAGAGACTAAAATTAATGAAGTAGTCTTTTAAAAGCTCAAAGCCTCATGGGACATTTATCAAAGTCTCAACTAGCTTATTAAGATTCATATGCTCACACTCATGTAAAGATTCCTTGAACAATCATCTCGGATTCAACACAATGGTTAAAACATGATACACAATTTCAAAAACTCATTTGCAAACACTTTTATTCACAATTGGGCATGTCAAAGTGTCAATTCAACCCAAAGAAAGCTACCTAATCTATAAATTTCATCATTGGAGGTTTTCTTTTTCACTTTTTTTATTCAAGAATTTTTAAAAATTTTTTTTCAATGCATACCTACATGGAGTTAATCCTAAAATGCAAAATTAAACTAAATTCCCTCTAATAATTTAAATGCATAGGAAATGCAAATTATAAAAAGAAAACTAGATGCACAAACTAAAATGCTCTAACTACATATTAACTCCTAAGTACAAACTCTAAATGCAGTTTTGTAAAATATATACGCATCCACATATTCAAGAAGACACCATCAATTTCAGTTAACTCCCCCACACTTAGCCAAAGCATTGTCCTCAATGCAAGAATATAGACTCAAATAAGGGGAGATATAAGAAGCTCTAGAAAGGAAGAGGAGGGGTTGATAAGGGTAGTTTTGAGATATGTGCAAATTATGCCAAGTCTCTAGACAGTCTTATAGTCCTAGAAATATTAGTTTTGGGAGGCTATCATCCCATGGAGCTCATCATGCTACTCCTAGACAAAGCCACTGAAGGTGACATTTAGAGTAGATGAAAGCTCTAATGGATGCTTGCTTCTCCTCAATAGACAAAAGGGAAGATGGACCTCATCAAGATCATAGGAGGAGATTAGGTGAGAGTAACTCAAGGTTCCATGGTGAATAGGTGGGGAGGGGATGGTACAGGATGGACTACCTCATCAACACTGGGCAAAAACCAAATATTGGCCCAGTTTTTAGAGAGTGGTATGCTCAACATTTAGAAGGGACATAAGTCGATTCCCGGAGTATATCCAACACACTTGACCAACCTCCATCTTACAAAACTTAATGAGTTCAAAAGCGGCCAATTTCAATTGCTCGGACCCCGAAACTCTATCCTCTAGCCTAGGGTCAGTGCCACCAACCTAGCAATGGGGGTGTTAAGGCCCCTAATCATTTTCTCCCTTAGTTACTAGTGGTTGCACTGTATAACTAAAAAGAAAAAAGGCTCTTCGGTTAAGACAGTTACCATTCATCATATTGCACAAAAGATACAACACAGATAGGCGAGGCACATTCAAAATATCCTTCTTATCAAATAATCCACAAGCTAACAACTGTTGGACCACTCTTATACAGAGGTTTTGAATGACGGTGTCTTTAAAAGTGCTAGCATCATAATGATAATCCCTTGAAATTTCATTCCAAAAAGTATTTGTGTTAAATTCTTGGGGGACACATTGGTAAGGTAAGTTCAAACTTAGTGGAAAGCCAAATATATCGTTGAAGGCAGTCAAGTTAAATTCATAAAATTCCTAATTCAAGGAGAACGAAATATACCTCTCTTGACAATGTGAACGACTAGTGACTTCAACATACAACGTACTCAAAAATTCAAGAGTTAGGTCACTATAGGTACAGCATCGGGTCTTAAGAAATTGACCCATACCACCTTGAGCAAACAACCAACGGATATCATCCATCAAACACAAAGTGGTCAATAAATCTTCATCATAAAATCTAGTAGCAAAATTTTTTCTACTATTCAAAGCATTGAATCTATCAATATAATCGGGATTATTTAAACCAAGGGGGTGACGAGCATTACCTTGGATCCTTGCATTGATAGTAGTTTGGGAGGCTCGTGGTGGTCGTTTTGGTGCTTGGCTTGATGTCCCCGTTCCTTGAGTAGTCTTTTGCTTCTTTTTGGGAGCCGTTGGAAACAGTTTTGGGAGTAATGTCGAAGGTTTTCAAGAATCCTCAACAATGGAGGATGTGGGACTATGGGAAGATAAAGAAAGTGGTGAAATGTGAGAATATAGTGGTTATAGAGGGCAAATGGACGAAGGAGATGAATAAAGATGTTGAATTTTGGTGGAGGAAAGGATAAATCCAAGTAAGAAGCGTGGGTAGTTGAATTTTGAAGATGGTTTTGGAATAGCTGAATTTGAGTGAGAAAGGGAAGAAATAAGAAAATTAAAGACGAAAGGTGAAAAAAAAAGAGAAAAATGGAACAATTTAGAGAAATGGAGTAGAATGAAGGATTTCATTGAGTAGATATGGAATTTTAGAGTGAGAATGGGAGGGGTTAAAGAGAGAGAGTTGAGAGGAAGAAGATAAAGAATGAAGCTTTGGGTTAAAATCAGGTCAAAAAACCTTAACCACGACGGATCGGGGGTCACCACAGACGATCAGTGGGCCCTCTATCCACTTTTTTTATTTTTTATTTTTTTGGGTTGGGGTGTCTATGGACCGTGGCCTTAATCGTGGACCATCCGTGCTCACCCTTGACTCTTGACATTTTGACATTTTTAAACCACGCACTGTTGCTTTAACCACTGACAGCCAGTAGTAGACTCTGTCTCTACCTATAGCACTCATGCGCACCCTCTTTTTTTTTCTTTTCTTTTTTTTTTTCCAAATATCCTAAGAACTATATACATCAAAGGTAGCAAGAAAAAGAAACCAATAAAATTAAGAAGTGCTCTTTTAGGGTCAAAAGCTCAACCTTTTGCTTTTATGCTTGCATGGAATCGGTTAAAGTATGGATAGCATCCTTTTCATTAGGCTCCCCTACAAGATGGGGCTTAAACCACCATCTATTAACCTTAAACGAACCGGTGGACTCACTCCACACCTCAACCGCATCATCAGGAAAGACCTTGGTGACTTGAAACGGTCCTGGTTTCTTATAAACAATCTCAACTTGGAGTTAAACAATAGAATCATGCCACCTTCCTCAAACCACTTCTTCAAGATTCTCTTATCTGGCGTCCTAGTTCTCTCTGAATAATTCTTAAAACTCTCATAAGCCTCCAACCTTATCTCATCAAGCTCTTTCAACTACAACATCCTCTTCTCATCGTTTGCCTTATGATTAAAATTCAGTGTTTGAATAGCCCAATGTATTTCAATTCTACCGGCAAATTATGCCCATAGAGTATCATCAAGCTTCAACAACTAATCTTTTTGTGATCGATCCACCTTTTTCTCCAAAATACTCTTCAACTCTCGATTGGATAACTCAACTTGGCCACTTATGGGGGGTGGTAAGGTGTAGCAACCTTTTGGAAAATCCCATATTTCTTCAAGAGATACTTGAGAGGCTTGTTGCAAAAATGAGTTCTATTGTCACTCAAAAAGATCCCTTGGTGTGCCAAATCTCATAAACATGTTCTTCCTAAGGAACTTAACACCCCCCCACCTTGGAATCATTGGTAGGGGCTTCTACCCAATTGGAAACAAAGTCGGCTACCATAAGAATGTTCTTTGCCGCCTTAAAATATTCACTGTACATTGGCATCGATCACATGTCATCATAAACTTCCTTGCATCATTGAAAAGAGTGGGCCAATAGAAGCCCGCTTGAAGAACTTTGGCAATGGTCTATTTGGACCAAAGTGTCCACCATAAGTAAAAGCAAACCAATGGTGGTCTTCCTTTATTGGTACGACAATCCCAAGGGCAATACACCACACACTTTGAAATTTACCAAATCGACATGCCATGGAGTAACTTGGGGAGAGATTTCAAGAAGTTGATCATTCGAGATTAAATCATCAATAGGGAGCTCTTTTACTCGTCTTGGGGCCCAAATAGGACAAATGATCTGCCACCACATTCTCCAGTCTGGCCTTGTCGTGAATCTCCAAATCAAACTCTTGGAGAAGAAGAACCCACCTAATGAGGTGAGACTTATAGTCAGATTTCTTCAAAAGGTGCTTTAGTGTGGCTTGATCGATTAAAACTATCATTTTGGAATTGATCAAGTACGAGCGATATTTTTCCAAGGCAAAAACCGTCGTTAAGAACTCCTTCTCTATGCTGGCGTAATTCCCTTGAGGTTCATCTAAAGTCCTTCTCACGTGGTAGATAACATATGGTTTGTTGTCCCTCCTTTAACCTAAATAACTCCCAATGCACAATCACTAGCATCGCACATCACTTCAAAGAGTAGCTCGCAATCCAGGGCTTGTAGTAATGGGGCTTCAATCAACGTCTCCTTCAACCTCAAAGAAGAAGGGAAAAGTCTCAATTCTACCTTAGGGGCTCGCTCGTCATCAAAAGAGGACTCATCACCATGTCCTAGCTCTTCCACTTTTGCCAGCGTAGGTGGAACTTGCGGAGATGCTTCCAAAGACTGAGCACACATTGCTATCTCAGGATTCTCATCCTTGGTATTGAAACCATTCAACGCACAATGCTCAAAAGGATTACTAAAAACCTAGTTAGCGACTTCTGCCCTTCCTAAGTTGTCAATCATATTAATTGTATTGAACTCAGAAGAAATAGAAGGGAACATAGAAGCCTTAAATAAATTAAACTTCACGTGATCATCCCACACATCAAATAACAACTTACCACTCTTCAAGAATAATTAGGGTGTGTGTATCCTCCTCGATGTCAACAATCACAATGTCAACTAGCACATATAAATCTCTTACCTTAATGACAACCACTAAAACACCCATAGGGTATTTAGCAGAATAATTCGCCAACTATAAGGAGATGATAGTAGGTCTCAATTCTCCTAAGTCCAAAATTTTACCTATAGAAAAGGGCATTAAGCTCACAGCTGAGCCCAAATCACACAAAGCATGATCAATGCACACACTCCCTATCAAACAAGTGACGCAAAAGCTATTGGAATCCTTTAGCTTAATGGAAAGCTTGTTTTGGATTGGGCACTACACTATTTAGTTAATGCCATAGTCTCATGCTCTTCTAGTTTTCTTTTGTTTGACAAAACTTCTTTTAGAAACTTGGCATAAGAAGTCATTTAAAACAAAGCATCGGTAAATGGATATTAATGTAGAGCTTCTATAGAACCTCTAAAAACTTCCCAAATTGTAAATGGAGCTTAGCCTTAGCCATTATTTGAAGGAAAAACAAGGGTGGAGTAAAAGGTTTTGAGGGAAGATTGTTTAGGCCTGAAGAACCTCATTTTCATCATTCACATTATCATCAAGCACATCATTAGAGGGACTACTCACCACTTCTCAACAACAAGTTCATTCTCATCATGCAAGTTCTTATCATTGTTAACCTGCTTAGGCCCCTCAAGTTGTTCACCCCCTCTCAAAATCGTAGCACTGCATTGCTCCCTAGTGTTACACTTGGGCTTACTAGGAAGCTAATCAAGAGGTGTAGATGAAGAAACAACTTGTTGGGCAATTTGGCCTTCTAACATTTTATTGTGATAGTAAGCGCATCAACCATAGAGGCTAATTGCTTAATGTTACTCATCTTGCTTTTGTTGGGCCATAAGTATACTCTCCATCATGGCCTCGAAGTTAGACTTTTGAGGGATTTGTTGGGGAAAAGAAAGTCTCTGAAACCCTAGGGGTGGTCTGACATTCATTTGGGATACAGACGGATTGTTAGACCTACATAAGAATTTGGTTGATTCCTGCAACCCGAATTATGAGTATTAGAATAGGAGTCTTTGGTTGGTCTGGTGTTGAAATTGTTGACATAATTGACTTGGTCACTATTGTCTTGGGTAAAAGGACTCCCAACTTGGCAATTTATAGTCAAATGGTCAACCAAGCCACAAATTTCACATAAAAGGGACGGGCACTTGAGCTTGAAGCATTCACATTCAAATGGTCCAATCTTTGAGTCATGGCATGTACCTTAGCAGAAAGTAAAGTAAGTGCATCAACTTCTAACTTACATTCAACCCTCTTAGGTTGTCCTCTCTCACTGGACCGTTGATAGTTTTTGAGGGTCATCTCATTGCTCAAGTTGTAGGCCTTATCTTCTATCTTGTTTATCAAGGTGCCATCTGCTACTATATCTATGATAGACCGTACGGGTTGAGTGAACCCATTATAGAAGGTTTGGATAATTATCCATTTTGGAGTCAATGATGATGGCACAAATGCAACAAATCCTTGAACTGCTCCTAAGCCTCATAGAGCTTCTCATCTTCCCTTTGAGCAAAGGTAGTGATTTGATTCCTCAGACTCGTTGTCTTCCTAGATGAAAAGAATTTGGCAAGAAAGGCCTTATTAAGCTCATCCCATGTAGTGATCGACCACAGAGAAAATGAATGGAGCCACGCCCATGCCTCATCCATAAGTGAGAAGGGAAAAATAAGAAGATAGATAGCGTCATTAGCTACTCCATTGAGCTTTAACTTATTTTACACCTCTAAAAAGACCAAGAGGAGTGAGTTCAAATCTTCCATTGGGATGCCACTAAATTACGATTGTTGCACCATCGAAATAAGAGCTGTTTTGAACTCAAAGTTATGGGCCTCCATTAGGATGAGCAGTGCTTGAAGTAATTCTTGGAACCCGGCGGCAGCAAAATCCTGAATTGTCCTTCTTTGGTCTCCTCCTCCATTAGCCATCTTAGGTGAAGTCTCACGAGCCTTGCACCTTTACTTTTCTCACAATGGTTTTTCCTCATACAAAAAGTCCTTACCTGAGATCGGGATTGAATGGAATAGGACTTACATAAAAGGGAAGAAATCATGCAAGTAACAACACAAACACTACCAAAGCAAAACAAAAATTAAAAAGAAAAGTTCTTAGTAAATTTTATGGGGATTAACTCGATATTTAACAAGTTGGTCCCCGATACCGGTGCAAAAAGCTTGACACTAACTATAAATGCATGGCCGTTATAGTTTATATTAAACATCGTTCCACAAGGACTAATGTAATCTACCAAGTTGTCTTTCCAAAATGCTAAGCGAAATAACTAACCAAGTGGATGGTTTATCTAAACACTTTATCACAAAAAGAAGTAATCTATCGAATCAAAGCATCCAAGGACTTGTTTTGCCTACAATGATTTTGATTTATGAATTGAGTGAGCATGTGGTTTTCCGAAGTTTGGTTGATTAAAAGGATGATAATCTAAGATAATTCAATCTTTTATTTTGAAATAAACCAAATTACTTAAACTAATCTAATCAACATTCTTTCAAAGGTCTTTATTAGTCTTAGTTACAGATCTTGATTACTAGTTTTCTTTCCTCTAAACATGCAAATTCTTTCTCAAGAACCACAAGATTGAGTCTAACCTTGCCGATTGAATAACTTATTTCTCCTCTCAGTGTTTCACCCTACTATCCAACATATGCAAGTAAATTGGACAAAATTACTCACAATCAATCAAAGCACAAGTTACATTTAACCAAACCAACCTAGATCAAGCACAAGATTTGATTTGATAAACTAGAATTCTAACATCATTATTTTGGTTAGCAGATCCCTATACTAAAAAAGAATTACTCACTCATGATTATTGAAACTAAATTAATGGAGTTTAAACTAAACATTAATCAAACCAAAACTAATCTAAAATGAGTTCAAGAAGAAAAGAGAGAAAATTTCTTATCAATAATGGAGTTTCTTCAAATGATCTCTCAAACTTCAAGGCCTCCACTTGCAAGTCTCTTCCCTTGATCCTTTTTTTTGCTTCCAATTATTAGAGATGGAAGAATTTTTTGATGAAAATGAAAGATGGAATGGATGAGGATGATCTGTAAGCAGTCAACAGAGGCCATAACATAGCAAAACTGGAGCATTCTTGGCCACATGATCAGAGAAAGATGAACAGGCTTAGTAGTTAAGGTCTACTATAGTCCATGGCCTTCACCACGGACCCTCCATGGTGCCCTCTGACTCCAGCTTCTTCTTTTCTTGTTCTCGCAATGGACACATGAGACTAAGAGAAGGTTCGTGGTAGTAAATTAGCACATTTTTTGAGGGTCAACGATAGGCCAAAAGACCTTAAAACCGACAAAACACATCAAATAGGCATACCCAAGTGTAAAACTAAAATAAGGGTTCACATCAATTTCTAGAGCTTGCAATCCCCTCAGAAATGGTAACCTATGATCCCCTAAAATGATGTGCATTTTTAGCGCTTAGCAACCTCTTGCCCCTCCTCTCTTTGATAATAAACTACTTGTAGGGGTTGGCATATTCTTTAGAAGATGAGGCACCCGCAGCTCTAACGTTGATGTGAAGGGACTAATGGGATAACCCTCTATAACATTTAAAAAGGCAAATGCTCCCAACATCATCACTAATCCTAGAAGAAACACCCTTAACACTCTCAGCTCCATTCCAAGTAGCTAGAGGGAAGGTATTAATGAGAGTGACAGACAATGGGATTATTAGCTCCATCTCTGACTGTGAGGCACCCTTAATAGTTGGAGACTTCTTGGCCACTTTTTTTTTCCTAAAGACAAGAAAACCCTTTTTCCTACCTTTAGGAGATTGGATCTCAACTGTACTAGCCTCTTTGATGTGAAGAAGGTATTACAACTAAGGTGGGTGTGATTGATGTTGAATTTGCCTTCCTTATTGGTAATAGGAATACTATTGTGTTCCTTCATGATTTTCTGGCTCTCGACTTCCCTATCTTTACTTTTCATTAGCTGCACTTGGCAATCCTTAAACTTGGGAAGGGGTTCTGCTATTAAGGGGTCAATCTCCTTCCTCTTCTTTCTAAAATTCTCCTCTTCATTGTCCTCTTAAAGGAAATTAATGCAATTAATACAAGAAGAAGTACTACACTGAGAAGGAAGCCAGGGGTTAAGCAAAAAATTAAAGCCTATAACCTAAAAGGTTGGAAGAACACAAAGAGATTTGTGAGTGGCTCAAAAGGTTGACAACCTTCTTTTCCTTAAGATCAACAACGTGTGACCTCTAGATGGCCATATTCTTTTGAATTTCCTCTCGATTAAGAAAAAATCTCTTCTTGGCGTTCTTTAAATAAGTAGCATAGTTGGGGCTCAGTATGCTGACAATAAGAAAATGCAACTATTTATAGAGATCCTTGACATACACCCAAACGCCATTCTAATACTTTACACTAGAAGGATTGTCAAGAAGGATGCTCCCATTGCTTATAGCTTGAAAGTTGTAACCATTGGGAGATTTCTGAAGTTAGTGGAGCTATTTGAATGCAGCCACACTAGGTTTCTTATTGTGCATAAAACAGAAAAGCTCATACATAATGATGCTATTGGGGGTAAATTGGCAAAGCCTAAGCTTATAAACGTCTAATAGCCTCTTAAGGAAGGAATAAATGGGAGGCTTTCAATAGGACTTGAGATTCTCGCTAACAACCACATGAAACCCCTAGGGGGTTTAGGTACAGAGCTAGTGGCTTTTGGAAGGCAAACATCGACATATTAGGTGTCCATAACCAAGCTCTTCAAGACGTTTGGCTTGCTGTTGAAGTTTCTGACCCAATGCTATTGACTATTATTAATACGTCACATCATAGCTCCATAAAAAATCACACCGAAGCCATTGAAAAGCATTTCCCAACTATGGGATGCCTCAAGGACATCCTCATACAATGCAAGACACTCTTGCATATGTCTCTTGAAGAATTCAATTGCCATTTTTCAGATTAGTAGAAAGATTTAAACGATTAGTTCCAAGGTTTAAAGCAATAAGCAAGATGGGAGTGAATGTCGAATGTTTGGTTCAACACTTAAGAGTCCGATGCCTAAGAAACTCCTTTTAAAGAGAGAAAGAAAACTTAAAGAATACAGAAATGGGTAGAAAAACCCTAACTATTCACTTAAGTGACTTGTAATTTTAACCTGTTCTTAAACGGGCTAAAGAAATAAATTTTAGGAGCGATAACAAGACAAAAGCCCAAATTAAGGTAGAAAAAATCGAACATAGCATTAACTGTAAAATTTTCACTTGAAAATTTGCATATAAATCCCATATATTAAATTTTATAACCTATCTGAATGACGCACGAAGTACAAGAACATTCTTAATTGTAAAGGAACTACATTACAACCTTACAAGGTTATAGTTACACAAAAGCTACTTTGAATTTGAAGCATTGGGACATCATGGCTCTGTTAGAGCTTTCTATTTCATAGAAAGGGCAATCTTGTACTCCTCAGCGTTCAGGATAGTAACACCATCCTTAGTTCATGAAGCACAATCCCAATGGTACCTCATGTTAGATGAGGCCTTGACCTTTGTTGTCTCAATAGGCATTTAGCACCAAAGCCTAACCTTCGTTTACACTTTTTTGAAGATTCCATGTCCTTGCATAAAGGGCTTAGATGAGAAACAGGAGAGACAGTTCGGAGAAGTACAAGGATTCCACCTAGACCCCTAGGATGCTTTAATTCCGTATGGATATGCAACGACCACCATAATGGTTCTCCCAGCAAAAGCAGTAGGGACGGGATCTAGTCGGGGGTAGTAGCCACCTAGACAAAGGAGAATGAAGTCCTAGATTCCTCTATACTTACAGATATAGGGGAATAGGCATGTGGATAAACATGAGAAATCATTCTCCTTATAAACATTAGTTAGATTCCTAAGGACAGTGGCATCTAAGGTCTACTTGTCATAAAATCTCCCCCCAAGGGCCGTAGGACACCATTGTATTCCATTAGAGATGCCAAGAAAGGGGGTATATCCCTGGCAGTCACTCCAAAATGTCTTACACCTCTCGAAATGATGGAGAAAGATAGAACAAATTCTTCCTCAAGAAAATCTCCAGAACCAACCTTTAAAGTTGTCCCAATGGTTGATCTTTATTGCAGAAAGAAAGTGTCTTGCCACCTTCTAATTCATGATAAATAAAACCTAGAAATAAGCTTCTAAGTGCTAAGCTCAAAACTGTTCTTACTTGAAAGAAACATCTCAACCCAAACATATTTAGGAACAAAGATGAATATCATCCCTACTGGAGGAAGAGGCAGAGGCCCTGTTAGACTCCAAAGTGTGTGGATTGAGGCAAAATCCTTTTTTCGGACAGCAATAGCAAAAACAAACCCTAGGAACTTCTTGCATAAAATTATGAGGTGCGTTGGCTTTTGAAATGGAAAACTCCCAATAACCCTTATTTATGGAAAAAAACAAAAACCTTAAGAGGTTACTATTACGATAACCAAAGATTGGGGAAAGGGGACAAAAGGCCAAAAAATAATATAATAAAAGACCAATATAGGAGACACACATTCAAGAAAAAAGTGAATTCTTCATTTATTGCTAAGATTATATCACAAACACAAAGATCTATGTTACATGGTGAGCATACAAAAAGAAAGGAAGAAAGGATAAAATAAAAAAAAAGGAGCCATTACTAAGGGTTAGGATCATCCTCTATGACTTCCCCACTAGTAGGATGGAGAAAGCGTTGAACCACTTGGATTTATTTCTCCATGACCTAACTCTCTTCCTATGTTCTCCTTCTCCTATCCTTTATTTCTCACATCAAAGCCCTAATGCAGCCAGACCTATGCTCCAAGCCCTTGGCAACTTCTTGCTCTCATTCCTATTCCTTCTGAGTATAGACTCGATCTCTAAGACTTTTCATTCTCTCATATGCTCTACGGTTCCATTCCATAAAAGGAATATGGACCTCAAAGACCTCTTTGGGAGGAAAGACCCTGGGCTCCTTTATCGTAGATGGTGAGAGAGGAAGAATGGAGCAAAAGAAGGTAGTGGATTGGGATCAGGTAGGCGATCATTTCCAAAGTCCCAAAGGCAACTGGACGACAACAAAACACATAAGAACACAAGAATCCTTGGGTTTGACTGGGATCTTAGGCAGTCAAGGGGCAGTGAGTACAACAACTATATACTCCTTTAAGAAGTTCGCCTTGGAATTGAGGATAAATAGGCAGGAATCGGGTCTAAAGATGAGATGTGAATGAGGTCTAAAAATAGGACCATTCACCCTCTATAATGCTTTACTTAAGACACTTATATAGGGCCTTGGAGTCAATCAACTCATAGAGCTTGACAGTTATCAAAACCTGGCATAAGCATCTAGGGAGGGCCTCTTTTGTTTTCTCTTTACACAACTATTCAAGGACCGCATCCCATGTGTTGGTCCTTGACAACCACCTCCTTAAGAGGTATGATACAAGAGGAAGATAACCAAAAGAGGTCCAGGTGGATCGCCAATAAGAGAGTTTCAACATCTTAGAATAGAAAGTATGAAGTAGACGCCACTAAGTAGGTGCCGTAGTAGTTTCTTAGGAAATTGATAAGTGCTTAATGTACACATCATTTTAGGGCCATTTTGCCACATTTTTAGGAGAATTATGTGCTTTAAGTTACTATTTATACTCCAATTCTCGATTTATGATTGGGTATAGTTGTTTGATGTGTTTTGCAGAATTTTAGGCCACTTCGACCCAGCATTTGACCCTCATTGGATGTATTTTGACCTCCCCCACAAACACCCATGTGATGTTATGCCTGTGGAGAAAGAGAAGAACAGAAATTTGGTTCCAACTAAGACCACGGTCGGACCGTAGCGCCTGCCATGGACCGTGGTGAGCTATGTAACTGTGGCCACTTCATCTTCCTTCGGCTGTGTGGCTGAAAATGCCAATGTTCTTCTATAAAACCCTATTTTTCAGCAGAAGCAAGAGGAGAAGAGAAAAAGGACAGCATATCTTCGTTTAGTTTCTTTCTCAAAATTTTACTCTTTAGTTAGTTTTCTTTAGTTTGATTGGTCATAAAGTGAGAAATCTTGAGTGTGAGTTCGGTTTCGAAGCGGTTTGAAGCCCTTGGTTAAACACTGTCTTTGTTAAGCCCTTCCCTCTTAGATTTTCGCAGAATTATTGGTTAGTTGTTGAATCTTTAATCATGTGTGAGTAGTTTATCTTTTGTCTAGGGATTTATTTGTTAACGAAAGTGTAATCGGATCGTGTTTATCATTAGAATTGTGCTTTGATTCATGATTGGTTCGATTTTATTTTATCAAGTGATTTTTATGTCGTGAATGGATTTTTGGCCAAAGTTTGCGTGCACACTTGAAACAATTGAGTGAAAAACTGAAAGGTGACATTCGATTGTTAAACTGCCTGATGAAACCTAATAAAGCGTCGACTCGAAAGAGAGATTTGCATGTTAGGAGGACTAGAGAGTAATCAAAAATATTTAACTTGGATTAAGGCAAATTAGTTTGAAAGAACGACTTTTGTTTAGTTTAGGCAAATTTGGTTGATTTCGAAAGAATATATTGAATTTTTGGATAGATTAAAATTCCTCGAAATTATCCGATTAGAGAAAAGCGCATGTTTATCATTTTGATCCAATCACCTTTCTTAACTGCATAAATCTTTAGACATTTTCTTCTAGATTGAATTTGGAATTAGTAGATATGAAGTTGTTGAATTAAAACCCTTGATTTAGTATTTGCTTAGCATATTCTGATAGGCAAAGCTTAATAGATTACTTTGGTCCCTGAGGACGATCTTTTTATCTATATTACGACTACCCATGCGCTTATGGCAGTGGTCAAGTTTTTGGCGCCATTACTGGGGATCAATGTGTTAACTATTAAGTTAGTTTTACGAAGATGACTAAGCATTTTATTGTCTTTTATTCTTTCTTATTATTATTTTCTTGTTTGATTACGCTGGTAGTGTTGGTGATAGTGCTTGTAGGAATCTTCCCCGTTTATGCAAAGTTCAGTCCTCTACGAACCTGGTCCCGAGATCAAGAGGACTTTGCGCTTAAGAAGAAAGAAGCAAAAGATTGAAGAACAAAGACGCGAGGCAAGAAGAATTCTAACAAACATGGCGGTAGAAGGAGGTGACTAAAGAAGGACTCTTAGAGATTTCGTTACCCCTAGAGTTCAAGGGATCGCCTCAAGCATCGCTCACCCAAACGTCGATGCCAATAATTTCGAGCTCAAACCAGCGCTCATTTCCGTGGTGCAACAATCCCAGTTTGGAGGAACTCCTTAGGAAGACCCGAATCTACACCTCTCAGTCTTTTTAGAGATATGTGACACGTTGAAGCTTAATAGGGTCTCCACCGATGCCATTCAATTGCAACTATTTCCCTTCTCACTAAGGGATAAGGTAAGAGGTTGGCTACATTCTTTGCCATTGGGATGTATCACCATGTGGGATGAGCTAACGAGAGGCGTCCTCACCAAATTCTTCCCTCCGAGCAAAATGGCAAGCTTGAGGAATCAGATCACCAACTTCACTCAAAAAGATGAAGAGACGCTCTATGAAGCTTAGGAGCAGTTTAAAGATTTGTTGTACTTACGCCCCCATCATGGTCTTCAATGATGGATGATTGTTCAAGCTTTTTATAATGGTGTGACCCAACCTGTAAGGTCCACTATTGATGCGGCAGCAGGAGATACCTTGATGAACAGAATTAAAGATAAGGCCTATAACTTAATTGACAAGATGGCACTTAACAACTTTCAATGGTCTACCGAACGAGGCCAACCCAAACGGGTTGGAGGTAAGCTTGAAGTTGATGCACTTACTTTACTTTCTGCTAAAGTAGATGTTATGACTCAAAGATTGGACTAAATGAATGTTAATTATAATGCCGTTCCCCCAAGTGAAATTTGTGGTTCTATTAAGCATGTGACTTTGAATTGTCAAGTTGGGAGTCCATTTTCCCAAGACTCAAGAGAAGTGAACTATGTTCAAAATTTCAATCCAAGACCAACTAATGACCCTTACTCTAGTACCTACAATCCGGGTTGGAGGAACCATCCAAATTTCTCATATAGGTCTAATCCAAATGCTTCGAATATGGCCCCAATGAATGCTAGACCACCTCCTGGTTTCCAAAGACCTCTTTTCCCTTCTCAAGTGCCCCCAAAAGTCCAATTTAGAAGCAATGATGGAAAGTATGCTTATGGCACAACAAAAGCAGAATGAGTGTATTAAGCAATTAGCCTCTAAGATTGACGTGCTTACAACTCATAGATGTTGGAAGCCCAAATAGCCCTAAAAGTTAGCTTTTCATCTACGCTCCCAGATAGCCTCCCTAGCAAGCCCGAAACTAACCCTTGTGAACAATGTAATTGTGCTACCTTGAAGGAAAAAGTGGAGGACTTTACTAACCCCGAGGACATACCAATAGAAGGAGGTAGAGAAATAATTCTGGTTGGAGATAAGGAGAGAAATAATGGTGGCAAGGCTGCCACATTCATAAAGAATCAAACTGTAGAGATCCCTACAACTTTTCCACCCAAGCTTCCTGATCCAGGCAGCTTCTCTATCCCTGTATTATAGGGAAGGTGGGAATTGAGAGAGCATTATGTGATCTTGGTGCAAGCGTTAGTTTAATGCCATACTCTTTGTTGCATTAGCTTCACCCGGGCCATTACAAATGCACCCTTTTCACTATAGCTAGCAGATGGTTCTGAAATGCAACCCATAGGCAGATTAGAAGATGTGCCAGTGAATATAGGAGACATTTGGGTATTGGAAGACTTTATCATAGTTGATATGCCCGAGACCAATAATACTCAAATTATCTTAGGACGGCCCATATTAGCTACAGTTGGTTGCCATATAGATGTAAGAAAGGGACGGATTACATTTGAAGTGCAAAGGCTTTAAGCTGTATCCTGTCATATGAAGTAGAAAGTGGTTTCTCTTAATTCTTCTCTTCTAGATGAATTTCCCCCCTCTCCTGAGATTGACATGGAGGATGTCCTGAATTTTGAAGATCCTCCTGACTTTGACTGGATTTCTACTAAGGACCCTAACCAAAGGTATGTTAAGGAGGAGTTTGCTGCTCCTATGCTGCCTAGCATGCCCAAGGTTGAGGCCCATGCTTCTAATGAATCTACTGTGGGTGATTATTGCAGGTTCGCTCAAACTGTTCTCTCTTCACCCCTATGGAAGGATTTGAAGCGGACTTTGATTTGGGGGTTGAATAAGTTGAAAGTAGCCCATCTGATGGGCTACATTAGCGGTTTGTCCAATATGCGGACAGCGTGTTATGGCATAAACTGATGAAGACGAAGGACCATCAACCAAAGCTTTTAAGATGGTACCTTCGATTGAAGAAGTTTGATTTTATGGTCTGTAATAAAGGAAATGTCCATACACTCGTTGATCCGGGCCAAGCCTAGAAGTAGGGTCAAGCTCTTGACCTTAAAGGAGCGCTTCTTAGGAGGCAACCCAAGCCCTTTTTCTTTTTCTTACCTTTGATTTTCATTATTTTTGTAGTTTTTCAATAAAAAAAGAAAAAAAATGGAAAAAAATGAGAGAAATAAAAAAGAGAGAAATAAGAGTAGGATAAAGAGTAAAAAAAGAGAGAGATAAAAAAAAAGGAGAGCAAAAAATATATATATACAATAAAATGTTTGGCACCGCGGCCAACAAGCTTAGCATCGCAGCCGTGGGGTGCCAAACCAGAAAAACAAAAAATATGTATTTTTGGTGACAGCAGACACCACGGACGGTTCGTGGTGATCTGCTACGGCCCACGATCAAGGGTTTTGACCGCAGAGACCCCTCATTTCCCCCAAATTCATCTTTTCTTCGAGCTTCTCTCTCTCTACCTCCATTTTTTCTCTCTAAAACCACCATAGCTAAGACCTTCAATTCTCACTCATTTCTTCTCATTTTTACTCCATTTTCACCCAAAATCCTTCCTTTTCATTTAATCCATCTTTTTCTTCATCTCTTTCTTCTTCTTCTTCCTCCAACTCATCTCACCTTCAATCCTTCACCGTAACCATTTCTTTCTCTCTCTAATTCTTCTTCTTTTTACTTAATTCCTTCGTTTTTCTTCCTCAAATTTTCTTATTTAGGTTTTAGTTTTAGTTTTGGTTTATTTTGCAACAATGGCAGCAACCAAAAGACAAAGGAGTGTCAAGGAGGTTGGATCATCAAGTCAAGCACCATCCTGACCTCAAAGGACATTCCGAACCTCCACCAATGTAATTGCCCAAGGAAACATTCCTCACCCCCTTGGTTTCACAAATCTTAATCATGTTGCTAGATATATGTAACACCCCTCTACCCCCGAGAGGCGTCACACCGCCAGGATCCCCTGAGGGAGACTGCTAAGGCTATCATAACTAAAGACTTCCTTAAAGAATCAACCTATCTCTAAGTTAGTTAGGGAATCCTGGAACGAAACTGTAAGAGTTCCGCCTAAAATTTGCAACATTTATAAAATTTGGATGCAAGCTAAGGGGCACGTAATGACATTACAACCAAATTCAAAGAAAGTAGGAGTTCTCCACGAGTTACACACTCGAGATTAGGGCTTATGCCATTACAACATTCATTCAAATCATTTACATAATTTGAAACTAGGCCAGAGCCAACTACATGCTTACTATTTACATTCCATCAACCAAAATAGGAAGACAAGCAGCTTCACAAAACATAGCTTCACAAGAACACTTTCATAAACGACTGGTAGTCCTATGTCAGGTAGCAGACATGGTCTTTCATTCATCACTTGGGGAAAAAGGGGAAAGGAAATGGAGTGAGCCACCACATGCTCAATAAGTGTTCCTCCACTCCTTAAAACAAAACCTTTACAAGCAATATTACTTACAATATTCACTTAACAAGCAGTTAAGTAGCACTATCATTGTATTAAGCTGCATGACACAGACTGTAGGCACTTGGCTAGACATTCAAGCATGATAGATTTTTAGTTTAGAATAACGATGGCATGCTAAGAACTTGCTTACACAATATGCACTTCTAAACATAAATACTTGATGGGCTATCACTTACTTGCTCAATATGCACTTTTAAAACATCATTACGTGATGCACTATGAGAACATGGCCACACACTACTTTGAAGTCACATACATCCATGCTTAGAAATCCTTTTTCGCTAGGCATGTGTAGAAACTTTCTTTTCTTTCTTTGCAAACACTTTTTATAATCTCTTAAGGTTCATGTTCCTTAAAGAAATCTCTTCGTATTGGCCTTTTAAGACCCATATAAATTTTTCATTTAGTCTGGCCTCTTAATAGCCCTTGGGACTTTCTTTCTTTCTGAAATACTTTAAAAGGCTACACACCAGCTATTTTCTTACTCATTAGGAAAGTAATTTGGGCATAAGATCATCATAAGGTGTTGGCTGGGAGAGATCTACACTCAATCCTAGTGAGATTAACTCACACTAAGCTCTTACTCTTAGGATGGTAACTAACTTTTCAACCTTAAACCTCGTCAGGGTCTCTAGGGATTACTCCCTAGGCTAGGAATTCTCCCATTCAAGCAGGTTGAGTCCCATCTATTGTCCCTAAGCACTTATCTTATCCATTTAAAGCATCTGGTCATAACGACTAGTAACTTTGTTGTTTCTTCTGGTAATTTCATTTATCATGCAACTCACACTTTTGTAAAACATTTTAGGGATTCCCCCGTTCAAGCAGGTTCACTCCCAAACAATGTTTGTATAGCTAAAATAGGTCATTGCTTGTTACTAGTCATAGCTATTATTAATTTAAAGTACGAGAAACATTCTTTGTCAAAACACCACTCTCACACACATATTGCATCTTATTCATGTAAAAGGGGAAGGATTTACACGTATCACATTCAAGCACTTCATAATCATTTCAACACAATGAGCCACACATGGCCTCATAATCTACACAATTACAGTTAATTCACAACCCAGGCTCCCTCCTCACAAGCACCGACCACAAAGGACCTCGAACCACTCATAGTTCTACTTCAAACCATCCGACTACCATCTCGGTTTTCAATTCGATAATCATAACATAATATCATGAAAACTTATAAAGAGACGTGTAATAGGGTTTATGCACTTACCTGGGCGAGCAGCACCATCCAGTGGTGCGTTACCGCAAGCATACATATATATATAGCCACATTTACGTATACGTCTATAATGCCTTAACTTGAAATAACACTTAACGAACCAACTAAAACTAATCAAACATGAATCTTATAGCATTCGAGGTGTTCATTTATTATTTCGAAGTCACGGTTCAAGTATAAACTAACTAATCACACAAGTATCAATTCTAAGTATGCTCATTTCTTTTCGAAGCTATTAATCGAGCATGAATTAACTAAGTGTACGTGTATCGATTCTAAATATTCGTATTTCACTTCGAAGTTATTTAACGAACATGAATTAACTAATTAAGTAAGCATATTCTGACCTATGCACAATTTATTTTTAAACATCTTTATGCAGCCTAACATGCATAATCTGAACTGATATTAATTCGAACACAGGGCATGCTTAATAGGGTCACAACAAGTAACTTCTGAACTTAACATGCAGCCTATTCATGCATAATTGAGTACGAATTCAACCAAACAGAACACTCCCATTCCCCTCTTCATACTTCTAGTGAACATAGTTAATCCAAAACTAATATGCAACATCAATCTGAGTTCAAACATTTTCGAATGTAATATTAGGTTAGGAGAGGAACAACAGTTACGAATTTCCACTCAAGTAGCAGCGAACGCACACCCTAATGCACGCCCAACGCACTAAACTCGAAACCCCAGCCTTGTGCTTGCAAAATCCAAACCCTAACTCTCGACTTAATGGTGTTTATGGCTGATTTGGGGTCGAATTCGACCCCCAAATTTATAGAGAAGGTCGATGGAGGTATGGGTCACCGGATTCTGACACATGGGCGGTCAATTCGGGGCGGACGACGCGTGTTTTCTGGGTTAATTCAACCGCGAGAAGTGAGGGAGGAAGAATGGTGGTGGTCGATGGCTTGTGACAAGTGGGTAGGGGACCAGTGGTCTCCTTCTCTCGCCGGCGATGCGTGGCGGACTGCGATGAAGCCAAACGGCGGCCGTTGGTTGCCTGCGAGAGGAGGAGGATGGGATCGGAGAGAGAGAGAGAGGAGGGTCGGGGTTTCAGGTTCTGATACCCGAATTCAGCCCCCCTATTTTACTAATTCCTTTTTTCTTTTTTCTTTTTTTTTTGTTCACTTGACACAATAACTACTAGGTCCTAATCCCAAACTCGTTAGCAATTAGACTAAACTCGAGTTGAAATGTCCTATAACTGGCATTCTAATTAAATTCAAAAATCGACTAAATAAAACGATTAATGATTTTGAAGGCAAGAGTTTGAATCGATTCTAAAAATAAAAACCTTCTAAACGACTAACCACTACTAAAAAACTGCCCTTTTCCGACGGATAATGGCGTTTTTTCCATCGGAAAATGTATTTGTCGGCGGAAAATCCAACGGACATATTCCGTAGGAATAGAGTTTGTAGACCGGCCTTTCCGACGGATAATGGATTCCGTCTGCCATTTCCCAACGGTCAGGGCGACGGCCGGCCAACGGAATTTAAGGCGTCCGACAGACCCTTCCGTCGACATACCCCGGTGTAGATGTCCACAAATTGTCGGATTGCCCGACGAAATGGTGTCTATCGGTCGGATATTTCCGACGGAATCCCCATTTTCCGTCGGATATTTCCGACGGAATGGCCATTTTCCGTCGAACATATCCAACGGAAAGACACCATTCTGTCGGGCATTTGGGAAAAATTATAAAAAAAAAATTTGAAAATGTAGTTCCCCAAAAACAAATTTACAACCTGCATATACAAACTCAGGACAACCATATGTTGACCGAACCAAAACCACCACACGTGGTACACAAATCGCAACAAACATAACCACCATACGTGGTACACAAATCGCTACAAACGTAACCACCACACATGGTTACTTTCATTCAATAGGTATAAATAAACAACCATACCAAATGGACATTCTAATAATGTATTTAGAACTGATTGAGTCGGAAGTATAGTAATAAGAAACAAAAGCAATGCAATAAATGCAAGAAAACGTAACTGTTCAAATGAGTATCGAGGAGGAAGGGGAGGATCGAGGGACATTTTAGTTGAAATAATCCCTGTAGTCATGAGGGCGATCATCATACCCAAGGTTGGCGCTACCATCATCATCATCATCATCATCATCGTCGTCGTCGTCACAGGGTTGCGGTTGAAGAGGAGGAGGTGGAGGAGGGACATAAGGAGCAACGTTGTCAATGGCGCATAGAAGGGCGTGGGCGAGATCCAGACCCAGATGCTTGTTGAGCTCTCATAAACTCACGGAATGTATCTTTCAGACCAGATAATTCTGAAGTGAGTAAAGTCACTTTCTCTTCTAAGTGACGGTTTTTCTCCGCCATCGTACTGAGCTCGCTGTTCAGCTGGGTGACCATTGCTCGCACATCAGGGCCATGACCACGGTCCCAGGATGTCGCTGTGGACTTCACCAGGTGCTTCAGTTTCACCCCTTCTGATCCTAGCCCATACACACGGCAATTTTTGTTGTAGTTAGCTTGCACCCACAACTCGGTCTCAAATGGGACTTCAGTTGGTTCGGAGCTGGGATCTGTGGAACATTGCGAGTTTCGAATGTGGTCCCACTTTAATTGGTCCTCCGTCTACAAAATCATATTCAAAAAAATTACACATTCTAAACATAGCAATCAATCGTGAAGACACTGAGCTGATTTATTAGGCAAGCAAGAAATCATGCAGGTGACTTACCCATCTTTTTTCAGATTTTTTGTCCACCCATTTGTTAGCCGTGTCTACATGAGTGTCCTTAAAAAGTTCAAGGTTCGTAACCTCCCTATTAAGCTTCTTCTCCTATACAATATTAGAATACATTAACGTATAGGAGGATTCTTCTAATTGGATAAGGTGTTGGGAAAAATAAGTAAAAGAAATAATGAACCACGCACTTACCATGCGTCTTCTGTGCTCAGTAAATGCGACCGAACCAGATATATGCAAAGAAGGACCTAACCCGTCCTGCTCACTGTTCTGGTTCTTCTTTGCCTGGGAACTCATCTTCAGAAATTTCTTGGAAGCCCAATATTCCTGCAGCCACTTCCAAGTGCTGTCAGACAACCACAACGGTTGCTTCTTCCCCTTCCTCAACTCCCCGAATGTGTCCCTCAATCTACTTGCCCCTTTCTGCTCGAAATTCCTCCGTATCTGGGTCTCATGCTCTGGAGCCCAATGGTAACGCTTCTACATGAACACAATTACATGCCAGAAAATGTAAATGATGCTAACAATATGAATATATATATGTATATGTAGAAAAATGTACAAAAATTTGGAAAAATTCTTACCTTAAACTCACCAAACCACAAGTCCCACTATTGTTTAGGCACTTTCCCCCCATGTTGGCCATGGCTCAGGATATTTGCTCGTAAATATCCTTGTAATCTCTAACACAACATCGTAGGGACAGAAACTTGCAAATTAAGAAAGAATGGATCCCCGTCAGAAATTGTAAATTCATAACACAGTTGGTAGGACATAATTACTTACTCTTTGCCGTTAGGTATGATGAGTTGCTTGTTTGTGGTACTGCCATGGCTAGAAGCATGTTCACTTTGTTCCCGACTCCTTTCTACAGATTGTTGTTGAATAAGAGGTGGGTTCTGGATCATGTAGCTGCCAGACATGTGTACATGGGGGATGTTGGGTGTCATGTGCTGGGTGAAGTGTATGGATGGAATAGTACGAGGGTCCGGGATAATGGCGTGGGGAACCTCAGGGGTTTGATGTCCCTGATATTGCTTTTCTTGCTGACTGGTGGGGTCCTGTCGGTCTGCTCCCCGAGAACGCCCATGTCAAGCCCCACGATCATGATGTATACCTGACATCTTTGAGACAAATATACAGAGCGTAGTGATCAAATAATATAAGTGACAAATAATTAATTGCAGTTAAATTAACAGCAAATGTCGTGTGTAACCATAATTACATGTTGAACAATGCCATGTGACTAACAACTGTTGTAAAGCATAAAATGTCATAAGTGTCTAAATTAACATAGAATACAATTTTGTTTTAGGTCACAATCTACTCATTTATCATTATCACTTTCATTCAGAGTCTTCAGTATCGTCGTCATTATCATCCCGCTCCTCTTCACTTCTCTCAGCTGGAACGTCTTCGTTTACCTCCTCAATTTCTTCCTCTTCATTCAACAAAGTTGCAGGGAGCGTGTCAGTTACTGGTGTCATGTGGGACACTTGTTCCTCTTGAAATGCAACTGGTAAAGTGAATTCATTATTCACTTTGTGTCTAGATTTGTTTGGTACGACAACCCACCAGTTAGTTTTATCTCTTATTCCATTTGGGTACCTCATGTACACCACCTGGATTGTGGAAGCAGCAAATATGAATGGATCATATTTTTTATATCTTCTTGTTGCATTAACCTCAATGAACGGACATAGTTTGGGGCTACGTGTTCCTCGAGGGGTGTTATCAAACCAATCACACCTAAACAATGTACATTGTTTAAGTGGTTCTCCTAGATATTCAACACAAATAACTTCTTGAAGGATTCCATAATAATCATCCTCGAATCCACCTTGCTCGCTCCCTTTCACACAAAGCCCACAATTGTAACTCTTTTTTCCTTCGCACCTTTTCTGTGTATGAAATAAGAATCCATTCACCCTAAATGCAGACCAGCTTGTGACCTTCCTCGAAGGCAGTTGAGCCAAATGGTACAGGTGTAGCTGACGTTCGTCATTGAACATTTGAACAATGTCAACCTAGAAGTATTTATGTTTCAACTCATAAGGTTGGGACCATTTGCTACAAATAAGTTCTGATGAATTAGTACAGTAATTTCCAACGCGGATGGCAAAATTATAAAATCTTACTGCTTTTTTGAACCACCAAATAAACTCAGACTCTGTCAATGCACCTAACTCGACATCTGTGAAATTTGGTTTTCCTTGTAATTTTTGTTGTTTGAATAGTCTATACAAGTTATTATTCACTGATTAGCACCATGTTTCAATTCATAAATGCTATTCGTTCAATGCATATAATGGATGAAAGGTGTACTTTTTTTTGTAACTTACGCAATGTACGGTTCAACTTCATTACAATTCAACAGAATATGAAGCTGTGCAGCGTTCATTTCTTCATTAGTTACGTACCTCTGTGTCCGAATTCCCACAGCAGTACCTTTGGTTTTGAAAACTGACAAAATTGGCTCACCTTGTGGCTCCACATTGATTTCCTCATTTCGTCGACGTCTTGTGCGCATTGAAGGCACATTAGCACCGAAGTAGAATGAAGAAAACTGTGATATCTCGAACATCAGATATGCTTCGGCCACTGACCCCTCAAGGGATGTTTTATTTTTAATTTTCTTCTTCAGCCACCCAAAGTACCTACATTAAAATTTTATGAGTGTTTGAAGCACACTTTAGTTTTACATTTACATGTGTGACGTAATTTTTCAAATGTATTTACCTTTCAAAAGGATACATCCATCGATATTGAACTAGACCCCCAAGGTATGCTTCTTCTGCCAAATACACAGGTAAGTGCTCCATGACATTGAAGAACCCAGGAGGGAAAACTCTCTCCAATTTGCAAAGGATGATGCTTATATTGCGTTGCATTTCTTGTAACTTATCGACCCTTAACACTGTTGAGCAAATGTTTTTGAAGTACTCACTTAAGTCAACAAGTGCTTCAAGTACATCGTCTGGTAGCGCACGAAATGTTATTGGCATAAGCGTCTGTAGGAACACATGACAGTCATGACTCTTCATGTTTTGGAACTTTGCAACGTTCATATCTACGTAATTCCCAAAGTTGGAGCAATAAGCATCAGGCATTGTAAGCTGTTGGGCCCACTCACATACCTCCTTCCTTTTATCTAAAGAAAGGACGTACGAAGCCTTTGGCTTCAGTGTCCTCCCGTTAACACCTCGTTCAACATTTAGCTTGGGACGATCACACATGTCTGCCATGTCCAACCTCGCCTTCACATCATCTTTTGTTTTTCCCGGAACATCCATGACAGTGTTAATGATGTTGTCGCAGAAGTTTTTCTCTATATGCATAACATCCAAGTTGTGATGTAGCAACTGGTCTTTCCAATAACATAAATCCCCGAAGATGCTTCTCTTGGTCCAGTTGTGAACATTTCCCTTGAAACCTGGGATTACAAAATCTCCATCGATGGTTACTTTTGGAAGATTGCGCACCTCATTTAACAGTTCCTCGCCAGTTCTCCTAGATGGAGGGCCCTCTTTCACCACTTTTTCCTTACAAAACGCGGTGCAGTTTGTCCGAAACGCATGATGTCATGGCAGGAATCGACGGTGACAGTCAAACCATGATGCCTTGCCCCCATGTTTCAAATGTGTCGCCCTCAAATGATCCATACAAATAGGGCAACTCAAAACACCATGAGTGCTCCATCCAGATAACATTCCGAGCACCGGGAAGTCATTCACTGTCCACATTAAGGCAGCTCTCATCAAGAAGTTCTACCTCATGGAAATGTCATAAGTCTGGACACCATCTCACAGAGTTCGGAGCTCATCAATCAACGGTTGCAAGTACACATCTATTTTATTCTTTGGATTTGATGGCCCCAGTATAATGCAAGTCAATAACATATATGGCGTTGTCATGCACATATCTGGAGGAAGGTTGTAAGGTGTCACAACCACAGGCCACATTGAATAAGAACGGCCAGATTGTGAGAAAGGGCTAAACCCATCAGCACACAAACCAAGCCTCACATTACGAGGCTCAGAAGCAAAATCTGAGTATTTGCGATCAAAATGTTTCCACGCTTCCCCATCTGAAGGGTGACACAGAACACCATCCTCACGCCTATTGTTATAATGCCACCGCATGTGCTCAGCTGTGTTTCCTAAGGCACAAAGGCGTTGCAACCTTGGTATCAAAGGGAAGCAGAACATTTTTGCATATGATTTTAACTTCTTCCTATTATTGCCTGACTTAATCGACTTCCATCTTGGCAAATCACAAAACTTACAATTTTCAAGGGCCAAATCTTCCTTAAAGTAAAGCATACATCCACCGCGGCAACAATCCATCCTGTGCACATCTCAACCCAAACTTCAGACCTTCTTTTTCAACTCTGAGTAACTTTGGGGCACACGATTGTCTGGCGGGCAACTCTTATGCAGTAACTGCATCACCTCATTCATACAATTCTGCGGCGTATTGTAATCAGATTTAATACTCATCAACCTCACAGCATTGGACAACTCAGTTTGGTTTGAACATCCATCCCACAAAGGCCTCTGAGCGGCTTGAAGCATATCATAAAATGCCTGAGCTTCTGCATTTGGTTGCTCACTAACTTCAAACTCATTAGTAACAATGACATCGTTCACCATTGCTCCAACACGATCGACAAACGAGTTCGTGTTATCGAAATCCATAGGACTTGTTGGAGTCATGTTGTTGGAGCCATGTTATCATACAAGTTTTGTTGGTTAGTACTGCCAACATTTGCATATTCAGTTGGTTCTATCTCCTCTTGAGATGTCCAATACCGATACCCCTTAACAAAGCCGTTTTGGTACAAGTGTAATTTAACATCATCAGGTTCCCTATAAGCTCTGTTTCCACACTTGGCACAAGGACATCTATAATGCCCATTATTAATGAACTCTGTTTGACACCTTGCAAATTGATCAAATATTTCTACTCCTTCTAAGAACTCCTACCTATAAGATTTTCTCCTTGATAGAAATCTTTCATACATCCACCTCCGATGGGGTGGTCCACACATATTATCCACTGTTCATCATTGACAAAGTAAGCAGTACATTGGTTACTTTAATCATTGACATATTTATCACAATTTAATTTGTATATAACTACTGCATGATGGACTTATCATTAAACTATTTCGTCATACACTACGATTAACACGATACCAACAAAAAACATATTATGACAATTAAGTCAGGATATAAACCTATTTGAATGTCTGAAGTGGGAGCCCAAAGTTGTGACATGCACACCGACAATAATGACACTCACAGCAACTATAACGAATTTTTTTCCCTTTCGCAATACGTTTTCTCTTACGACCCATTTCCTTCATATTAATAATCCACAAAAATTGTTCTCATTAACACACAAATTAAAATAACACCATTCCCTCAAATCGTACACAACAATATATATGCACAACATTTTCACATTTAACGGAATAATATAGCCTCATAGTTGCTTATTAATTGTTCTCTATCAATCCTCAACAATAAATTTCATGACTAATTATGTTCAATATCTTCACAAACACATTCTTCAATTCACTATAATTTACAACACCAACGAATTACTAATAATAGCACTTACCTAACAATTACATATTAATTTACACAAATGTTCAGCATACACAAACCATTATCAACAAATTAACACATATCACTTAATCAATCCACTTTAATTTACCAAACCGCTATGACAATCCATACATTTTTAATTTTCCACAACAATCAATTTTCAAAAATCACTCAATATAAATCTACCAATCACCAATTACCACAAAACTATCAAAATTATGTCTTCAATTTCACAAATCTACAAAATATTTAAGTTTAAATACTTACTTCAAGATACCAAAATTTATGGGCCACAAATGGCGAGGGATGTTGAGGTCGGCCGGTGGTGAAGAGGCGGTGGCAACGCCAGTGGGAGGCACCGGAGCTAGGCGACTGGGTTGGCGGTGGACGCTCAGGACCAATGCCCACTGACAAGGCGGCCGCAGGGGGTGGTCGACGGCAACGGCGCGGGGCACACGACGGCAGCGACCGGCGGCAACCGACGGGGGAGGGGCGTACGCGGGGGGGCGATTTTGGAGGGCCGAAGGAGAGAGAGATGTTGACTGGCGAAAGCCGAGTCGGGCCTCTTTTAAAGGGGGTCCGATGGACACATCCGTCGGACCCTTCCCAAAAAGCCCTAATGGTCCAAAAAAAAAAAAGCACGGCCACTTTTCAAAATAGGTCATCGGACGGGTGTGTCGCCAGAATATCCGTAGGACCTGTCCGACGGATTGCGGTCCGCCGAAATATTCCGCCGAAAAAAGCCTAATTTTTAATAGTGAACGATAATAACAGTAATAATAGAATAACGATGCTTCGTTTTAGTAAAATTTATTGTTAAACACACACAGTAAGGACATAATATCCTTGATAAAAATAATTAAAACGCAGCTTGACAAACTTAGCAACTGAACCAGTTAGTCCTCAATAGAAAGAAAGTGCGGCTCTTACAATATAACTGTTTGAATGAACGTATGGTTATGGCAACTTGATATTATGATGAGAACTTATTAGCACGATTAGGAATGTTAGATGATATTAGGTGGTTGTTTGCGTGAGGTGGTATGGGACATTTTATTGAAATTAAAGAGCATACACACCGGGACTTGATCCTAGAGTTCTTGAATACACTCTACATTGAGGTCACTAGAGGAACTCAATGTCAAGCCGGATACATTTCTTTCTTTTTGCAAAGATAATTATATGAGTTGAACTTAGGTACCTTTAACAGTATATTTGGTTTTCCACCTAGTATGGATTTATCAAATCGACAAGTCCCCCGCGAATTCAACAATAAGTGATCAATATGTATATCATTTTAGGGCTATTTTTTGTCATTTTTAGAGAATATTGTGCTTATTGTTGTTATTCACTCTCCTATTCTCGATTTATGCTTGAGTATAGTTGGTTGATGTGTTTTGTAGGATTTTTAGTGTTTTTATCCAGTATTTGCCCTTCAAATGGCTGTATTTTGACCTCCTCCATGGTCATCCATCTTATGCCACGATCGTAGAGTAAAGAATGAGCAAAAACCCGGTTCCAGCCCAGACCGCGGTCGGACCATCGTATACCCTACGGACCGTGGTGAGCCTGTAACTATTGCCTCTTTGTTTTCCCTCGGCTGTGTAGCTGAGATTGACCGAGCTTTTCTATATAAAACGACGTTCTATAGTAGTAGAAAAGAAATCCAAGATCATTTCAAGTAAAGAAAAGTGTAGACTAGCATAGATTAGTGCTTTAGTTTCTCAAATTTTGTAGTTTTTAGTTTGGTTTTGGTATTGGTGTGAGTCTTGAGTGTGAGAGTTTGTTCTTAAGGTAGTTTCGAAGCCCTTGGTTGAAGGTCATCTCAGTCAAATCCCCTTTTCGCTCAGATTTCAGCAACCATTGGTTAGTTTGTTAACCTTTTATCATGTCTGAGCAGTTTTCTTTAGTCTAGGGATTTAGTAGTTTGTAGAATTGTTATTAGATCACATTTTAATCTATACAATTGTGCTTACCTTCATGATTGCTTTGATTTCGTTTTGTCAAACGTTATTCATGTTATGAGTTGATTTTTGGCCAAAATTTACTTGCATGCTTGAAACAAATGAATGAAAAACTGAAATGTAACATTTGGTTGTTGGACTGCTTGATAAGACCTAATGTAACTTCATCTCAAAAGAGAGATTTATATGTGAGGAGGGCTAGTAACTGATCGAAGACTTTGAACTTGAATTAAGGCAAATTAGTTTGAAAGAATGACTTTTGTTTAGTTTAGGCAAATTTAGTTGATTTCAAAAGAATAGACTGAGTTTTTTGAAGAGATTACAATTCCTCAAATTTGACCAATTAGAAGAGAGCACATGTTCATTTTTTTTTATCCAATTTCCTTTCATAACTACAAGAATTCGTAGACTTTTTTCCCTTATTAATTTAAAAAGTTTATTTTGCTATTAAATTGAATCCACTTAAACCAGAATTTTACTTAGCACACTCTAATATGCAAGACTCAGTAAGTTACGATTAGTCTCTGAGGAACGATATCTTTTATTTATACTACAACTATCCGTGCACTTGCGGTAGTACCACAAATCAAGTTTCTGGCGCCGTTGCTAGGGACTAAAATTGTTAACTATTGAGTTTGTCTTGCAAAAGTGACTAAGTATTTTATTTATTTTTATTATTATTTTTTTTTGTTTCTTTGCTTGTTTAATCTACGCTAGTAGTGTTGGTGAAATTGCTTGCAGAAATTTTTCCTAGTTTATGCGAAGTCCAATCTTGTGCGAACCCGATCCAGGGATTGAGAGAACTTTTCGCCTAAGGAGGAAAAAGCAAAGGATTGAAGAGAAAAGGCGCGAGGCAAGAAGGAATTCAAGCATGGCAGAAGATGACCAACGAAGGACTCTTCATGATTTTGTTACCCCAAGAGTCTAGGTGATCGCCTCAAGCATTGTTCGCTCTGTTGTAGATGCCAACAACTTCAAGCTCAAACCGGCACTCATTTTCATGGTGCAACAATCGCAGTTCGGCATAACACCCTTAGAAGACCCAAATCTGCACCTCTCGGTCTTTTTGGAGGTGTGTGATACGCTGAAATTAAATGGAGTCTCTAGTGATGCGATTCGGCTGCGCTTATTCCCTTTCTCATTAAGGGATAAAGCGAGGGCTTGGTTGCCCTCTTTGCCGACTAGATGCATAACTACCTGGGATGAGTTGACAAGAGCATTCCTCGCCAAGTTCTTCCCTCTAAGCAAAACAGCGAGCCTAAGGAATTAGATCACCAACTTTCTGCAAAGATATGACAAGACGCTCTATGAAGCCTGGGAGCATTTTAAAGATCTGCTACGTTTGTGCCCCCGTCATGTCTTCAGCCTTTGATGATAATCCAAGCCTTCTATAACAGTGTGACCCAACCTGTGAGGTCCACTATTGATACGGCGACAGGAGGAACTCTGATGACCAAAATTGAGGATGAAGCCTGCAATCTAATCAAGGAGATGGAGCTTAACAACTTCCAATGGTCCACTGAACGAACCCAACCCAACCCAAGCGGGTTGGAGGTAAGCTTAAAGTTGATGCAATTACTTTACTTTCTGCTAAAGTAGATGCCATGACTAAAAGACTGGACCAAATGAATGTTAATGCTATGAACACAAGTGCCCCTTCCCCTTGTAAAATTTGTGGTTCAATTGAGTATATATCTTTGAATTGTCAAGTTGGGAGTCCTTTTCCCAAGACCCCGATGAAGTTAATTATGTTCAAAATTTCAACCTGAGACCGACCAATGACCCTTACTCTAATACCTATAATCCGGGTTGGAAGAATCATTTGAATTTTTCTTATAGGTCGAATCCAAGCACTGTGAACATGCCCCTATGATTGCTAGAGCATCCCTTGGTTTTCAAAGACCCCCATTCCCTTCCCAAATACCCCAAAAGTCAAATTTAGAAGTAATGATAGAAAACATGCTTATGGCACAACAAAAACAGGATGAGTATATTAAGAAATTAGTCTCAAAGGTTGATGTTCTTACGACTCATAATAGGATGTTAGAAGCCCAAATTGCCCAAAAAGCTAGTTTCTCATCTACAGCCCCAGATAGACTTCCTAGCAAACCTGAACCTAACCCTTGAGAGCACTATAACTGTGTTACCATGAAGGATGAAGAAGAGGACTTAACTGATTCTGACGAAGTACCAATGGGAGAGGGTAGGGAGATAACTATGGCTGGTAGTAAGGAGAGAAACAATGATGGCAAGAGTGCCACTTTCAAAGAGAATGACACTGTTGAGATCCCAACCATTTTTCCAACTAAGCTCCCTGACCCAGGTAGTTCTTCTATCCCCTGTATTGTAGGAAACGTAGAAATTAAGAGAGGTCTATGTGATCTAAGTGCAAGTGTCAGTACAATGCCCTAGTCTTTGTTTCATAAGCTGCACTTAGGACCATTATTGGCCGCACCCTTTTTCTTACAGTTGGCTGATGCTTCTATGATGCAACCTATAGGCAAGTTGGACGATGTGCCAGTCAATATATGAGACATTTGGGTGTTAGAGGACTTCATTATAGTTGATATGCCTAAAACTGACGATACCCAGATTATCCTAGGTCAGTCCATTTTGGCGGCAGCTGGTTGCCACATTGATGTAAGAGAGGGTCGGCTATCTTTTAAGGTAGAAGGACGATTTACTGTGTTTAGTCATAGGAAGGAGGACATGGTTTCTCCTCATTCTTCCATATTGGATGCATTACCCCTTTCCCCTGAGATTGACATGGAGGATGTGTGGACTTGTGAAGATCCTCCTGATTCACATTAGATTTCTTATGAGGATCCCGACCAAGGGTATGTTAAGGTGGAGTTTGCTGCTCTTATAACACCTAACAAGCATGAGGTTGAGGCCCCTATTTCTAATGAATCTTGAATGAGTGATTACTGCAGGTTTGCACTAACCGTTCTCTATATACCCCATGTGGAAGGTTTTTAAGCAGATTTTGATATAGGAGTTGAATGAGTTGCAGATAGCCTGTTTGATGGGCCAAAGGAGCGATTTGTTTTGTATGTAGATAGTCCATTATAGCACTAAGTTATGAAGACGAAGGACCTATAGCCTGAACTTTTGCGATGGTACCTTCAACTGAATAAGTTTGATTTTGTGGTCCGAGACAAAGCCAATGTCCATACACCATCTGATCCGGACCAAGCCTAGAATAAGGGTCAAGCTCTTGACCTTAAAAGAGTGCTTCTTGGGAGGCAACCCGAGCTTTCTTTTTCTTTTTCACTTTTTCTGGTGTTGATTTTTATTACTTTTTATGGTGCCCGAAGAATGGAGGTCTAGTACAGTAATCCCTTTGTACAAGAACAAAGGTGATATTCAGGATTGTAATAATTTTAGGGGTATAAAGTTGCTCAGTCACACTACGAAGTTATGGGAAAGGGTGATTGAGAGAAGGTTGCGGAAGGATGTTTCGATTTCAGAGAACCAATTTGATTTTATGCCAAGCAGGTCGACCACAGAGGCGATTTACCTCCTTAGAAAACTCATGGGTGTGTCTAAAGATAGAAAGGTGGATCTCCACATGGTGTTTATTGACCTGGAAAAAGCTTATGATAGAGTCCCGCATGAAGTGTTATGGAGATGCATGGAGAAGAAAGGAGTGCTACCGTTATATATTCGACTTATTAAGGATATGTACGAGGGAGGTAGGACGAGTGTTAGGACACCAGGAGGGGTCACTAATGACTTCCTCATTAGTATGGGCTACATCAGGGTTCCGCCTTGAGTTCTTTTCTTTTCACTCTAATTATGGATGAACTTACAAGAGGTATTCAAGATGAGTTACCTTGGAGTATGTTTTTTGCATATGACATTGTTCTTATTGATGAGACCAGACAAGGAGTTAATGACAAGTTGGAGCGATGGAGGCATACTCTAGAATCTAAAGGTTTTAGAGTAAGTAGATCGAAGACGGAATACCTTCATTGTTGTTTCCGTGGAAGGGTAGAAGTGGAGGGAGAAGTCACCCTAGATCGGAGGTCGATACCTAAGGTCGATAAGTTTAGGTATCTAGGCTCGTTCATTCAGCAAAATGGGGATATTGACGAGGATATTAACCGGCGAATAAAAGTAGGCTGGCAAAAATGGAAGTATGCCTCAGGTGTACTGTGTGATAAGAGGGTGCCCCTTGGATTGAAAGGCAAATTCTATCGCATGGTAGTTAGACCAGCCGTTCTTTATGGATCGGAATGTTGGCCTCTAAAAAAGACGCAAGTTCAAAGGCTGACAGTAGCAGAGATGAAGATGATAAGGTGGATGTACGGTTATACGAGGATAGACAGAATTAGAAATGGAGTTATCAGGAACTTAGTTAAAGCAGGTCCCATCGGAGATAAGATGAGAGAAACAAGACTCCGATGGTTTGGTCATGTGAAAAGGAGGAGTGTGAACGCTCCAGTGAAGAGATGTGAAAGGATCAACATCCCCAAAGGCAAAAGAGGAAGGGGACGACCGAAGAAGAGCTTGAACGAGGTGATTAGAGAGGACTTGAAAGTTGTCGGTTTGACGGAAGACTTGACTCAGGATAGGAAGTTGTGGCAGGATAGGATCAAGATCTTAGATCGCTGAGATTTTTTTTTTCGTATGCTATGTTTGTATGCAGGTTATACTGTCTTCTGAGAAGAGTTCATGTTTGCTTACCGCTGGTTGTTAAGGTACATAACCTTCCTCTAATATATTGTCCTTTTATTTCATAGCTTCAGCAGCGGATCTTTTTAATATATCTCAGTCACCCCTTGCTATAGAATCTTTCTTCTATAAAATGTTTTCACAAAATCTTTCTTCTATAAAATATTTTCACAAAACCCTTTTTGTGGGTCTCTTGGAATCAGCCTCTCTACGGGTAGGAATGCCGGTATGGGTAAGGTTGCTTACAATTGGATCTCCCCAGACCCTGCGAAAGCGGGACCCATACTGGGAATTGTTGTTGTTGTTGTTGTAAATGCAAAAAAAAAATGAAGAAAGGAACAAAAAAAAATATATATGAATAAAATGTTGGCACCACAGTCAGTACCCCAGAAATACGGTCGTGGGGTGCCAACCCTGAAAAACCAAAAAAACAAGAGTGCCAGCAGACGCCACGGACGGACCGTGGTGAGTCTCATGGTCCGTGGTGGTCTGCTACGGACCGCGGTCTAGGTTTTTGACCTTGATGTCTCTTCCCTTTCCCCTTATCTTATTCAACCTCTCGACATACACTATCTCTCTAGCCCCATTTTCTCTCTCTAAACTCCATAACCAAATCTCTCTAATCTCTCCTCATTTCTTCACCATTTTCACACCAAATCCTTTCTTTTCACTCAATCTTTCTTTTTTTCTCCTTAAAATCCATCTCCTTCTTCTTCTTTTACTTCAAATTCATCTCACCTTCATTCATCCACCATACCCATTCTTTTCTCTCTCTTATTTTTCATATTTTTGCTTAATTTCTTCAATTTTCTAGGTTTTAGTTCTTACTTTTGGTTTTAGTTTTGTTTTTGTTTCAAGTTTGCACCAATGGCACCAAACAAGAGACAAAGGAGCACCAATGAGATTGGTTCAAGTCAAGCACCACCCCGACCTCAACGGGCATCCCGAACATCAGCCAATGTGTGTGCTAGAGGTAACATTCCTCACTGCCTTGGTTTAACGCATCCTGATCATGTTACTAGGTATAATAGCTTAAATGAACATATGGTTGTAGCAACTAGATATTATGATGATGATTTGTTAGCCCGGTTGTGAATTTTGGATGATATTCGTTGGTTGTTTGCCATAGGTGGTATGGACCACTTTTTAGAAATCAAAGAGCATACATATAGGGACCTGACCCTAGAATTCCTTAGTACACTCCATGTCAAGATCACTAGAGGACCTCAATGTCAAGTCGGATATATATCATTTCATTTGCAAGGATAATTGTATGAACTGAACTTAGGTACCTTCAACAGTATTTTTGGGTTTCCCCTAGCGTGGACTTATCGCATCGTCAAGTCCCCCGCGAATTCAACCCGAACGCATTTTGGGGTGAACTTTGTTAGGGACAGTATTAGTTCGTCAAAATGTATGCTTATTAGAAACCCCTGGATTAGAGTAGCTCAGCGTATTTTGGCTTGTTCTTTGTTTGCTCCGGACGATAGTCTGAATGTCCCGAGACTTTCTGAGTTGTACTTTCTGTCTTGTATGCTCGATGGAGACCAACTTGACCTAGGTTCATTCTTAGATAGACAATTACATAGTGCAGTTGTTAGCACTAAAGGAAGGATAGTCATTGGTGGGATAATAACTACTATTGCTAAATTCTTGGGTGTTGAGCCCAATCCTATGGATAGAGTTTCTGGGTCCGAGCGGCTTGATCAAGCTGCTTTTGAGATTATGAACTTTTGTAAAGTTGAGGTTGGCCGTTTGTGTTGGATTTACCCACAGGACAAGCTTTTGTCGTTTCCCAATGTTGATCGTACCACCCTTCTTCACCAAGGTAACCTTTATTGGGTAACTGGTGATGAGGAGGTTTTTGGGTATTGAGCCCAATCCTGAGGATAGATTTTCTGGTTCCGAGCGGCTTGACCAAGCTGCTTTTGAAATTATGAACTTTTGTAAACTAAAGGTTGGGCGTGTGTGTTGGATTTACCCTAAGGAACGACTTTTGCCGTTTCCCAATACCGATTGCACCACCTTACTTCACCGGGCTAACCTTTATTGGGTACCTAGGGATGTCGAGGTTGTTCAACCAGCACCTCACCCTCGACCCCTCAATCCAGTCAAGCAGGACCTAGCTCTTCCTCCCAACCACCACCTACTGACTATGCCGACCTCCAAGCCACCCTTAGGTCCATTCAGGAGGAGCAAGTGTCCCTTCGAGCTTATGTTGCTTTAGAGAACACCGCTCTTCATGATTTTGTCCAAGAGCACCACGACGAGTTTCATGGGATGATGGCTACCCATACTCAATATTTATAGGACTAGAGGGCATGTTTAAAGACCTGGAGGAATTGGCATATTTCTTATGGCCAACCATCCTATCCTCCTCCACCACCTCTTTTCTGATATCTTTATGCTACTCCCCTTCCCCCTTTTCTCTATGTGCCCACATTGAGGGCGATGTGTGATTCAAGCATAGGGGATTTTGTCACTATATTTGGCATCTGATGTCTGGTTTGGCATGCTTTTGTATTGTATATATTGTTTGTGATAGTTGTTTCTTGATGCTTTATTATAGTTTTTTCTTTTTTCATTCTTCTATTTGGTTAGAAGCATTTTAGAAGTATGTCTAGTTTTTTTCTTTTCTTTTCTTTTCATTTTAGATTGCATTTTTAGTTTTATTTTAGTTTCTTTCATTGTTTTTGTATTTTTAGGATTTTAGATTGCATTTTAGGAGCATGCAAAAAAAAACAAAAAATAAAAAAAAGGGAAAACAAAAGAAAAAAAATCGTAAAATGATGATGTTTGTAGACTAGGTAGACTTCTTTGGTTTAGTTTGATCCTTTAATTCGCCCAAATTGTGCATAAAAATGTTTGAGAATGAATTTTCGAAATGAGCTTCATGTTTTGACTATATGCTTAGTGCGAATTGATTACCCCATGACTCTTTACATGAACTTTGGCATATGTTGACTAATGAGCTAGTTATGACCTTGGTAGATGTCTCGTGAGGCTTTGAGCTTTTAGAGACTATTTATCAATTTAGTCTCATGTTTCTTTCATGTGTGACTCTTCCTTGACATCAATTCTCTAGAACTTGCTTTGACTTTCATTCAAGATCACATTTCGCATATGCATTTAGGCAATATGATTCAGGCATTTCTTTGATTTATTAAACCTAGCGACCAAATATCCACATTTGTTGCATATTATATCCCTTGCTAGCCCCTTTGAGCCTATATCCGCTTTTCTTGATTTGAACCTCCTATTATAGCATATGGCCAAACGGTTATCTTACCCTTAAGCCAAGACTAGAGGAATACTTCATTCTTTTGCATCAAGTTGAGATCTTTTAGTGGATTTTGGTTGTTTGGTAAAGGGATGTGTAATCTTGATTGATAGAAAGGAAATCCCTTGTCTTTTAGTGCAAAATTTAGAGAAGAGTTGAGATTCAAAGTTTTGTATGAATTTTCCTTGGTTAACTCTTTTGTTTCCCAAAAAAAAAACAACAAAGGAAAAATAAAAAAAGAAAAAAAACATAAAAAAAAATCAAAGAGTGTTAGCCTTGTTGGGATTGTAAGGTTGTTATGACTTTCAACTCTTAGTCTCTTTAAATTGGGGATGTATTTTGTTGATTTGTATTGGTTTAGGGATGATGTTGTATGATACATTAGAATTGTTTGGCTCTTAATCTATGGCTTCTAGCTCCACATTTCCAAAACCTTTGTTTTCCTCTTACCTTTACTCATGGCCACATTACAACCTTATGAAAGTCCTCATTATTGTCTGGTGTGTTTGCATTTTAGTGATGACAAATTAGAGAGCCTTGTTAAACTTATGGTAGATTTGAGTCTATAGAATGAGAATTGAGGGAACCTTTATATATTTTCAAAAACATGAGTGATGAGTACCATATACCTATAGTGAGGTTTTACCGACCTTGCTAGCTTCATTTGTTTCATATGTTGAATAATTGTATTTGATGATTTGAGGGGATTAATTTAAATTTAACATTGTGGTGTATCAAGTGGTTTTCGAACTTTTCATTCCCTAGTCTATTTGCTAAATGATTTTGGCATCTTTTTGGGCCGACTTTGGATCGGCTCTGTCGTTGAAACACTACCTATATCTATCCTGAGGAGGTTGTGTATATTTCTTTGACTCTAACGTTGCTTGAGGACAAGCAACAGTTTAAGCATGGGGAGTTTGATAAGTGCTTAATATATACATCATTTTAGGACCATTTTGCCACATTTTTAGGAGAATTATGTGCTTTAAGTTACTATTTATACTCATATTCTCGATTTATACTTAGGTATGGTTGTTGATGTATTTTGTAGGATTTTAGGCCATTTCGACCCAGCATTTGACCCTCATTGGATGTATTTTGACCTCACCTACGGACACCCATCTGATGCTACGCCCGTGGAGCAAGATAAGACTAGAAATTCGGTTCCAACCAAGACCACGATTGACCGTGGTGCCTGTCACAGACTGTGATGAGCTGTGAGGCTGAAAACGCCCATGTTCTTCTATAAAACTCGATTTTCAGCAAAAGCAAGAGGAGAAGAGAAAAAAGAAAGCATATGTTAGTTTAGTTTCTTTCTCAAAACTTTACTCTTTAGTTTTTTTTAGTTTGATTAGTGATTTAGTGAGAAATCTTGAGTTTGAGTTCAGTTTCGAAGCGGTTTGAAGCCCTTGGTTGAAGGTTGTCTTTGTAGAGCCCTTCCCTCTCAGATTCTTGCAGAATTATTGGTTAGTTGTTGAATCTTTAATCATGTGTGAGTAGTTTATCCTTTATCTAGGGATTTATTTGCTAATGAAAGTGTAATTGGATCATGTTTATTATTAGAATTGTGCTTTTATTCATGATTGGTTTGATTGCATTTTATTAGGTGATGTTTATGTCGTGAGTGGATTTTTGGTCAAAGTTTGTTTGCACACTTGAAACCTAATAAAGGGTCTACTGGAAGGAGAGATTTGCGTGTTAGGAGGATTAGAGAGTAACAAAAAATATTTAATCTGGATTAAGGCAAATTAGTTTGAAACAATGACTTTTGTTTAGTTTGGGCAAATTTGGTTGATTTCAAAAGAATAGACTGAATTTTTCGATAGATTAAAATTTCTTGAAATTATCCGATTACAGAAAAGTGCATGTTTATCATTTTGATCCAATCACCTTTCTTAACTGCATAAATCCTTAGACATTTTCTTCTAGATTGAATTTAGAATTAGTAGATTTGAAATTGTTGAATCAAAACCATTGATTTAGTATTTGCTTAGCATATTCTAATCGGCAAACCTCAATAGATTACTTTGGTCCCTAAGGACGATCTGTTTATCTATACTATGACTACCCGTGCACTTGCGGTAGTGGTCATAAATAAATAAAAAAATTAGCTAAAGATTTGGAAGCACAAAGTAAGAAATTTGAAAGCCAGTTAGAGGAAATTTCACCCAAAAAAATGGATAAAAATCCATTGAAAAAATCTTAGCCAAGTTTCTTTCAAAAAAGTGACCATATCAAAGGAGGGTACACAAAATTGACCCTAAGAAAACCCTTAACGTCGGAATAAGTCACAGTTAAGGTGAAGAATTCTTAAAGACAAAAAAGGCCAGACTTAGTTACAATTTACGGTATGATTAGCTCAAAATCCAACATTTTTCAAGGGGTAAATGATTTGGATAGATAAAACCCTAAGCGGCAGTAGACCACAGCCCAATAAAAGCCCAAGAAAGAGATTGAATGGATCAAATAAGTCCCAAACATTGAGTAGCGTAGCTTGACTATGAGCCCAACAAAACCTAAGTTCAACGAAAATAATCTCCATGCATATGGCTTGATAGGGAAGCAATGTCAAGCGAGGATCCTAAAACCACACGGATCTACTAAAGCTCTTTGAGTTTGAATAAAACTAGAAAATAATCTATATCTGAAAAGATATGGAATCCTAGTAAAATTTCTCGAAGAGAATCGTCGTAAAATCTATATAAACAAATCATGCCAAAATCAAAGGGAGGTCAACAAGACTTTCATAAGCTATATTCTGCTTATTGCCATCTCCTAAAATTCTCTCTAACTTAGGTGTCAAATGCACTTAAAGAAGTGAAACCCCTCCCCTTTGAGATATATTTCACACATATCTCTTGGATGACACATAATTACTTATAACTTCCCACAAAATCATAAAAACTCTATAATGTGTAGAATACACACACACACACGTGTCTATGTGTGCGTGTTTATGTCTATACACAAACACACACACACACACACACCACTCACGTGTGTGTGTCTGGGTACATATATAGATATACATATGTGTGTGTGTGTATACACATATACATACATACATATATATATATATATATATAAATATGTATATATATAAATATATATATATATACATATACATATATATATGTGTATATATACACACACACATAGATATATATAGATATATATATATATATATATATATATATATATATACATATATATATATGTATGTATGTATGTATGTATGTATGTATGTATGTATATATATATATGTAACACCCCCGGCCCCTAGAGCTAGAAGCATTACGTTTTGTTAACTTTCTATTAAATTTCTAGGGCGAAACGGACAGAGTTTCCCCTAAAAACTGACCGTTTACAGGCTAAAAGCCTTACAATAAATCCCTGCAAACCAACGAAAGCGTAAAAACATTTAAAAGAAGCTCAACGGCTACACGCCGAAGTTCATAACTCAAAGAGCCACTCGCTTGGAGTACACCAAACAGAATAGTTCATGAATAAAGAAGAAAAGAAAGATACAACTCAACAGTTCACACAACCGGAGTATTGGGGCTTGCATCCCAAAACATAACTAACTTTAACCAAGAAGACATCTAACTCATTAGATGGTTGGCTCATATGGCCATACAGAGTGCACTCATAAACAATATGCATTACATGAACTAGAATACTTGTTTACAAATGTTTACAAACTAAGAATACTTTACATGACTTCATTAAAGATGTGAGTAGGCACACATGACACCTTGCAACCGAAAATAGACTTCATCTTGACAAAGCTGACTCAACTTCTTCCTGTAACAAGGAAACCTAGGGAAATGGGGGAAAGAGTAGTGGGATGAGCAACCACACGCTCAATGAGTGTCCCCCGACCCTCTAAAAACCAAAACCGTTGCAGGTAATAATACTCATATTAGTCACATATCACGTATTCATACTTTACTATCATATTAGGCATTCATAAAACCCTTATGGAAGGATTACTAACCATAAACTTCATTTTAACCACTCAAACACATTTCTAGGTCCCTGAATGACTAAGTTCCTTTACTAATAAGCAGTTAAACACATAACCAAGCATCGAGGGCTAAGCATAGGGATCTTTCTTTTTCATAAACATAACCTCTTAGCATTCCATTTAAACTATGCATGAAACCTCATTCATATCATGTGCACGTAAGGTTATCTCTTTTCATAATCATACTTTTCTTGGCAATTCATTCATATGATATGCATATGGCACACACACATTTCAAGTCTCATTCGAATCTCATTCATAGGATATGCATGAAACATGCTCATAAGGCTTTCTTTTTCATAAACGTATCTTACTTAGCATCTCATTCAAAAGTTATACTTGGAATATGCACACAATGCTTTTATTTTCATCAGCATACTTTACTTAGATCTCATTCATATGATATGCACAAGTCATGCACAAGAAGCTTTCTTTCTTTTTACTGAAAACACTTCATTTAGCCTCTTGAGGCTCATAAAAACTCTTCTTTTAGCCTGTTGAGGCTCATATTCTTTAAAAGAAATCTCTTTCATATAGGTCGCGTACTGACCCTTATAAACTTTTCACATTTCATTCATCTGGCCTCTAATCGGCCCATAAAAATATTCTTCCTGAAATACTTGAAATGGCGTAATGCCGAGTGTTTTTCTTTGCTTATTAGGAAAATACATCTGGCATAAGATCATTACAGGGTGCTGATTGGGTGAGATCTATTCTCAACCCCATGGTGAGACCTAACGCTCACTCTTAAACTCTTACTCTCGGGATGGCTACATGTAACATATCGGACCATTACATTACCCTCATCAGGATCTCTAGGGTTTCCTAGTACCAGAACTTATCCCATAGGCTAACATCATTCATATCACATTGTCCGAAGCACATTATCTTAGCCAATTTAAAGCTTATGTGATGGAGTCCCCACCACCATAGACAAAAAAGAAGGTCCAACAAGTCATACAAGGTCCAATATAAGCTCCAAAGTTCAAGCATTGACTCACATTGTCAAAGAGAGTCAAGGGAGTGCACACGGGTTAAAGAACCAGAATTTACCCGTTTTTGTTCACCACATAACTTAAGCTACATTGTGACTTAAGTCTTGAATTTTTGCATTTTTGGAATCCTCTTGATGTCTACTTTCAGGTGCAAGCATTAGTTTTCAATCATACCCACAAGAGTATGGAAGATCAAGGCATTTTGTCAAATCGGTCAGATTGGGCTCCATTCTGCACGATTTAATGTTTAAGCCTAATTACCCTACTTAAACATGATATAACCTTGATTTTGGGGGGGGGTTATAAACATCCCAAAGTTACCCCCCATGGCCTGAAAACCAAATCATACTCACTTTTGATAAGCTTAAACGTTGTCCAAAAACCGGCCAAAATCATGCTTGAACCCGGTTTAACACAACCCGGTTTATTCCTTAGCTTCAGTCGGCTCTCTCACTTGCAAAGCTGAATGGCACACTTCCCAAGGCTTGGCACACGTACCAAAGCATCCAATGATGGGCTGCAACCTTGGTAAGGGCAACCAATAAGGAGCAAGCAGCAATGGAAGATGTCTCTTGCATGTGATTGGAAGGCCGAAAAGGGAAAGCTTCTTTACGACTAGCCAATGGCATCCAAGCAAGCAATCAGCATGTTTAGGCTTGAATTATGAGTAAGATTGATGTATAATGAGCATTAGTACTACTTTACTTCATGATTTGAATGTATTAGATTAGTTTAAGCAAGCTTGTACTTCGTTAAGCTCAACTGGTTTGTATTAGTTTCTTAATACCTTTCCTAGCTAGTAAGGAAAGGTAGAGGTGTGTCCTTGTGTGTGTGCTTGCTAGCTTGTACTTAGTACTAATTATGAGTAAGATTGTGTGTGTACTTAGTGATTGGCCATTTTTGCTGGTTACATAAAGACCCACACGGCCATAGCAAGAACATAACCAACTTTGATATATGAAATCAGTTTGAGAGCTCTTTAGCTTTCTCTCTTCAAATCTTGCTTGCTTATCCTTAATTAGGCCAATTAAGGTGGTGTTCAAGTCAAGTCTACACCTTGATTAAGTGGTGATATCTGTATCTTAATCAAGATTAAGGGCCCTAGTCTCATGTTTGGTGGTGTTTCTATATCCATTCATTGAGTTTAGTCTATCCTATCTTTGGTTACTTCACACGGTTTCAAGAGAAGCAAAGTGAGTTTACTAGCTTTAATTTTGAGTTAGTAATTCATAACTTTGAATCTATTCCATTTTCAATTCATTCACAAGCTTTCTTACATCCATTCCCATGCTTAACCAAGGCTAAGACTACCCCCTTTAGTCTAGCTTCCATTCAAAACACATAGACAAACTCAATCGTGCAAAGTGACTAAACTCGGCCTTAGCATTCAGCAAAGTGGCATGGGGTAAGAGCACGACCGTGCCTCCCTTTGGCCGTGAGTTTTCTCTTGTGTTTAAGTTGTGTTCTTGATGGGTGTTGGCTTGGGTTGTTCCTTCCCTTAAGACATACATCAGTATGGGCCATAACGGCTAATAAGTTTACTGCCTCTCATAGCGAAATCATTTATCATACAACTCATGCCTTTATAAAACTCTTTAGGGATTCCCCCGTTCAAGCGAGTTCACTCCCAAAACTGTATTCATTTAGTTAAAATAGGCCATCATGCATTAACAATTATGGCTACTAATATTTCAAAACATGAAATCCTTCTTTGAAAAACTCACCCTGATGCACATAATGTAACTTGAGGACATGGAAGGGAAGGGGGTCCACATGTATCACATTCAAGCACTTCATAATCAATTCAATACAATGAGCCACACATGGCCTCGCAATCCACACGATTGCGATTAATTCACAACCCAGGCTCCCTCCTCACAAGCACCGTACCACAAGAGCGTCGAACTACTCATAGTTCTACCTCAAACCATCCAACTACCATCTCGGTTTTCAATTTAGTAATCATAACATATTATCATGCTAGCTTATAAAGAGATAGGGTTTAGGTACTTACTTGGGCAAGCAGCACCATTTAGCGGTGCGTTACAGCAAGCAAACATACATATATTTATATAATCACGACCACATATATATCTTCATAGATATAATCATACGCCATTTAACTTGAAAAGAACATTTAGCAAACCGAATGGAACTAACTAAGCATGAAACACGATTACATCGATGTATTGCAATTAAGAGCAAACAAGCTCGTTTCGCTATTCAAGAATTGTTTCAAAAGCTACTTCGTAAGCACATTTTAACCAAACAATCAAGTATCGATTCGAAGTTACATTTAAGCCTATTAGGTCATTTAAGCATATTACGTTTCACGATGTTCGTCTATCACACCATGGTTACTAAGCAAGCCTATTTATGCCATTCAAGCTTAACATGAATCGAAGTGTTCATTTATTGCATCAAGATTACAAAACAAGACTATTTATACCATTCAAGCTTAACATGAGTCAAGTCTCTATTTAAACATAAAACAATTCACTATTTAGGCTACTTTGGTCATTTAAACATAATACGATGCAAGCATTTACATCCATGATTCAAGTCACTTCGTAGTCACTATTTAAGCCTAATTTGGTCATTTAAACATAATACGATTCCAAACATTCGTTTATTACATCGAAGTCATTATTCAAATCTAAATAAACCACTTAAACATAATACGATTCAAGGGATTCGTTTATTACGTCGAATTTACTATTTGAACCTATTTAGACCCCTTTAAAAATAATGCGTTCAAGATCTTCATTTATTATATCGAAGTTACTATTCAAACTTATTTATGCCATTTAAACATAACACGACTTTAGGCATTCATTTATTACATCGAAGTTACTATTTAAGTCAACTTTTCAAGCATGCATTAACTGAATTTACTTAAATCGAATCTAAACATGCATAACTCATTTTGAACTATGTTTTCAGGCGTGAACTAACTAAACTAACATGTATCAATGTAGGCCACTTTTGAGTATTAATCAACCAAACTAACATTTAACGATTCAAAGTCATTTTCAGGCATAAACTAACTAAACTTAGCATGCATCGCAACTTAAAGCTTAAAACGATTTCGAAACTACTAATAGTTGGGAGGCGAGAGACACCCACCTCAATCCAAGCTGAGGGTTCATTCGAAGGGCTTTAGGCTCGACTTTGAGTGCTGGAAAAGCTCAATTCCCTGACCCTTGCTTGTTGACGCATGAACAGACGCCCAAACTATGCCCAATTCGCCCAATTCGATCCCTTGTTTCAACTCAAACTCTCACTCACAGACTTGGATTTGAGGAGGAAGCTTGAGGCTACGAATTCACTCGCGATTTGTAGAGGAATCGAAGCAACTAAAAGCTAGATGGCATGGCCTTGCTTCAACCTGCGTCTGGGCTTCGAACCGCCGACCAAACCCACCTAAACCGAGGTGGTTCTTCTCCATTTCCGCTCAAATTTCGCACTAGACGTTCGTTTGTTGGTGGGGAAGGTTGAGTGAGGGGGATTTCGAGTTGGGTTGAGGCAAAATCAAGGAGTTTCGAGCTTCACTTGGAGGCGATCATGGTGAGGGAGGAGAGGAGGAACAAGAGCAGGGAAGAGAGAGAGAGATGTCGGGGTGGGGAGGGGGAATGCGTGAAGAAGAATGAACAAAAAGGGTCCTGTGATTTTTAGTAATATGCCCCTCCCTCTCTCTTCTTATCTCAAGCTGTTTACTAACAAGCACCGCTAATTTAGGTCGTATCTCGAACACTAAACCCGATCACTAATATAACCTTCCACCGATCATTCATTCCCAAGTGTATCAAGGTTCAACTAAATGAACATCGAACTATACTTAAGGTCGACAACCTAATCGTATTCGGGAAACAACTAAATAAATCGAACAACGACTAAATTACACTATCGATATAATTTAAAGGTGCATATACCATGAATTAACTTTGAAATCAATAATAGCAATAATAACCCCCTTTTTTTAACAAAAATATAGCTCCCAAAAGCATATCGACAATAATTTAACTCATACAGTTACTAAAAAAATGATTTTATAACGAAAAAACGTAATACAACGAGCTTAACGGAAAACAAAAAATGCGGGTCCTACAATATATATATATATATATATATATATATATATATATATATATATATCCATATATATATATACACACACACACACACACACACACACAAAATTATCTTTCCAAGTTGGGGAAGAGGTCGATTTTTGGAAATAGGGAGATAAAGCTATGGATTTTGGAAGTGAGGTTAAAAATCTGGGCAGAAACTGGGAAGTTGAAACTGGGACTGTTACAACCACGGATTTGGGAAAATTCTCTAGGTCAGAATTGGTTGCTAAAAATCACGAAATTTATTGGGTGTGAACTTCTGTATGTGACGAAAATTCCCGTTTTGGAATCGGACCGTTTCGGGTAGCATAGCCCAAGATGCAAAAAATTCTTCAAGGGACGATCATGGAAAAACAGTCACTGACAGTTCTGAAATAACTGAGATTATGACCTAGTTCGAGACAGAACTGGGCCAAACCCCGAACACAGAAAATGTAGGGGACGACTTAAGGTTTCGAGATCGACCTAGAACACTGATCTTGGACGCCAGAAACAAAAGTTATGGTTGCTGAAGGTCCCACCCAGAATCTAGCTAATTGACCCTTAACTAGGGTTAAGGATAGATTGAACTAAAAAGTTAGAGAAATGTTATAAAAAATTTTGGGAGGACCAAAGAGGTCCTAAATTAAATGTGGACTGATTGTGGACTATACATGGGCCAGGTGCGGACCAGGGAACCTATTATTAAGTAACCGAGCCCGTAAACTGTATGGTAACCAAGTAACAATCACGCCATAACCTTTGAATGAGTTCAAGGCCCTAGCCTTCCCCAGGTAATAAGTGCATGCAAGTGAGCGGCCACGTACTCGGTTGAGACGTGGGCTAGGTTATCATTAACCACCTGCGTTGGTGGTAGTCCAGGAGCAGTTAAGCGGTAACCGCTTAAGCAGCGGTAGGCCAGGAATGAGTTAAGCAGCTGCGCTGTGACAAGCGCAGGCCATGAGACCCACTGGGGTCGCTCCCCC
>JACYFF010019584.1:60337251-60495181 GCA_017589665.1 Selenicereus undatus
ATATAAGTTGATTTTTATGTTAATTTTGGATGAGTTTAAATGCAAAAATATGTTGATCATAAGTTAGGGTTTGGTGATTATACATTATTTGAATTATATTTGGCATCAAGTACGTTATTTGTGTATACTTGGATGTGAAATGAATCTTGGATATGTTGTTTGACTTGGAAAATGACTTGAGGTGAGTTACCGTAACGTGTTGAATTATGGGAAATTTCTCAAATGGATTAAAATAGGTTATTTAGCGCATATGTGCAAATAAGTGTGATCATGGATGTGTTTTGAGTGTTTTTAAAAAAGAGAAGACTTGAAAGTTTGGTGAAGATGATTATGGAGTAAATTTGAGTAATATCGCTTTCTAACATGATGATAAGGAACTAGCCTTTGGTAAATGTTTTTATAGAGTGATTTTAGAGGGGAATTATGTGAAGAAAAGGGCGAAAGGAAACGCAATGTGGCTTTGAATAGGCTGAAAACAGGGGACAATTTGCGAATAAGTTGGTAACATTCTGCCCATTGAAGAATTATGCTTTTTGGCGGATACGTAGATCAGTGAGTGATCTTTCAAATGCCTTTTGAATCACTTTAATCCGAGTTCTATGGAAAACATTATAGCCATTTTTCTAGGACTGTGTAGGATAGGCCGAAGCTGTGCACAGTTGTGTTCTAGCCTAATTTTAGGAAACCCTATTGTGGAATTATGTTTTACACTATGAATGAAAAGTTTTGAGGGACTTTTTAATCTTTTCATATTGGAATTTTATAGCTCAATTAGAGGTCGAGGGCGAAAGACATGGATTTTCTAAAGTAGACATTCAAATGGTAATATGAGAGAAGAAAGAAATCGTGACATTTGAAAATATCATCAGGAGTTTCTATATAATTATTGATATTGCAAAGAAATTACAAAGCTTAGTGAGTTCAACAACTTTGATTATGTATAGAAGCTCACATCGGTTGGGAAACTGAGTTACATGGGTATGAGAATGAAATTTGAGAAGTGGGGAGAGTAATTACTCAAGATGGGTGAAACTAGGATTATATGAGCTTTTATGAACTTCACAACACTGCTCTTGACATTAAACCTTTTATTATTCATTTCAGAAACATCAAAAACCCATATTCCATTTATATCCATTAAAGTCCTTTCTTTATCACCTTAATTATTTCATTTTGGCCTATTTTGCTTTAATTTATTTTACTTCGAGTTCAATGACCCTAGCTTATTTATTTTTCAAAATCATTTTAGTATAACTTATCTTATATTGAATTGTTTGAATTGTAGATGCTCTTTTTATTAATCAATTTCCAAAAAGTTATAAATTATGGGAGTAAAAGTTGTTTACTAACTGCATTTACCTATAACTACATTTCTCAAGCAGAAACGGGCTCTAGTCTATCGTTTCCCATTGTGCATAAGCATTATCAAGTGAGATTGCATTTTAAAGACTTCTAGTACGTTCAGTGTCTGTATTTTTATAAATTAGCATGTATTTATCAAAGTTATCATGTTTTGGTAAGTACATCAATGAATCAGTTTACACAGTAATTTGTCACATAATTAATGACCTCATCAATTATCAGTTACATGGCATTACCCTTTAGTTACCCGCGCGGCTTCAGGTCAGGTCACTTGATCGGCTTAGCAGGTGTACACTTATTCATAGATCGTAACAACATCAAGGGGGTTCACTATCAGATAATAACTAGCAATTACAGTTTACATTCATCTCATTCACTATTTTAGCTGAAAATGAATTGCAAAGCAGGCGCCCAACCAATTTATGTAGAGATTTTTTAACAATATAGGAATGCATGTACTGAGTTTCGGCTCACAGTTCGAAATATTTTTCATATTTTGTTTTAGGCAAATGCTCAGTGAATCACCCTCATGCTAGCAAACCAGTTGAAGAAAATAAGTTGAGCAAGAGAATTTGGATGGATCAACAGTGACATAGTACATGCATATTTTGAAACTATATTTTGAAATCTTAATGGATGGAGACGTAGACTATATAGTGAATTGTGTTTACTTTGGTGTATAAACCTTATGTCAATTAACAGTTGATTGTATATGGTTTGATAATGTATGAATGTGTATGGTTGAAGGCATGCCTAACTATGTTATCTCTAGTACACATGCTGCAAGCCTTGTCCTTTGGACGACGGTAACGCCTTGATTATTGGGTTTATCAGTTATAATTAAGGGAGTCATAATAGTGATTGCAAACAGTGAAACATGCTTAATTAGATAGCGTTATAGTGTTAGTATCATAGTCATGTTGATTTTCTTTGACGGGATATGGAGTATGGAGAGTAGAGATGGGACGGTGAGAAGGTTGGTTAGTGGAGTTTATTAACATATCACTAGAGATTTATGACATTAGAGATTTATGGCAGTAGAAATACCTATATCTCCCATTTTCTTCACTTACGCTCCTCCTTGTTAGATGGATCCATATGCATTGAATATGATGTCAGATACTTCTGTGGCCATTCACATCTTTTTACTATATGCTAGTATGATAGCCCACCTGCAGACCTCATTCCTGAGTTCCTTAGTGTTATGGTCCATACACACAGGTTGTTGTGGACCTTATCTACAGTTGGCCATTGGGTCGAGTTTAGGACACGATATCATAACTTTGTGATGACTCGAGCCTTGGGATGTTCGAGGATATTCGAGAACATTATAGAAAGTTCTAGCACATTTTAGATAATTCCAAAGTACTTTATATAATCCTAAAACATTATATAAGTCTCTAAAAATTTGATCCGTGATACAAAAATCCACTCTAATTGTAACGCCCCCAAAATACTAATGACATGATTACGGGAAAAAAAATACAGCAGAAGACTCAGTAAACGAAGGCGCTACCGCCATCCTGATAAGGACAAGGCTAACTGAACCATTTAATCATGCCGCTCACGATCACAATCATAAACTCTCTTAAACTAATTCGCTTTAAGACCAAAGTCCATAGTAGCTCACTGAGTGTTACCATTTGGTTATTAAATCCTGGGACAAAACGGACAGAGTTTTCCCTAAAAATTAACCATGTTCCCAGGCTTACAGCCTTACAACTAATTCCTTGCACTGAAAACTAACTCAACGGCCACCCGTCGGAGTTCACAGCTCAACGGGCTACCCACCCGGAGCACCACAATCAAAGCAGTTTAGTGATTAAACAAATGAACAACGAAGGGTACAGCGACTCTAAATGATGGTGGCTCATACGGCCATACAGAGCGACTCTAAATGATATACAAACCAAACACACAAGAACTTAATTTACAAACATTACATTAGAATACACTTTGCAACTCACGTATAAGCACATCACTTTACATTTAGGCAGCAATGACTCCCTTTCGGCTTACTTCAGCAACCTGGAGGCACAATGATAGATGGAATGAGCGATAATCGCACAGTGGATAACCCCTCCCCTAAAAGATTATTTTCAATACAATAATAACTTACGACCGTTGCTCGTAATTTCTCGACTTTTGAAAGGCTCACCTTTTCGAATTTTGAAAGGCTCACCTATCGTACAGTATGTTTCTCTAGGGATGGCAAAAAGTTGGGGAATACCCGTCCCCGTTGGGGCCCCGCCCCGAAGTGGGGGAAAATCCCCGTTCCCAAAGGGGACGGGGACGGGGACGGGGAGGAAAATTAATCCCCGCTCGGGGATGGGGACGGGGACGGGGACATAGTTCAACCCGTCCCCGTCCCCATTTCCCCGCTGGGGATTTGCCCCGTTCCCATCCCCGTCCGCAATTCCCCGATTGGGGAAAAATCTCTGCCTCTGCCCCCAATTTTAATTAAAATTATAAAAAAAACCTTATTTTCAAAATTTTTAAATGAAATAACTAAGGTTATATATGTAATTTTCTTTGTAAAAATCCTAGGTATATACTGAATTTTGTACTCATGGCCGTAAAGAGTTTAGAAGGTAGGAAAAAATCAGTGGGTAAAAATCCCCGTTGGGGCCCCGACGGGGATTAAATCCCCGCTGGGGATGGGGACGGGGGGAATTTTTTCCCCGCAGCGGGGAACGGGGCGGGGACGGGGGGTGGGGATTCCAGCGGGGATGGGGACGGGGAATATACTCCCCGTCCCCAACCCGCCCCGTTGCCATCCCTATGTTTCTCCCTCGCAATGCAGGAGAAATGAACATTCGCACCAACAGCTTAAATTTAAGAATAGCTACACTCGATGAACTCTCCATAAGTCACTCATATGAACTCATAAAACAATGGCATTAAAATAATTACAACTCGTAAGTAATTGATGCCTGAAAAATAATAAAGGTCGATTTGTCTGTTTGTACTTATTTCTACTGAAATGGCAAATTAATTATGTGATGCTTATAAATTGAGTTAAACACTAATCAACCTTTCTTGCATATATCATATATTAACATAAGCAGCAATTAGATGTCGTCAAAGATGCCGTCAGGTAGTAAACTATATAAAGTTAGCAATGCCACTAAAACAGCCCTCATGTTCCATGTGATACAAGTCTCACCACTATACCACACAGTAGATGCTAGGATGCAAAAATAGGTTTCTGTGAGAATATATAGAACGATAACTATAAGATGAGGCATATAACTACGTCATGTGATTGGTAAACTATTGACTCTTAATGTAGCTAAATGACCATTGACCCTCACAATAAAGTATATCGTTTCGTAAGCCATCATAGAAATTGGAAATCTCCTTGGACCATGTTTCTCTTGACACTACTGCATATTAACAGAGCTATGATGACTCTACTGCATATTAACAGAGCTATGAAACATGTAACTTGCACATATGCCTACTGGCAACATGATGTAACATTAAACTTTGAATCCTCTCTTTACTGGCAGAGAAATGAAATACTGATTTTTGCATCCTCTGCCTACTGGCAGAGAAATGAAATACTGAGCTCTGACTCTGCCTTCTAGCAGAGAAGTGAAATACTGGTTTTTGGATCCTCTGCCTACTGGCAGAGAAATAAAATACTGATTTTTGCATCCTCTGCCAAATAATGAGCTTGAAACATATAATGAGCTTGTAACATATGAGTTAAAGTTACATGCACGCTTCTGGGGAGGTACTGGGTTGGTTAAGCTAAAAATGCAAGTAACCTTTAAAGATCCCTTCTCTCTCGACCAATTTACTGGTCACCTGACTCACTTAGTTGATCAATCCGATGGTTTTAGGTTATTTCGTTACCAATGACTTGTCGACGAAAACAGGTGACTGATAAACAATTAAGCACTTAACGATCATGTCATAAAGCATTATGGACCCTGTTTATAATATACAATTGACAAACGTCATGCAATCACCATACGATATGAATAGACTCAATGCCCCTCACATAATCAATGGATACGATACGATGAACTATGCAGTCGATAAACTATATAATGGATACGGTGTATACGATCGATAAACATATAGAGGTAATAGACTTAAAAATGTCGATCGATAAACTAATGTCTATGTAATGTCGATCGATAAACTAAGGTCTATCGACTAGACATGAAACTATTTTCTCCTTAACATGTTTCGAAACAAGAGTCGAAACTCAGACGTACATCCCTATGCAGTAAAACAGACTTGGGGGTTAAATGGTTGGGCGCCCGCATTTCAAAATATTTTGTTTTGCAAACAGGAGAGAGAGAATGTATACGTAAAATTGATTTGTTGATTCTTACTGAAAGTGAACCCCTTGGTCGATGTACATCTTGAAACGATCGTACTTCAGGTGCTCACTCCCCCCAGGCCGATCGAGAAGCCTCAGTTGACGCCGCGCGCGGGTATATTGGTCGGCATAAGCCTTGATAACCGATAGGCATAAGCCCTGACGCCGCGCGCGGGTATACTGGTCGACATAAGCCTTGATAACTGAAGGGCATAAGCCCTGATGATAATTGGCGGGGCCACTTGTTTATGTGACAAACATTGAGAACTTGGTTCATTAAATGAATCTTATTTTGATTTTTCATTGCTGAGAATACTGTGAGTTTTTGAAGAACATAGAGTTTTTGAAAAACATAGGCAATGTACGTACCGAGATGGCCTCACTTCTGCTCCAATTTAAGGTGAAACTATTTTCTACCTAAAATGTCTATCATATAATCCATGTATTCACCTGATGGATCATGGTTTCCAGGTCTACCTTACGGATCAAGATCTATTGGCAATCGCTAATATATTCATGCATATAATCGATACTATAATCATGCATAATCGGCGAGCGTTATATAATGAATAGCGATGAACATTATATACAATCGATAAAATGCATAATCAATTAACGTTATAGAATCAAGAACGTTATATGCTTAATAACGATGTACATTATATATGATCAATAAAATGCAATTAATAAACATTATATAATCGCTAATGATGAACATTATATATAAAATCGATAAAATGCATAAATCATGAATGAAAATGAAATGCATAATTAATGTACGTTGTATAATTAATGCTTTTATGGGAATAGTGAGCCTGTCTAATCGATGAGCGTTATGTATTCAATGAACTTAACGTTATAAACCAGCGTCAATGAACTTAACGTTATAAACCGGCGACGAACATCATATATTCAATGCTCTTTATAAACCGAAGCCTTCATATAATCAGTAATTTCCTTCATAGCAATGATAATTTATCCATGTATATATATATTTGATAACTTATGTATAAATTTCATATAATCGATAATTGTATATAATCGATAAACTTGACGTATTCAATGATTGTATATAGTTACCAAATGACATATAGTCAATAAACTATAACTTTAGTCGTCGATAAACTTTAGTTCAGTACGACTAACATATATACATGGAGTATCATTCAATTTACGCTAAAATTTCCTCATATCACTGATAATTGATTCAAATTCAACCTGAACGAATTATAATCAATAACTATTGAATTCAAGTTGAACGAACTATAATCAATAACTATCGAATACAAACTGAGTGAACTATAATCAATAACTATTGAATTCAACCAGAACAACTATAATCAATAACTCTGAATGAACTATAATCAATAACTATTGAATTCAACCTGAACCACTATAATCAATAACTATTGAATTCAACCTGAACAACTATAATCAATAACTATTGAATTCAACCTGAACAAACTATAATCAATAATCAATAAGCTTTATCGAAATTAACAATTAAACCGTAAATAGGAGGATGAGGAAACTCACATCGAATCCAAGCTAAAACACCCGTTTTAGGGTTTGATTTGGGTGGCTCGATGCGGGCTCGGTTCGCCCCGTTGCTCCCCATCTACTGGTCACCACCCATCTGCCAAACCACCGCCGCCGCCGGCCGTGGAGGGAGGCTGCCGTGACCGGCGTCCTGCGTGGGTGTGGCACCGGAACAGGGGTCGAAGGCCACCCCCCCTTGTGCTCGATGTTTCTCCTCCTCTGGCCCGGTTTGAGGCGACGACCGGCATGGAGGAACGGTCAGGCATGGCGGCCGGTCGCCGGCAACCTTCCCCAGTCGTCCCTCTCCGCCGGTGGGTGTGTGGTTGCCGGGTTAAAAGCCCGGCCTCTTCTTTCTCTTCGCGACCCTCCTGTCTCTCGATATGCTCGCTCAGATGGAGGGCGGCTGGGGCGTGGGACGACCAAGCAACGTCGGCCGGTCGCCGGTGGCCACCACAGCCCCGCCTTTCCTCTCTCTCTCTCTGCGCTTTCACTGTGTCGGGCACCCCCCTGCCCTCTCTCCCTGATCCTTCCCCGTGAAGGAGGCCAAAAAAAAAATCAACCAAGGGGCTTCGGCCCCTTAAAATTTTTTTTTATTGGTTTTTATATATATTTTTTTCCATATATTGGTATATATATATATATATATATATACTTCAATGTAATAAAAAAGAGGATTAGGTTCGGACCGTTACACTAATTAAAGTTGGATTTTTTAAAATGTTGTTCAAATCGATATTTACATTTTTGCATACTCTTTTGGGAAAGACAATGAAATATCAGTTATCCAGAAAAACAACGCCAAGTCGCTTACAGTTCAAAACCCCAGATAAACCCGCTAGTAAAACTGCTATTAGTTGTGGCCCCGCATCTTCTTGATGAATGACAGCGTTAAAACCACCGTTACCCAGAACCTAAGTACAACGATACCAACACAGCAGTTACGTCACATTGACTGTCTATCTCCCCTTGCTACCAGCAGATCTTCCTGCAATTATTCTGATTTTGTAATTCGTCTTTGTAACTGACAAAAACCCACTCCACCGCAACAAATCCGACAACCTTACTTTTTGTCTCCTCCGTCATCGCCACAGAAGGAAGTGTTGGAGGGAAGGTAAACTTCGAGGAACAGTTTCTTTGCCGACACCTCAAGCTTTCCTGTCTTCTTGGAATTGCACATGTTCTTTTCCAACCTCATATTTTAGCCAACTTGAAGTTCCCTTTTTGTTCCTCGATCATCAAACTCTCTTTAATTTCCTCATTTTCTATCTGGGCAAAGGTGCAAAACGCTTTCATTTTGCTCCTGCCGTCCTTGGTTGATCCTAGGGGAAGAGAGACAAAATGGGGAAGAGGGAGAAAAAGGACGTTATTAGACTGGAGCGCGAATCTGTTATCCCTATTTTGAAGCCTAAGTTGATTATGACCTTGGCTAATCTCATTGGTAATTTTTCTGCTGAAACTGCCCTTTTTTAACAAAAATTGTTTGTGTGTGGGTGGGTTGGTGTTTGTTTTTCTTTTTTTGGAGGGGGGGGGGGGTGGGGGATTTATTACTGTTATTTTTTACATATGTTTCTTTTATTATCTTTTTTTTCATGGGGTGGAACTGTTATTTTGTGTTCTTCATCTGATCTATGCTGGGTTTTGCTTATGTGTGTTATTGGGTTTCTAGAAATGGTTGTTTGGCAGCGTACTCTGGTCCATGTTGGCTGTATGAAAGTGGATTTGCCCAACTGCGATGTTTCTGTTGGAATAATTAATAGAATGTATCCGGAAGTTGCTGCCGTGTCTAGCAGAACTCTGGCTTATTTTAGGTCTCACATGAAGTGAATAATAATTTTGTTATATGTAGAAGTAATTGCGTCGTAGTAGATTGCTTATTTTCCTTGATAGTTTCTAATCATTGGCAATTTTTATAATGCAAATAGCTTCTTGCATTAACCTTTAGTTGCAGCTTAGTCAATGCATGACAGTGCTGAGGCAGCTGGTTCCTTTGATGACTATGAGATGACTATCATGACTTCCCCAGATGTAGACTAACTTTGCCTTAAATAACTGATTATTCACTTTTTCTTTGAATTTGAGTTAGCCTACATCATTGAGTTAGAGGCACAAAATAAATATATCTTGGAACTCTTGGGTCTTGATGTAGACCATAGAGTGATATTTTACTTGAGCTTTCTATAAGTCCGTTCTGAAAGAGATAACTGTTGACCTTGATATATTGTGCTCTAGGTGTTTCCTCCTTTTCTTTGTTTTTGAAAATTGTTTGTCGTGGTTTGTGTAGGTAAATCACCCTACATGGAGGTGAATAGATGATGATGAGTCTTGCACAAGCCAATTGTCAAATTTGACACCAACCTAGCTGAGTCTAAAGTGCCTGCCTTAGATTTAGTACTTTTCTTCTATTCCAGTTAGTCGATTGCAGGAGCGATTCCATAATCATCTACCTGACGAGTTTTATCCTACAAATTTACCCATCCCCCACAGCCCATACCCTCACATTTACCCATCCTCCTCATAGAAGTTGACCCACAACATGATTTTGGGTAATTGACCTTAGTCTACGCCTCAACGGTCAACCTAACCCAATAACAAGGAAACAAATCTGATAATGAATAGCAACTATGTTAATAATTAAATATATAAAACTATGTTATGAACAATAATAAAACTGATGGGCATAAGAGAGATGTCTAGTGGGCCCGCTTAAATGATATCCATCTTCTACAAAGTGTGACCCTGAAAGGAGCATCAAGTTGATATGCAAGTATGCACCTTCACTTCTTTTTCTAGGTTTTCTTCTTGGCCTCTCATGTGCATTTAAGCAATGAACTTCCAAAGTGTGCATAACGCAAATGAAAAAAACATCCTTGAATACAAGAGTCTTGCATAGCAGCTCGTCAATATGGTATTCTTCGTCGTTTGTGGAGTACTCCTTTCCATCTCGCTGGCCAATCCGATGCTCGATTTTGGGGATGAATTAGAAAAATTGAATATTGTTTGATCTTGCAAATCTCCTTGTAACATAAGCAATGTGTAAAATATGGTTGTGGACATTAGGAATATCAGGAGACATTCGGAATTTGGTAAGATAGTGATAGTCAAATTAAATTAAGACTTAATTATTACATGCAAATTATCTTCGTAAAAGCTGTTATTACAGAAAAAACTCAACCAGTTGTTCCAAAAGTACTTAACAACATTAATAAATAAGATGCACCATTTAATTTGCTACTTATAGGGTAAATTAAAATGTGTAATGGCGCTTTTTCATATTTAGTAAGACTCCTAAATTGGAAGCTATCGCCAAAATTAATGATTCTCATGGAGTCAGTAGAAATGATAGTAATTGTCTTGTTAGATATTGACAATGTGGTTGCTTGCCATTGATTTTTTTCTTTAGGTCCATGTTGATAAATGCAAAACTAAATTAATTGAAGGGATTCCATCTTCAATTGCGCTTCAGAACTAGATAGGCCTCCCTTTACAAAGAATAGGAGCAAGTGTCTCTTTAAAGTTAGTTTTTGGAATCTAAGACTGGCTTTTTGCAAAAGGCAAGATTTATATTAGATCCATCTTCATTGTGTTGCATGTCATGAATACATGACTTCTGCATTACGTGGTTTGTCCTTCAGCTTTCAAGTGTGATTATTCTGAATCTATGATTATCTTAAATCATCCTTTTCTCGACAAGAACAACTTCAATCCATTCAACTTCCGAAAAATATTTTGTGGTTCGCAGTTGAAAGTGAAAATTTTATGATGACATTGCAAATTGATTACAAGTGGCCTTGACCTTTGTGAGTATTCTGTTGATGGACGAGCTAGAAGAATTAGTTCTTATGTTGAACTGAGGGTTGTGTGACCTAGCTGAGATTTCCCTTATTCCTAAAGATGATGACCGATTGGTTATATCAAGTGACCTATTTTCTTCATTAATGGGCTTGGATGGAATATATTCCCTTATTGGTTGTTCTCATGACTTCTCTTGCTATTTCCAACCTAGTCTAGCAAGCGTAAAATGGTTTTGAATATTAAATTAATGTGATTAGAATCAACTTCTTTTGGTTATGATGATGCTCTTAAGTGTGTTTCTAAGTTTTTTTTTTCCCCTCTTCCCCCCCCCCTTTTTTTGGGTGTTGGTTGCAAATTGATATGATCTTGAGTATAGAGTTGAACTATATACTTTATTCAACTGGGAGTTTTTAGGCATATTGGACATGATAACTTTTATATATGAAAATAATTGATTGATCATTACTAGATCATGAATGAACTCTATGGAAGCTGATCTCCTCTTGTCTTTTGGGCTTATTATGTTTCCATTTCCACTTGTATTTTAACAAGGGCCTATTTGGTGAGGGGAAATAGAATGAAACTTGAACCCCTCATGTATCAAGTTCCACTCCTTAGTATTTGGTGAGCAATTTAAGGGGTTGAGGCTTGATATCTGGGGGTATCAAGTTCCCTCAAATCCACTTGTAATCTGGGGGTATCAAGTTCCCTCAAATCCATTTGTATTTTAACAAGGGCCTATTTAGTGAGGGGAAATAGAATGAAATTTGAACCACTCATGTATCAGGTTCCACTCCTTAATATTTGGTGAACAATTTAAGGGGTTGAGACTTGATTTCTAGGGATATAAAGTTCCCCCAAATCCAAGGGACTTGAACCCTCCCTTTAACAAGGGTTTCAAGTCCCCAACCCTAAGGGATCACATGAATCATTTAAAAATGAAGGACAAATATAATGAAAAATTCTCCATCTCCTTTTTTTGTTCTTCATTTGCTCAATGCTTTTCAAGTGTTCAATCCACTCAACCCCAACTATAGAGAGAAAGGGGGGAATGAGGGCATCGCCGGTGGTTGTCGGGAATTGTTGGTCATCGACTACACTGGATGTTGCCGGGAAACGCTGCCGTGGTTCTTCTTTCTTCCCTTTTGTCGGCTTCATGCGACTACTTACAGAGATTTCTGTGGAGATGATAGATCTCAGCAAAGGAGGGGGGGGGGAGAGAGAGAGAGAGAGGTGAGGAGGACAGATCTGTGAGAGGAGGCAGATAGAGGAAGGTGACTTTAGGAGGGAAGGAAGATGAAGAAGCCACTAGCTAGGGCATTAAAAGCAATGCTGAACATGGCAACTTGATGAATTTGTTGAAAAAAATTATACTTCTTTTGGATTAGCTACTGTTTTCTTTTATTTTGGTTTATAAATTTATGTGTTTACGAAATTATGGGCTTATATCTCAATTTTTTAATTTGATTTGTAATTATAGGCTTACAAAATTTATTACCTCAGTCAAGCAAAAATACCAAAATAATAACTCGCATTTCAATTTTAAAATTAAATACAAAAATGGGAAAAATAATTGATTACAAAAATAAGAAAATATCATTTATAATGGTACAAAAATATTTTTACATAAAACATATTTGATTCCATTCTACAACTGGTAGCTAAAACAACAAGGATTGGAATTTGATTCCATTCTGGTTCTCTCCAAACATATAGTTGCAGTATTTAAGTTTCTTTTCTAACCCCTTCAGATATCAAGAATGATTCATTTCCATTCCCGCTCACTAAACACAACGTAGATATGCATGGGTGTTAGACCATTGGCCTTTTTTGATATCTTTGTTATTTATCCACTAAGGTTAATGTGTCGTATTTATGCGTGCAAGGGTGATGATTTTACCGTTCATTGGTTTGTTGAATAAATGTGTACATTTCTCAGTCTTCATGCAATTTTGTCATTTGTGTTGGGGTGGAATATGGGCATATGCAATGCCTCTAAATATTCTTTAGTTTGCCATCCTTGCCTTTTCTCAATTTATTTTTTGTTCTCTCTTTTACATGCCAAACTTTCTATCGAGTCCTACTTCATATCTGTTTTGTGGGAGACCTCATGCAGTATCCTAGAAGATAAAAGTTAAGGAATTCAGGAATTACCTCTGAATAATAGATTGTCTTTTCATTATCTTTTCTAGCTAGGAAAAATATCTTTTGATTACGTTATCTCTTAGTTTCCTTAGTATTTAGGTATCTTTTCTATTTAAACTCCCATTTAAGGAAGGTAGATTTGAATGAAATTAAATTGAACTTGAGAATTATTTGTGATTGTTCTCCTATTTTGTGTGTGAGTTTCCAAGAATAGGAAGTGCTCTCAGAGCATCGATATCAAATTTGGTATCAGAGTGAACCATTCTCAGCTGCTCCCCTTTGTGCTCTTTTCCATGTTCTCTTTTGCCCACACCAGATTTCACCCAAACACCGCCACAACGCACCACCCCCCACCCCGTCCACCACCTATCATTGATGCAGGATAACGATAAAGGGGAATTAAGAAGATATGGGTATATCATGGATTCAAAATGTGGCTGAACCGCGACAAAACAGCCGGATTGGAAAGGGTTTTGGAGTTGGGCGAGCCGCGTTTTCATGCCGCGATAGCTGCGATATGGAACACAATTGCCGTATTTGAGCGATTTCGCCGTATCGCGACCGAAACCAAAACCGAAATCGCGCTGAAACCGCATTTTGAATCCTTGAGGTATATCTTAATACTAGCATATATGAAGTATTTTTATCTTCATAGGTTATTTTTTAAGAATATCATCTTTTTGTTTATCCTTTTAGCTAGTGAATAATATATCATAGATTAGGTCTCTATTTGTTTTCTTAATGCTTTAGGTTTCTTCTCTATTTAAACTCTTTTGTTATGTATTAGGAGGGAGATTTGAATTGAATTAAAATATTGAGTATTTGAGAATTCTTGCGTGAATTTTCTTGGCGTGGCAATTGCTCTTAGAGCGTTCTACATCACTTATTCTCCTTTGTAGGAATTGCTCTTAGAGCGTCCTACGTCAATTATTCCCTTTTGTAGGAATTGCTCTTAGAGCGTCCTACATCAATTATTCCCCTTTGTAGGAATTGTTCTTAGAGCGTCCTACATCAGTACTCCACTTATGGGAATTATTTCCCTTATTCATCGTGATAAGGCCTTTGAGAGATTAGAACACCCTAGCAAGTTCGTTCCCACACTCTTGGCTAGGGAGCCTTCCTCGGACTTTATTTCTTTTCCTAGCTCTCCCATCATGTTCGACCTTTTGAGGGAACCCTGAATGAGATTTGATTATTTGCTTATGACATTTGCTTATAACGATGTTGTTATTAGGTCAACAGATACAAATCATTTTGAGATTGTCCATGATTATTCCCTTCACCATCTATGGACCTTATTTCCCTTCCATTTGACGCTCAGGTATCTGAATTGCATCCACAACTACATAGCATATTCATGACTTGCATGCTAAGATATGTCGTACAATTGCTTTGGATAATGACAGCTATAAACCTTTAGCTCGCGTATGTCGTAAAGTTGTGAGTTTTGAAGTGGGTGATTTTGTTATGGCTCACCTTCAACCTGAATTGTGACCGAAATACTACTTTGCAGAGCTTCAAGCTCACGTCATGGGTCTTGGTTATAATATTAATAGATTAGGATCTATTGCATATTCACTTTAGCTTCTCGTGAACTTAGACATTAGTCCCATTTTCAATGTGGAGATTTGACTCTTCCTCGGGGTGTCTTTAAGCCTCTTTATCTTCCGTTTGGTGCTTCTATAGGTATTGGGGCCCCAAAGCTCCCTCCTCTCCACATCCACATACTGCGTTAGGTGAGTTGGATGATGAGTTTGTGACGTCTTTCAATGGTAGTTTGTGGCGTGGCATGGTCAAACATGCCATGATTTGATGGTGGTGTATTTTCGAGGATGAGTTCTGCATCTGGGATCTTGCCCTTCCGGTACCTTCAAGAGAACTCGTCAGAGTCGAGTTCTTTTTTGATGGGGAGAATGATGCAGTATCAGGGACAATGAAAGTTTAGGAATTTGGGAATTATCTTTTAATAATAGATTATTTTTTCATTATCTTTTTTAGTTGGGAACAATATCTTTTTGATTATGTTATCTCTTAGTTTCCTTAATTTTTATATCTCTTTTCTATTTAAACTCCCAGTTGTGCATTACGGAGGTAGGCTTGAATGAAATTAAATTGAACTTGAGAATTATTTGCGAGTGTTCTCCTACTTTGTGTGTGAGTTTCCCGGCATAGGAATTGCTCTCAGAGCATCCTACATCAAGACCTAATCAACGATACAAGCAGTCCGGGAGTTGTGTTTGTCTTTCCTGTTTTGGCATAAGCATATATATGTTCCCTAACTGTGGTATAAGTATTGGCATTTACTTTCATTTTCTCCTTGATTTAGCAATTCCGTAATTTCTACACACTCATGCGCCCCTCATCTCGGTGGTTGGCTACTAGAATTGCTGAATGAGTGTTGAGATTTGTTGGATGAGGTTATTGTCATAATGTATTCTAATGCTTGAAAGACAAATATAATGCCTTCAAGCTCTTCTGATTTAATGAGTATGTAATTGATGTTGAATTAAAAATTTTAATGTTGTGCAGAACATAGCGCTGACCGAACTGAGTTTCTAAAGCTATGCAAGAGGGTTGAGTACACTATTCGGGCCTGGTATCTTCTACAGTTTGAAGATTTGATGGTATTGTAATGATATTTGGTCTTTCTTATGAATGTTTTGTTCCTGTTGATTTCACATTCATCAATTGATATTTGATAGTCTCTCTTGCTAAATTTATTTGCTTGATGGTTACAGCAATTATACTCTCTATTTGACCCAGTACATGGAGCACAAAAGCTGGAACAACAGAATTTATCCCCTGAGGAAATCGATATACTTGAACAAAATTTTCTTAGCTATTTGTTTCAGGTTCTTCCATTAACTCTTGTAGAGGGTTGTTTAAGGTTCACTATTTCATTTTATTCTTCTTGTTTTCCATGTTTGTGTATTTAAGTTTGATTTCCATTTCTCTTTTATGGCGGGGCCCTTGTTCCTTAAAGATTTGTTGCCTATTATCTCTTTAAACACTTATGAGACTGCGACCAAAGATTGTCCAACAGAGTTAGTATTGAACTTGAACTTCCTGGGATGATACCAGTGGAGCAAAGTGTCCTGAGAACTTGTGAATCTTGTATGTCGCTGGTGTAGTTTTGGCCTATAGGCGGTGAATGAAACTAGATAAGAATTAGGAAGATGTTAGAGTTTCAAGTTGGTTTTCTAGATGGCATATTATTGACTAAGCTCATGCTTAATGGACAAAACTCAAAATTCATCCATAGGGATGATTCTAGGCTAGATGGAGGTAGCTTAGTGGCAGCCTATTTTTGGCGTTTGGCTTGCTTCCCAATACCTTGGAGATTCGTTGGGCATTGAGAAACTCAAGACAGCACGAGCCTTTGTCCTTGTTTCCACTCACTTTGGTCTGGTGTCTTGGGTTGATGACCTTGGATGGCAGAATGGGTATGTAGGTCTTATGTGGAAGAAGTCATGTGTCAGCCCCTCCTTACATGGTCTTCTATGTTGACTTGACATCTTCACAAAAATGTGAACATTCCCTTAAATTTTCAAGCTTCTTGTAGGCCTTAGGATTGATGCACATAATTTTAGGATTATGTGGGTTGATGTGGATCTTAATGTACTTTTTAGTCTCTCCTCCTTGGCTGGGTATTTCATTTTAGGGTTTCACTCTTAGGGCTATGTAAAACTTCCTTTTCTTTGCATCTTATGTTTTAGAGTCTTTGTGAGATTGGAATTTGGACGTTGGAAGGATATTGTTTCTAGTGGAATGTGGATCTTATTACTTTAGTTGAGTCTTGTTGTCCACATATCCTCTTCAAGATTGTGCTGGTGCGGCGGTGCAATTGAATTGGATTTTTTTCATGATTTCTTTCTGACAAGGATGGGAGGGGAGACTGGAAATAATGTTATACCTGCTTTGTAGGGGGTTATGGATTTTGGCTTCTCGATGAGAAATTACTTTAGAAACTAACCCCTACTGACATGGCTATTAGAAGTGTGTATGATCTCTAAGTTTCCATTTGGACCTAGGAAAATAGAGGGAGAAAAAAAAAATTGGAGAGTATTTCCCCCCCCCCCCCTCGCCCGCCCAATGTTTGGACCAAAGAGATGTAAAAGGAAAAAAAAATTTGGTGGAAGAATTAATGTAAATCAGGCAATATTTTTCCCTCCCAAAAAAAGAAGAAAGTTGATCAAAAGTTTTAGCACTCAACTATTGAAGTTGTCAAGGACTCAGCGCAACTCCCTACCATCTTTGACATCTTTGAGGGATACCATAGTTACTGGATTCTCTCAACCCCTCATCATACCGCAAACCGATTCGCGTGAACAAGAATGTGATACTTCATCTTACCTGATGGGGACCATCTCAATGAACCTTCTGACCCCCATCCCTCAAGCCCACAGGAGCCTATCAACACCAAGGAAGCAAAGGAAGTTCATGCCTTGGTCAGGGATGCCCTAAACCAGTCCAACAGTAGCTTGTCCAGTTCGACTGGAAATTGGCCTGGTTTTGTCTGCCTTTTGGGACCAGCTACTGAGGGGATGATTGACTGCATTGATCACCCCCTTTAAGTTTAAGAAGTCAGCTTTCAAATAAACCAACTTTCAAGGCTTTTGGACACCATTTGGTTGGTGAACCAGCAAGTTCTTTCAAACTGCGCACTTCTGGCGGCAATCCAGCGAAGGGCAGATTCAAGGGGAATTAAGTTGACTTAGTAAAGTCCAACCTTCTTGAAACTTTGAGGCATGAAAGAAGATATAAATATTTATCAAGCCATGTGCTCAAAGGACCCCCAAAGCACCCCCTTGTGCTGCCTTTATCTAGCCCAAAATACAAGCAAAACACCCCTTTACCCCGTTACATACTAGCCGGTACAACCATGGATTCAACATGTGGCCGAACCGCGCCGAAACGGCCGCATTGGAAAGGTTTTGGAGTTGGGCGAACCGCGTTTTCATGCCGTGATAGACGCGATATGGAACGCAATTGCCGTATTAGAGCGATTTTGCCATTCGGCGACCGAAGCCGAAATCGCGACCGAAACCGCATTTTGAATCCTTACGGTTGTCTTGTTTCTTGGGTTCCCACTTGTACTACTTGCTGATTTTGATTTGTAATGATGTGTGAGGCTGCCTTGTAAACTTGACACCTCATTTAGAAGCATCATTAGTCCTAATGAGGTGGCCAAAGCTAGAATAGATGTGTTCATGTACTTTAGGTGACCGAATTGACAACCCCCACTCCCCTAATGTACTTTCGGTCCCCTGAGCTGGTTTTTGAGGTTTGACTTGGCTGAGTTGCTTCCTTAAAAGCCAGCCACAATCCTTGTATAATTGAACTTTGATGAATGATAAACTTGAGTTAGAAAACTCTGTCCTTTGAAATCCTAGTGTTCTATCTTGAGTGTGGCAACTCAAGTGGGTCTCTAGGTCTCCTTATCTCAACTGGAAAGGTGATTAATTTATGTAATCTAGTTGATCTAAAGAGATTGCCCAAGTGTAACCCAAAGGTGGCTCTTTGGATTATCCTTGGCAAGTGCACTTGAACTATCTTCTTTGCTCGATTGTTCACATGCTGCCCGTGTGCATTCTTGACTCCCTTTTACAAAGTTTGTGTATTAGTCAGGCTTGAATACATCATTACCGATTTCCCAAATTGGGCGAATTCAGCTCATCCGTCTCCTACCACAACTATATTGCATATTTTCGTAATTCATAGGCCAAATTTTGAAGAAAGTGGAAGGATTTTTGAGGTCGTCATGAATGGGCAAGCTTTTTACAAAGCAAAACGAAGAGATAGATGGAGAGAGAAAGAAATAAGGATTAATTTGAAAATGATACCTCATATAGGGGGAGAGAGAGGGAAGAGAAAGAACCCTCATGATTGAATCATTTTATGAATGTCTACAATATGTGAAGTTTTGAATTGGTGGACTAGATGTACTAGGAAGTAGGAACGATCCTCGCGTACCGAATTCTCCACTAGGTGCTGAATCATCTATCTGAATTCGTTCTGTGTACCATAGCAACAACTATGAGTGGTACAATCCCCAAGTTGAGACCAAAATGCTTTCATCTATAATTCTTTCTTTTCTCCTTCGCCTCTTTACCATGGTATGGTAGAAATGGAAGCTAAGGTTTGAAATTAATATATTGATGTTTGAGCAAATACTTGACAGGGATTTTGATCAACTTGCAGTCATAATTTATTAACCTAGGGTTGATTTTGTGAATTTTGGAAAATCAAGCTGATGGAAATCCAATACAGAATTAAAGTCTCAATTTTATTCCATAATCTCATTTGGAATCAGTTTCTCTGTGGACAAAGCTATCTTTATCTACATTGGGATTTCCCCAGACATAGTAAAAGCAAAATTCACATTGGAAGTTGTTATTGTAATCATTCTGAAGAATAAAACAATATAAAGGAGTATTTTTGGCCTAGGACACCTAGCAAGATAAGGAAATCATTCTAGTATCCTACAATAACTAAAATACTACTTTTCTAATCCTAATATGATTTATATTCTAAAATATAATATCTTAAACATAGCCCTAAAATAAAATTGAAATACAATTAAAAATATCAAAATACAATAATTACCGAAATCATTTATTAATATCTTTCCTTGCTATCCACATAACAAGCTCATCTCTTGGGTGGAGGTTTCAAATTTGTGTATGGAAGGCGGCCTGGCGTACTCATTGTAGTGACAGTGATGAGTATATGAGGGACCATTAGAGGTTGATAGCTTTGTTAGTCACCCCCCCCCCCCCTGGCGGACAGGGGGTTGTTGGAGGCCTTGACCACTGATTAAGGAAAGCTTGCAGAAGTAAAGGATGGAGGGGTCCTGGAAAGTGATAAAAGAAATGTTTTCGTATTTTCCCCTTTTGTACATGGGTGACATCGCTTGGTATCTTATCAATAACAACCCTTGATTATTTTATCCCCTAAGAGAGAGAGAGAGAGAGAGAGAGAGAGAGAGAAGGGAACCGTAGCAGTTAGCACCAATAACTGCTGGAAACAACCAATCTTGCAGGATTGCTAGATTTATGTTCTTCTTTTGGTTCTGATAGAAGAGAGTGTACTTTTTATGTTCTTCAATTAAACCTCTCCCCCCATGTTCAAACATTATCTGGAAATGAAAAGTCCAAACAGGGATAATAGTCGACTAACGCTACTATCTCCAGACTGTGTGTATGCTGCAGTGAATGTGAGACTAGCTGTTGCTCGTTCATGTACTCTGAATCTGCTCTCTTTGTAGCATAGAAAGTTTGACATTGATGGATCCACCTAGCATGCTTATTGGGCATCTCCAACTAAATTATGTTTGTCTTTGAGGGTAGTGATCCTTGTGCGGTCTGCTTGTTTGGCTGTCTTGTGGGTGTTGTAACTCAAAAAAGAATGACAATGTTTTCATCAATGGGTATGCTGATTATGAGGAGTTTTTTCCCCATATTCCACTTATAGATGTTCTCAAAAGTATGCAAGTTGTTGGTTCACTTTTTTTTCTTTCCCTTTTTCATTGCAGTGTATTTGCTGAAAAGTTTGATATTCATCTGTAAGAGTCTCTCTTGAATAAACAGAGTACTGCATCAATGTCTAATTGCAACCTTCACCAAGGCTATGTCCAGGACTACCTGCTTTATTTGGTGGAACCGTAGGGGGAATTGGATAAACATGCCTTTGTTTCAAAAATAGAACATCCAAAGTTGGATGGGTAATAGGCTTCTGGTGTCATGCTGTTCACTATAGAATTGGTTGAACTAAAATGAACTAATCAATTGGATAAACCTCTGGTTTTTTTTGGGGGGGGGGGGCGATGACATATTAGACTCCTCTTTTCATGCTCTATATGCAGGTGATGGCCAAGAGCAATTTCAAGATTGCGACAGATGAGGAGATTGACATAGCACTCTCTTGCCAGTATCTTTTGAATCTTCCCATATCTGTAGATGAATCAAGGGTCTGTTGCAATTTTGCTTTAGTCCTGATATTCATTTAACTACGTTGTTTTGTTTTCATCTGTTTTCTCTTTCTCTGCCTAATTTGTACATATTATGTGGGGAATATAGCTTGACCAAAAGCTTCTAAAGAGATACTTCGCTGAGCACCCTCATGAACATCTTCCAGAATTTGCTGACAAGGTACTATTAGAGCCTGAGCAATATTCAGTATCTATTGGAGCCTCCCTTAATCTGGTGCCCTCCTTGGGCATGATATTGTGTTTTCTTCATTGTTCTGTTTTTTTTGGGTCTGAATTGTTTGATTAATTTATATATTTTATTTTGGTTACCTTGCTAATGCAGGACCTAGACCCCGTGCAAGCGGGATCCACATTGAGAGTTGTTGTTGTTATTGTTGCTGCTAATGCAAGACCTGCATGGGGTGTAGTTGTTGCTGTATTTATTTAGTTTTGGTTCGTGAAAAATTTTTGGTTTATGGAAGTTGCTTTGTCTTCTGTTAGAAACATTTTTAGAGATTAGTCCTTCTCCTTATGGTCTAAATTGTAGCTCGGTTTGCAATGTTTTCCATTCTGTTTTTGTTCATGATTTGTGGTCTAATATGTATAGTTATGCTCCTAGATATTAGTTGGTTCCATAGTTGCAGAGATTTGTTATTGAATATTCGAGTTTGAACATTTTGAGTATTACAGTTGCTGACACATGTGCCTAATTAAGTGAAGAATCAGAAGAAGGCGCAGATATGTTATGACTTTTCTGTTTTGGAGAAAAGGGGTTACGGAAAGTACTAAGAACCCTTATTTAAGTTACTATGAACCATGGAAAACAAGCTAAAAATTCAGGATGAGTTAAGTCTCAAAAACATGGAAAACATATTACTCAAATCCTTCATGTGTAGGAAAATATTAAGAAAATTGTTTTCTTGCTGTTGGTTTTAGATAATTTCATGTGTTTTTGTAGCAATGGATTAAGTTAAAAGAGTACTTAACAGGCATTCCAGGATGATGTTAAAGGACTGTTCTACACCTTTACAGCTATTGACCTCCAATACATTTAGCTTCTAAACATAGATGGTCTTTGCTGTGAATTAGCTCTTCTTTTGGACATTTTTCTATGATACTGTGATATAATCAGCAAGTGGAAGAGATTGAGAATGTAATGATGGAAACGGAGAAGTGATGTATAACTTGGTTGGGTAAGTGGGTAATTACATATGACATGTTTAGCTAAGCTTGGGAGGCCCCCGCGGGGGGGGGGGGGAGATGGTGATGTAATAACAGAAACATATTCTAGAAAGTTTCGTAAGAATAATTAGAGATTTATTCATGATGAATATTATGCAGTGGAGGATGCTACGAAGGAGTTTGCTTATTTTGTCCTTTTATTGTTAAGTCACTAGCTTATCTTGTTAGTCGCTAGGGTTGTCTTCCTATAAATAAGGGGTTACAGAGTCTTGTTTTAATCATCAAATGACATTTGAATTGAGTGATTGTAACCAAAGATGCTGATTTTCCTCCCTTCTCGACCCTAGTTTCCCTTTTTCTTCCCTCTTCCCCTTTGAATTCCCTTCTTCTTCGCCTTTCTGCGGTGCTGATCTCTACCAGATGGGGTCACATATGATGAGAGATTTGCATTAGTGAACTTTCTTCTGTCCTGGGGCTCCTCCAGTACTATTGATTTTGCTTCTGTCCAGCTTTTTAGATACTTCTTTGTGCCTTGTGCCTCTGGTAAAATTTGTGGACATACATTGTTTTCTTTGGTTTAAATACTTACAGATTTATATATGTATGTATATATATATGTTTGGCTTATTATTCTAGATAAAATTTTCTTTTCTATTGTGAATTCAACTTCGAAATGTTCACCTCCCCCCCCCCCCCCAAGGGAAAGAAAGGAAAACAACACATTTTGTCATATAATGTTATGCTTGCATTTTTGGTTTCATTGAGGAAGTTGACAATAACATTTTCTTCTATTTCCTTGTCAGTATGTTATTTTTCGACGGGGCATTGGTATTGATCGTACCACTGATTACTTTTTCATGGAGAAGCTGGACATGATCATTTCACGCTTTTGGGGAAAGCTCTTGAGAGTGACTGGGTGAGAAAAAAAACTGTATTCTTATGCTGAGTGTCTCAAACAAGAAAATGTTGAGAGCTAAATGCATAATACTTGATCATTGACATGAATTTTTGGGCTATACAAAATTTTGCATTCAGCTAGTAGAGGACTCAAGCATAAGACTTCGTTGAAAAGTGTGTTTCTTTCCACTCTACCTTGGGTTTCTTTTCTTTTTTTTTTCCATGTTGTTTTTGGTTGGGGGGGGGGGGGGGAGACGGAGGATGGGCTAGTGGTGAAGAAACATAAATTTTGAACAATCCTCAATTGGCTTGGTTTATAGTGGACTAAAGCAAAATACCTTCTAAACTCTCGTCTACTTCCTATCTATACAGTAGTAGGTAGTCGGAGACTTTTGTTGTAGGGTAATGGGATCAGCCACTTTGCAATTCAGGCGTCAAGCTGCAACAACCCCCAACCCCCAAAAACAAGTCCAGGGAGGAATCTTGAGGTATGGGTTTAGATTTGGAACTGCAATTTAGAAATTATATGGATGTATTTGGGAAAATTGCTATGAGGCTCTTATTCTCAAAATATTATCACTTAAGCAGGCTAAACCATATGCAATAGCATAAGATTATGAAATCGTTGTATACTTTACATTTTGGCATATATTCCCTTGGAATTGGCTTCTCCGAGGGTAGAAATGTCTAAAGAGTTAAGGCTGCCTACATTCGGATCTTTGCAAACCCTGCGAAAGCAGGATTTATACTGGAAGGAGTTGTTGCATATATATGTCCTTCCTATGCATTTGTACACCTTTTTCAAAAGTATGCAGTTCAAGGGCAACATTATCATTTTATCATGTAATTCTCCTTTTGAGTTATGAACTCATTTTCCAACTCACAAATCTCAAATAATTTGGAAAAAAGAGGTCTTGTTGTAGTTTTCCCAATGCATGTTAATTGTGGCAGAGAAAGGCAGAAGGGATGATAAAGCAGAAAATTTTGTTATCCTGATTAGATTAACTGTATTCATTCCCATATATCTGGCAAGTTCCCTTGAATGCCTCAGGACAGGAAGATGCAACCAGTTGGTTTGCTAAGAGAGAGGTTTATAAATAATTGGCCTTATGCTGTTCTGGAATTTTGGTGAAGCCTCTGCTGTTCATGTTGGTGACACCATGGATATGCTTGATTAAGAGAGGGTTAACGCTCTATATGGGGAAGTGTGAATTTTCAAGGGATAAAAGATCTAATATTATCGATGAAGTGTGCATATTCAGGACAAGGTTTGATGATATAAGATGATAGGAATATCGAATTAACGGATTATATCAGTTATCTTTGCTTGAAAATGGAACACATTGTTTTCTGCCGGCAGTAAACATTTCATAATAGATTTACCTGCTGATCAAGGATGTCTGAACTGTCTTCCCTAACCATGCTGCATTCTTTTGCAGCTCATGATGATTCATGTTCTGTTTAATTTGATCCATCCCTGGTCTGGTTTTTCAGGATACAAATGCTTTTATCCAAGTTCTCAAAATCACGTCAGCGTTCTATGAGAGATAGAACTGATGAGGAGCCTATACCTGAGTTTGATCAGGATGCTCTGCATGTTGAACGGATCCGTATTGAGAATATGGAAATCAGGTTTTAATCTGTAAATTATTATGTCAACGCCCCCCCCCCTTTCTGCCGAGACGTATTTGTTCTAATTGTGATGGTTATCTTGAAACTTTGCTTGTATTACTTGACGATTCTTGCTGGCCTATTCTTTCAAGCCCTGAAAAAGAAAAGGATCGTAGACGAATGGGATCGTGTATGGTGTGTTGAGGGCAAAAAAGAGTATGCATGGCATTCTTCTTATGAGATATGTGTATATTCCAATTGAAACAGTTACGTTGAGAACCTTCGTCAATGACTTTGACAAATCTCAATGGCCTATTCTTTCGAGGTGTGTGCTCCCTGCTTTTGTGATGACCTACGTCAATCACTGTAAATCCATCTTTTAATCCATAAATATAAATGCAAATGAGGAGTCCTAATTTGGAGGTGTAAATGCCAGGATTCCAAGAATCAAAGAGGTATTCAAAATTTATGCTTTTTCTCTTTGTACGATGGCTCCTTGGGAATTTTGAAGATTAAAAGAAACTTATAGTTCTCTACGTCTTCTGGATTGTGGATGTGTTCTAAAAAGAGAAGTGGTAATATCTTATGGGAGATCCAGGGAATCGACTGTTGTTATCGAAAACTAGTCAAATGCTTATCAAAAAATTACAATCTTGTCCTCTTTCTTTAGATACTATAATTAATTCTACTGTCAACCACATTAGCACCCACAACTTTCTGCAAGAACTTGGTATATCAACCAATCCGCCTATTTCTATCTAGTGCAGGAGATTCTTTGCAACTCTACACGTTTTCCTTTTGTCCCACATAAGATCTCTGATCCTGCAATCGATCGCTTCACATCCTGCTCTTGCTGCCTTTAACCTGTTTCTGTACCCTGATGTACCCTGATCCTTAACTTCTTACTTGTTCAGTAAAGTTTTCTGAAAATGGAGCTTGCGGGGCAATAGTTGATCTATAGTTGACTGGGGAGTTTCCAGAAGTCATCTGAATTCTGGTTTGAGGGATATATGCTCTAATCATTAAAGGTAATTGCAACAAAGATCATTCTTATGTGTAGGCTAGCGATCAGAAAAAAAAAGCTTCAGGAATTTGGGGAGCAGCTTTTTTTTAGTTTCTATATGTTTAAGCGTTTAATTTTTATTCTATCACCATAGCCTATTCGCAATATGTATGATCGGTTTTTTGATGTGGTGTGAGAAATCAGAAGTGGAACATTTATTTTAGCGAAGCTTAACCTTTTCTATCAATGGAATTTGAATTGTCCTCCTTAATTTGTGTCCCTAAAAATGTGGCCTTGTTATTTTATGATAACCATAATCGGACAAAAATTATGTCTCTTTTTCTTGTTTTTGGCTCCATGTAGAATAAATATGGGAAATCAAAAAAGTAAAATAAAAATAAATGAAGTATTGGAAATCAAGGCGTTCAAAGATTGAGTTGTTCTAATTGATTACGTGTATTAGTCCTATGAGTTAAATGGCCTCTTGACGTTTAGTAGTGAATTTCTATGATACTTGGACTCTTTATTTTGCCTTGTCATACCCGTGTTGGACTGAACACTCTCCAGATAGGATATAGGATATGCGTTGGACCCTTATCCAAACTCTGAAGCAGCAGGGGTGAAATTTTTTTTTGGTGTATATGGTCTTTTTCCTTCTTCGTTCATTATTTTTTAATGGATCTTTAATGATTAATGGTTTGATAATTGGATAACCTTTTAATTCTTGAAATGTTCTTGGAAGATTAATTTGAAATTGCAAATTCCACATATAAAATGATGAGTCCTCATATGTGCAAATTTTGAACAGTGTCCCCATGTCCTAAAGTCTTGACATCGATGGGTCGAACACTCGGATCCGTACCCGTGTCCGCCATCCCATACCTGAGTGCGTGTAACATAGGTGAATTTAACAGTGTGGCTGCTTTGGAATATTATACTCATAGCTATGTGGTATTGTGATAGTTTAGGTGGACAGCAGTGGTCACCATCTTCAGGATAGACTCCAGATCCCCTTACGGCCTTGTTCTTTTCAGCCTATTTACTAATTATCCAACTCTTAGTTCCTTCTAGTTCTTTGTAGTTCCTTCACTCCTTCCAGCTTTCTGTAGTTTCTTAAAACTCCTAGTTTTTTAATGAGATTTCTCCAACCTCTTATAGCTCCTAGTTCCTTCCAATTTCTAACTTGATTACAAGATTGTAGAAGGAAGCTCAGTTTACTGGACCCTCAAAGTCAGACAAAAGATATGTTTGAAATACAAAAAAACTTTAGCACTTTTGGCTCCTGTCTTCAAGGAGCAGATTGCCGTTCTTGAGATCTTGAGCGGGCATGAAGATAGAGCTTGATCAATTCTTATTTATTCACTGTTCTAGGCTCTTCAAGTTTATTGAATTTGGTTGTCAAATAGATGTTAATGCTTCTCTATTCAATTTATATGTATGTTGTTGGATTCACTCTACTGGTAGGTTTGCCGGTAGGGGTAAGGTTGCCTACAGTTGGATCTCCCCAGACCCCACGAAAGCGGGACCCACACTGGGAGGTGTTGTTGTTGTTGTTGTTGTTGTTGTTGTTGTTGGATTCACTTTCAATGCTGACATGAGTATATTGGATTTTTCTTCAGTTTCCGCAATCTTCTGAGCAAGATTACAATTCAAGAACCTACTTTTGACAGAATTATTGTTGTTTACAGGTACTGAATTTTATTACTTTTATTTGAAGTATTACTTGTAGGGCTTGTTGGGTTGAAGTTGACGGCAGATACTAGTCACTGCCCTTGGTAACCGCATGAGGAATCAACAATGCGATCATGGGTGGTTTTGTAGATAAATATGAGAAAAGTTCAATGCTCCATAAGCTTTTATGTGTGTGTATAAAATTGACCTCTTAATTTTACTTATAGCTACTATCATGGAAACCTTATCTAACTGAATTCATTGCTTTTGAGGCAAGAAAATAGTGACTACTGATTGTTATTGTTAGAAAATTGTCTTTGCTCTGTGCCATCTTGCTTGCCACACAGGCTTATAATGCATGAACTTCTGTTGAAGAACACTTTTGGCCGAGTGTGTCTATTTGCCTGGGTTTCCTTTCCTCTCCATTGTTAGTGAACCGCTATGTCCTATGTAATTTGCCAGGAGAGCAGGCTCAAAAGGAAAAGACGAAAGGGGTATATATGTCAAACATTTCAAAAATATTCCAATGGCTGACATGGAAATTGTTCTTGTGAGTGTTCTCTGTTCACCCCTCCATTGCCTTCTTAGCGATAGTCCTCTTAGCCATACTTCTTTAATCTGCAGTTATATTCTCAAACTGTTTGCTGTGTCATAGTCATGTCAAGGAGTAACCATTAATATAGTCCTCTCTTTCCTGTTAACAGCCAGAGAAGAAAAACCCAGGTCTAACTCCGATGGACTGGGTCAAGTTTCTAGCATCTGCTGTTGTTGGTCTGGTCAGTTGCTTAATGTCTTATGTGAATTCCGAGGTCTTCATTGTTCTTGTCTTTTAGTAACCTTATTGACATTTTCCTGAGTACCCTGTATATGCAGATGGCTGTAGTAAGCTCCCTTGAGATTAAGGCGGATATGCGGGTTGTTATTGCTGTCCTTTCCACATTGGTTGGGTACTGTGCAAAGACATATTTTGCGTAAGTGTTGTATATTTTATTATTCCCCGTATTTTTTAATTGGTTTTATTTCTTTGCTTTCTGCCCTGTGTACGTTACTTTGCAAAAGTTCTGTTTAAAGCATTTGCTATGTCCCACTTGATTCTTCCGAATATGCCCCCCGGAGCGTCAGAAGAAGGGGGGGGGGGGGCGACACATATATGGGAAGCCAATCTGCACGAAAGAGGAAGGGAAAAAATTTGATTAGAGTGAAAGGAAGGTGTATATGGGAGCATGTTAGAATATATGCTGAATTGTTGCATTCTTATATTTTTCAGTTTTCAGCAAAACATGGCTATGTATCAGAATTTAGTTACTCAATCAATGTATGACAAGCAGCTCGATAGTGGAAAGGGCACGCTTCTTCACTTGTGTGATGATGTGATTCAGCAAGAAGTAAGCCTAACTGGCTAAGTGTATTCTATTTTGATGGGCACAAATTGCTGGAGCATATGAATAAGTTTTTATTTCTGCAGGTAAAAGAGGTGATTATATCATTTTTCATATTGATGGAGCAGGGTAAAGCTACTAGGGAGGTAATTGGCGTCTCCTAGAATGAAAAGAACCTTGTAGTTGCGGCATCATTGTTTCCCCGGCTTTGACATTTCTGTGAATTTGTTGCATGTTTTAGGATCTTGATCTACTTTGTGAGGAATTGATCAGAGAGGAGTTTGGCGAGAGTTGCAACTTTGAAGTGGATGATGCTGTTCAGAAGTTGGAAAAGTTGGGAATTGTTTCGAGGGTGAGATCTATTCCTATCTTTATAGCTTACTTTTTCTCGTTTCAAATGACAGCTAACTGTTATTGATCAACTTTATGTTAATTTTTGAATTTAAGTCTTTCTGCACTACAATTAGACCTGTCCGTTCGGACGGCCGGGTTAAATACGGATTGAGTGTATTTGGGTTCGGGTAAAATATTGTTTGGGTTTTCGAGTTCGGGTAAAATACGGGCGGGTGTATTTCGATTTTACGGGTTTCGGGTCAACTTAACGAATTTGGAGTGCCTTTTCAGTGAGTTATTTCTCTTTTTGTCAAAATCAAAATCTTGGCACATTTATTACTTAAAATTGTCTATATTTAATGAACAAACATTTTTATCGTAATTTCTTAAAAGAATATAAAAAATATTGGACTTTTCAATATGATATATGAACGCTATCTACCGGTGGACTGTGAATCACATGTAAGTAGGTTGGTCCGTATATTAAAATATTAATAATTAGTCGGGTCATTCATGGGCCGGCCTATCTAAAACATGATAACGTGTTGGAGCAGTTCGACCTGTTATTAACCTATTTAATGATTCGATATTTTGTTAATTAACTTACCATTACCTAATCATGGACACCTTATTAATTGTTCTACCCTAACACGAACGCAGGTTGGTCTATTGCCTAACACTGACATTAAGTTCGAGACTAATAAGGAGGAAGTCAAATGCAAGAATATTATAGACGTATAAGATATTGCAATTATTTATCAATTATAATATCAAAATTTTAGATTATTACAGAGTAATATTATTTAAAATGCGATTAGGCGTATTCATTTCATTAAGAATATAATGGTACGATTTGAACATTTTTAATACTTTTTAAATTTATTTTTTAAGACTACATATTTTATGTCCATTTTCTAAATAGTTCAATTTATAGGTTGTATATGATATTTTATGGGAATGAATTTGGTAAAGAGTGAGTACTATCATTTAACTTGCGAAGGGATGCGATAATTGTACATCTCTTAAAACGATTCATTATAATGAAAAACTATGATTATTAAGGGGGCAAAATTAAAGAAAGTAAAAACATGAAGATATAATATTCGGGTTGAGAGAACGGGTTCGGGTTTGGCCCAAAACTTTGCGGGTTTTTCGGGTTCAAGTTGATAAAATTGTGTTCAAAACCGAAAACTTTCAAGCGGGTTTGGGTTGAGTTTTCAGATTGGGTCAGTTTTTGTTAAGTCTAGCTTCAACATATTACGAAGAAGGGGTTTTGTTTTTGTTCATTTGTTTCCTTTCTGGGAAGCACCTGTTGCCGACAAAGAGGGAGATATTCTAGTGGTGGGCGGGAGACGGGTCTGTGTTGATTCAGGCTCAGCTAATTTCTGATCACAGAAGCACGCCATGATGGGTTGGGCTTTGTTTACCGAGATTGGAATTGGCTCAGACAAATCCACCGGCTAGAACTGGGCTGCTTCTGAGCTGCAGCTATTATTTTTTAAACATGGGGAAAATGAGCAATGTGGGCTTGGATCAATACATTCTTACATGCAGATAAACACCATAGGATCATTTCGTCCTTACAGTGAAATTAATCTATTCTTATATTTGAAGTGGCTGAAGCAAACCGTATCTTTTGTGATGCGAATTTGTGAGTATGGAGTGCTTTTATTCTAATGTAAAAAAATATGGATTGTCAGGATTCCATTGGAAGATATTATTGTGTTGGCCTGAAGCGAGCTAACGAGATCATTGGGCCAACTACGGAGGAGCTTGTAATGAAGGTGAAGCAGTAGCCTTGTTATGCTTTGCGTAAATACTTGGGTACAAATTTTGCAATGAATTGTTGCCCAACACATTTGTTTGTAAACAATGGAAAGAGGACATGTTAGGCTTTTTTCTTTGTTTTTTTTAATTTAATAGGTTCCATGCGACTTGGTGAGAGAGTTTGAAAATTGACTTGGGCTGTACTAAGTGAACGTGTGTTTCATTTGCTCCATTCATTTTCAAACTAGATTATTGAGCTTCACTGGAGGTTGGAGTTGCATACACTGAATTGGAGTTTCATGGCTTGATTTGGATAGTGCCGCGGTAGTACCTAGAAATTTAACAAACTTGCAATTTCTGCAAGCAGTTTCTCGGATTGTAATGTGAAGCCTTTGAATCACCTTAGTTTCAATGAGGTCAGAAATTTGATCACATTGATTCGTGTTTCAGTTGTGGATGTGTTATTTTGTGCTTTGGTTGGATTTTGCTTTGAGTTGGGGCAAGCGATTGCATGAATTGATTTTGCTTAGTCTATTTTTTTGTGTTTAGCTCGTCCAATTCATATTAAAGATCATGAGAGTCAAGGTAGACGTGCACTCCTAGCCCAAAACGCAGCCTAAAAATATGAGATATCGTTCATGTGTTGCCTTCATGTGTGTCACTGCGTGTGATAATGCATGTCAAATATATAATTGATGCACACCGAATGTAATGCTTGTGCGCGCCCTATGTTTTGGTTATACATTATATATTTTGGATGTGCGACCTATTTCTCTGTCTTTTTTTTCCTTTTTGTCATTGTTTACAATATTTGTTTTAATATTGTTAAATGTATATGGAATGCGTGTCCACCATAAGTCATGGTTTTTAGTTTATCAATTTTTTCCGTGATTATTCTATTACAATTAATGTATAAAATGATGTATGTGTGATAATGTCATCAAATATAATATTAATATTCACCAAGGGAGTGTTTGGTAGGGGTGAAAATAATTTTTCCAACAAATGATTTCTCATATTACAGTGTCCATAAAATAAGGGAAATTTGTTTTTCAGGAGAAAATCATTTTCTCAACAATGAAGGAAAATATTTTCACTTTCAATAGAGCGTAAGCTGATTTTACGTTTTTTGAGCTCTTACACGGTTTCGCACAACAACTCCCAATGTGAGTCCTGCTTTCGCAGGGTCTGGGGAGATCCAGATGTAGGCAGCTTTACCTCCACCGACATCTCTACCCGTAGAGAGACTGATTTCAAGCGACCCACTAAACAAGAATTTTGTGAAAGCATTTGTAAAAGAAGGGTTATAGAGAGATAACCACTTGTATAGTAAAGCAGAGGGAGGAGGTACCATACCTTAGCAGTGCTAGACAAATAATGACATCTCCAGAAGCAAGCACTACCTGCAAACAACACACAAACGACAACCCTTAACAAAACCTACCTTGCTACAACCGAAAGACTCTATGCCGACAATGCTCATCGATCTAAGACCTTAATTCTATCCCGCCAAAGTCTTCTATCCTGTGCCATGTCCTCCGTCAATCCTACAACTTTCAGGTCCCCTCTAATCACCTTATCCAAACTCTTCTTTAGTCCACCTTTCCATCTGTTACCGTCGGGGATGTTAATAGTCTCACATCTCCTTACCGGTGCGTCCACACTCCTTTTCACATAGCCAAACCATCTTAGTCTTGATTTCCTAATCTTGTCTTCGATGGGCGCCACTTCTATGTACCTTATCACTTCATTCCTAACTTTACCCAATCTCGTATACCCACATATCCATTTGATCATCCTCATCTCTGCGACCATCAATCGTTGAATATGAGTCTTCTTTAACGCCAAGCACTCCGAACCGTAGATCATAGCGGGTCTCACTACCGTACGATAAACTTTACCTTTCAAACCTACTGGCATCCTTTTATCATACAGTACACCCGTAGCGTGCTTCCATTTTAGCCAACCGACTTTAATGCGCTGGTTACTATCTTCGTCAATGTCACCATTCTGCTGAACGATCGAACTGAGGTACCTAAACTTCTTGATCTTCGGTATCGGCACCCTGTAAATGGTGATATCTCCCCCCGTACCTTCCCTCCCGCTAAAGCAGCAATGGAGGTATTCAGTTTTCGATCTGCTCACTCTAAAACCCCTATATCTCCGTAGCAAGGTTTCACATTCTTTCTTATTTTTTTTTAATTTTCATTAATGTGCCTTTTTTTAGCTTTTTTGTTTGGTTTTGCTAATCAAACTCATTTTTCAGAAAGTTCATTTTTCTTTTATCAAACAACTGAAAATATGAACTGAAAAATCATTTTACATGAAAAATTATTTTTTAGGAAAATGATTTTCAACCCTATCAAACACACCCAAAATATAATACCAATGCCTACCCGATATAATTCAATCGTTCACTATATATAATACTAATATTAACTAATATAATATGAATGCTTAGCAAGTTTTCTCCTATATCATTGCAAATCAAATTTATTTTTCGGAATATATTAAAAAAGAAGGTTAAAAAACCAAGTAAATTATAAGTTCATTCTTATTTCTGTACTCATTCTCAAAAAACCTTAAAAGTTGAGAGGGTTTGTTTTAACATAGGGTAGAGGTTCTGAGCTTCATTGGAACCTAGAGGAACTTGCACTGTTGGACCATCATCCAAGGATTTCCTACAAAACAACTCTTAAAACAGGGGAGGGTTCTTCTCTTCAAGATCCTCCAACACTTAAGTTACAGAGAATTCGATAAGGAAATAACAAGCGTAATATGACTTATGGAATTCTAATTGACCTTCCTTTGAGTTTGGCCATGACTTGTTATATAGTTGTCTAGGATGGTTATTTTGGAGAAGTTTAACTAGGATTTCATAGTTTGTAGATATAGATGACTTTTCTAGTTTTACTCAGACTTAACGATCTTTACCATTTTCATATCTATTTGGAGATTCTTGTCTAGATGTTTACCCCTTTAACAAGCCATGCACGTATAAAATATTTTCAAAGTTTCGGTGGACTTAGGTTTTGTTAAGCTTCTGTTTAGGTCCTAATTGCTCAATCCTAGCAAGTTATTTGATCTAGTTAGATTCTTTCTTAGGTTTGTTTTAGGCTTTGCTCAGTCTTTTACAACTTTTAACTACCTGAATCATTTGTCCTATGAGGGATGTTGGATTTTAATCCAATATGGCTCCAATTGTAGTTAGGCCTAGCCTCCTTATCTGTTTAAGAATTCTTCACCTTGAACTATGAGTTATCCTCACCTTCAGGGCTTTCCTGGGGTTGGTTTTGCATGCCTTTCATTGATCTGGTCTCCTTTCTAAAGAGGCTTAGTTAAGATTTTTCAATGGATGTTTATCCACTTCTTCGGGAGAATTTCTTCTAACTGAATTTCAAATCTCTTACCTTGGAATTTCAAATCATTGGCTAGTTTAGTCATCTGTTCTCAAGAAATTAGTTCGGCATATACCCATACCAGCTTAAGCCTATCCTAATTAAGTATGTTTTCGTCTTCTCTCTGTTCCACCATCGGTCTAGCTTCCCACGGTTTCTTGCTTGGATTTTGTCCCTTAGGGTCTTTCCTTCCTATCTAATGACGTTTTTTCCCCCTAATCTTTCCTATAAATTCAACCATTTTGATTCAATTTCTTCAAGAAGTTTCTTAAACCTTTTTCAAGCTTCACAAAAGAGTGTCTATCAATTCCACTTTTTTATATTCTTTTATGGTTTACAAAGCCTTTTGCAACCTCTCTCCTATCCTCATATCATTTGTTCACATCAATGCTCACAACAACAAGACTAGAAGTCCACTTGGACCCACTAGAGCATGCTTCCCTATACCTCCTAACCCTTGTATGATGTTGACCAACTCTGCTATTTAGGACAACATAGAGGTGGTCTATAGTGAAGAACAAAGAAGAGGAAATCTATGGTGTCTTTTATAGGTTGATACTCTTGATAAGTTACACTTCTTTAGGTTTGCAAAGTGGATAGAGTTTATAACCACTTGAGGCTCAATATGATGGGTGACTGATCTTGTTTCAGGGCTTGGTATGCCCAAATAACATGGGACAAATTTCTCCCAATCCTCTCCCCTTCTGAAGGGAAAATGTTTGATGACATTGTGGAGCATCTTGGCTGGTGACCCATCATCGCTGTTGAAAAAAGGGTTGGGGCCCATATTGGGATAAACTACCTTTGCATGTACTAGGGCCCTCTATGATTTGTGGGGCGTTTGGTTGATGTTTCCCCATCCACTCAGATATCCTTCTTCTACTTCTCATTCTTATTGTAAGGCTTGGTGTAGAGTCACAAATTAAACCACCACTTTTTATTTATAAATAAGATTTATAGTATATGTAAGTAGGGGTCACTCGCACAAGGAAAGATTATGATAATGTGCTAATTTTAAATCTAATTAAATTTACCTTTTCTTTTGAATGCTGAAACAAACCAAATTGAGTTAGGAAAAATATGAAAACTTGTTAATACTTCAAATTATTCTACAAAAAATTATAAAAATAAAAATAGTAAATACTAAATATGTAACCTAAACATTCTGCAAAATTTAAAACCAAAAATGGCAATGAAATTAAAACATAAATAAAAAATAATAAACCAGAAAAGTAAGATATAAAATTGCAGAAAATTACGTAAACTGCAAATCTGGGGGAATTTAAGTTATTTCACAAATAAATATATTTAATGTTTTCCAAAAAAATTGAAAAATACAACGGAGGCGAAAAAGAAAATAAAATCTAAAAATAAATAAATGATAAATTATAGTACAATAAATTTGAAATTTAATGGTAAAAATAACCAAATTATAAAGCCTAATTTTCTAAGCACAAATTGATCCCAAAAACTCCAAATAAAAATTAAATGTCCTTAATTTTTGATATTTAATAAAATAAAAAATTTGCACTAATAGACTAGGACCATGTCTAGCAATAAATTCTGCAAATGATCAAATAAATATTATGATTCTGAAAATCAATCACTACAGATTAAGGTTCTTTAAAGTGACTTGAAATACAAAATTACTCAAACGAAACAAATTTTAATATTAATTATAAGGAAGTGATAAAAATTAATGAAATTAGAACAAATCTAAAAAATTGAACCACGACCAAACTCAAAATCTAATTAATCTAAATTACCTAGATACACTTAAAAGATGTAATGCAATTTAATAATAAAGATAAAAACTTTAAATATAAATTAAAAAATAATGAAATACGATAAAAATCTAATAAATAATTATCAAATTTGACAATATAATGGAAAGTACTTAGCCTAATCTATTTTCACCATGCAAATTACTATTCATCGTTAACATACAAACTGATTTATTCATGAGTTAGATTGTAGAGGATAACCCCAATAGATCTTCACTATTTTTCTTTAATTTTTAGTTTACTTAGGTCCAGCCCTAATATAAACCCTAGAAGTCTTGAAAACTCGAGCAGTGTAAGAATTTAACAAAACTAAAGCACGAAGTATTAGAAAAACCTTATTTAGCACATTGTAACCAACTTACTAGCAAATTGATTTAATAAAGATTTATAACAATTTTCGTCTACATACTTAGCCTTTAAACTATCATATGAATTTATGGTAAACTAATTAGCATGCATTCTAACTAATCCAATAGACATATCATGTACAATAAGTATAAATCATTATAGAATGATGAATCAATCAATAAGAAAATAAAGCATAAATCGTGTTTCAAAATAATTAATATTGCATGGTTTCGAATAGACTATGCTGAGTAAATAAACCACATAATCATATTAAAAATAAAAAAACATAAAATATCCAAATATGTCAAGTTTGAAATAAATCTAATTAACTAAAATAATAATACTTTAGCTTGTTGTAGGTGATGATAGGCAATGATGCAATGGTTATAAGATGAAGAAGATGACTTGATGGTTGATGATATGATGAGGTGATAATACGTAGGTTAGAGCTGGTGATGATGTTGTGGCATGAGATGGTGAAAAATGTGGCAGGATGCGTTGATGTGGAAGATGGGGGTGATAGGGGTTGGCGACGACGGTGAATTTAAGGAGAAGAGGCGTGTGATGCCTATAAGTGTGATGAATGGGAAGGCTGGCAGACATTGTTGCATGATTTTTCAAGGCCAAACACCCTTTTTTTTTTTATTGAAATAAGATTTGTGTTAGTCAAGTTTTCTCTTTTCCAAGCCTTTTAGACCTTCAAATCCAAGTGGGATTAGTGATTTCCCTTCCTTTTTTTATTCTCACCCCTTTTCATAAAATAAATCATATATTTTTGGAAAGACTTGATAAAACAACTTTGATCCTTCGCGTAACACCCTTGATGCACATAACCCGTTGTTCGCATTCTCTCCATTAATTTACCAATTAGAAGTAATAACCCAATGATCGGGGCGTTACTGTCGTCTAAAAAGGACAAGGCTTCGCTTATAAACAATAAACATAACAAAGTTGAATATCGTTTACCACCACAAGGCATTCACACAATCATAAACCATCAGAACCATACATAAATAATTTCTAACTATCTCGATGTTTACACCAAAACATAGTAACTCTCTGCAGAGTGCACAGTTCTAACATCAGAATATTTCACAATACATTGCTAAAAACATTTCAGAAGTAATACACCATTTTCCCTTTCAAACTTCCTTGCTCACTTATCTCCTCCAGTCGGCCTGCAATCCTGAGGGCGATTCACTTAGCATTTATCTAAGACAAAATATGAAAACATTTTGAAGTGTGAACCAAAGCTCAGTACATGCATTCCTGTATTGTTAAATGTTTATTGAAAAGATGGTTAGGCCCGTATTGCAATTCATTTTAATTTAAAATAGGTGTGGTATTGAATCTGCAAATCATAGTGTTTAAGCAACTCAAGCCAATGTCGTTGTCTCAAATTGAGCTCTATCTAGGTGAAGATATACTTTAGACTTTGATGGTCAGTATAGATCTTGCATGGTATCCCATATAAGTAATGTCTCCAAATTTTCAGTACAAAGACCACAACTGCTAACTCCAGGGCATGGGTAGGGTAATTTTGTTCATAAGGCTTGAGCTGTCGGGAGGCCTAAGCCACTAATTTGTCTTCCTGCATCAGAACACACCCCAAACCGTTCTTCAACGCATCACTATAAAGGTTATACTCCTTACCTTCTACTGATAGCATTAGGATTGGGGCAGTAGTTAATAGTTACCTTAGCTCTTGAAAAGCTCTCTCACATTTCTCTATCCACCCAAATTTATTCGCTTTCCTCAGCAAATTGGTCAGGGGCGAAGCTATTTTCGAAAAGTCCTTAACAAACATTCGGTAATAGCCCGCTAAACCCAAACAACTTCTATCTCAGTGACATTGGTAGGCCTTGGCCATTCCGTGATTGCTTTTACCTTCCAGGGGTCCACTTTTATTCCTTGTTTTGTAACTACATGTCCCAAGAATACTACTTCTTCCAACCAAAATTCACACTTCTTTAATTTGCCATAGAGCTGATGCTCCCTCAAGGTCTGTAACACCATCCTCAAATGATCAGCATGTTCCTCTCTATCCTTCAAATAGATAAGAATGTCATATATGAAAACCACTACAAGCTTGTTTAAATAGGGTCTGAAAACTCTATTCATAAGATCCATTAAGACTGCTGGGGCATTGGTTAGGCCAAATAGCATCACCGTGAACTCATAGTGATCGTACCTGGTCCTAAATGCAGTCTTGGTGATGTCTTCTAGTTCAATCCTAAGTTGATGGTACCCTGACCTCAAATCAATCTTAGAGAAGACTCATGCTCCTTGTAATTAATCAAATAAGTCATCTATTCACGAAAAAAGGGTATTTGTTTTTGATGGTGATCTTGTTCAAATTCCTATAGTCAATACATAGTCTTAAGGTTCCATCCTTTTTCTTTACAAAGCAACGCTGGGGCACCCCATGGTGACACTCTTGGTTTGATAAATCCCTTCTGTAATAACTCATCAAACTGGATCTTCAGCATGCGATATGGGGCTTTGGAGATAGGTTTGGCACCAAGGATTAACTCAATTTCAAAATCAATTTCCCTCTGTGGGGGTCGTCCTAATAACTCCTCAGGAAAAACATCATCAAATTCACAAACTATAAGAATATTTTATGCTTTCGCTTCTTCTGTTTAAGTGTCAATAGCATAACACCAATATGCAATACACCCCTGACATAACAGCTTACTTGCTTTGATAATAGAAATTAAGGGATAAGATTTTTCCTCTCTCTATCCATAGAAACATACTTCTCTCCCTTTTCCATCCTTCAAAATAACCTTAAGATCTTCACAATCAATCATGGCCCCATAAGTGTGCAACCAATTCATTCTCAAAATAATGTCAAAATTAGACATATCAAATTGAATCAAATCCCTAGGGAATGTGGTTCCACTAATGGAACATGTTTATAGGAGATGGGCACTCAACTACAAAATTATTGGGTAACTTCATCCTATAATTGTTTTCCATCCTCCTATTATCAAGGTTCAATTGCATGGCAGATCGGGGTGGATATAAATGAATGAGTAGCACCCAAATCAAATAATACACAAAATGACTTTGAATTTAAGAGGAGAGTTCCAATAACTACCATACCAGAGGTGGCAGCTTCCTTCTTGCTCATTACATATGCGCGTCCTGCTACTATAGGCCTTGAAGGTGGGGGCCCTTGGTGAGGTCGGGCCAAGGGTTTTGCTGCACCTTTGTCTACAACCTTCAATCTTCAACGGGATGCAGCGACGAGGTGTTCTGGGCTTCTACACCACATGCACTAGTTGGTTCCTACTTAGCATTCAGGGGTGGTGTGATTTGTTCTTCCGCATTTTTCACAGGGCTCCGCTCAACGTACAGGACGCCTCTTGGGAGGAGCGGGAGAAGGTTTCTTCTGGTTCACACTCTCACTCAGAGCTCCTAGCTCGATCGCTTTTCTCTTTTGGTTAATCGGGTTCCTCGCCCTCAACTCTGTCTTCACTCGCTCCACTTCAACTGCTTGCTCATATAACTCTTGGTAGGTCAAGAATGGTTGCCTAGTTAACTGATTTCGAAGGTAGAAGGCCAAACCCTCTTCAAACCTCCTCATCTTTAACCTTTCAGATGACATAAATTCAGGTACAAACCTAGACAGTTCTATAAACTTACTAGCGTACTGCAATACAGTCATACTACTAGTCATCTTCAGTTCTATAAACTCTTTCTCCTTTTGTCTTTGAACTACAACTGGGCAAAATTTTTCCCTCAGCTCCTCCAGGAATTTACTCCAGCTGAATTCAGGCCCTAAGAGCCTATCATTAATGGTGTTCCATTAAATATCAGCTTCACCAGTTAAATAATACATCCCAATGTTTACCTTCTTTTCTTTTGGAACCTCTACCATTGTAAAAATTTTCTCCATTCCCCTTACCTATTCCTTCAATTCCACTAGATCATACTTTCCGTCATACACTTTAGGGTTACATCATGCTGCCCTATCCGCTAATTTATGATCTTTAGGAAGGGTTTCGGTAGGTACTTGGGGAATCCGTTTCATCAGTTCAACTACCAAAGTTAGCTAGTAGTCCGGGTTCCTAATGTTGTTAGCTAACTCAGGGGAAATTGGGGGCATTTCACCAAAATTTGGTGGTACATTACATGAGGCTTGTTCACTAGATCCTTGGCCATGGTCCAAGTTATTCCCTATATGAGTCTCCGCATTATTTTGCACCGATTCAGACATTTTGATCATACGTTAAACAAAACGATTCAATTACTAGAATAACCTAACATATAAGATAAGCATGCCCAACAACTACATTTAATATGGCTCAAATATTATTTAAAATAGAAACAAAAGCTTTATTATATCATTCCATAATTGCTTATTTACATACATAGCTGTTTGTTTATATACATGATCAACAAGAGTACTTCACATCTAACTGACTAATTAAGGTCAGCTCTCACACCTACCCCAAACCAAAACACTAATTAGCCCCATACACTAAATCCATCACATTCTCGAAAAGATAAACGGACCTAGTTCACACAGTCGGAAGGATCTGACTGACTATATACAATGCTATATACTACACAAAATGCATCCATTCGAACTGACCGTGCTATATACATGCGGGGCTCAAAATGTAACCTACTCAAGTCAACACCTAAAACAATCTAACGATCCCTAGATGGATTGTAATCTAGGTTATATTCATCCTCAGGCTCCTCGCCTGAGTCAAAGCCATTGTCCGATGCTCCTGACTTTACCTCATCGAATCTCCGGATCAACATGCTGCTCTCCCACTGCCTCATCGATCTCCTACTCATTCTACTGCTCACCCACTACCTCATCAATCTCCTGATCCTCCTCTCGATCGTCCTCCTCCTCTAGATGGTCCTCTAGACCTTCCATGGGCTCGTCATCAGGACGAAGTACCATGATCTCTGGTGTGTCAGGGAGATCCACCACCACTTGAACTTCCCCAAGACTTTCGGACATCTGAGAAGTGTCCGGTGTAGGCGGTGATGGTGGTCCCTGAGTTGGTGCAGGTGATGCGAGTGGAGGATATGTGTGGTGTAGAGGAAAAACATGCTGTAGGGTCTCCATGGTGATCCTTCTTTGATCAAACTCTTCCATAAGCATCAACTCTGAAGTGATCGTAGCCCAAGCCCCCTGGATCTGAAACCTAGGCCCATCCCTACCTGGGTTTTCCATCATCATGAAATCATGATAACGGAGTCTAAACTCGACCCACGGGTCCGCCGTAGGTAAGGACCATAACAATCTACATGCATGGACTGTGATGTTGTGTAACTCGGAGAAAGGGTCCTGCACATGAGCTATCATATTGGTGTGCAACAGTGAAATATGGGTAGCCACAGATGTCCCAGGCATCATATTAACTGCGTAAGGATCCATCTAGCAAGGAAAACATAAATGAGGGGCATGTAGAAGATAAGCAATATACATTTCTAATATCACAATTCTTTAATAGTATATAATATCCCTTACTAATAAACCTTCTCACCCTCCTATATCTAAACTCCATACTTCATATACCACCAAGAAAATCAAAACCTAGCTCTGATACCAAATCTGTAACACCCCTGATGCACATAACCCATTGTTTGCATTCTCTCCACTAATTTCACCTATTAGAAGTGAGGGCGTTACCATCGTCCAAAAAGGACAAGCTTCGCTTATAAACAACAAACATAATGAAGCTGAACATTGTTTACCACCACAAAGAATTCACACAATCATAAACCATCAGAACCATACATAAACAATTTCTAACTATCTCAAAGTTTACACCAAAATATAGAAACTCTCTACAGAGTACATAGTTCTAACATCATAATATTTCACAATACAATGCTAAAAATATTTTAGAACTAATACACCACTATTCCTTTCAAACTTCCATGCTTGCTTATCTCCTCTGGTTGGCCTACTCTCCTGAGGGTGATTCACTTAGCGTTTGCCTAAAACAAAACATGAAAACATTTCGAACTGTGAGTAGAACCTCAGTATATGCATTACCGTATTGTTAAATATTCATTAAAAAGTTCATTGGGGCCGCATTGCAATTCATTTTAATTTAAAATAGGGAATGAGATGAACATAAAACTGCAATGCTAATTATTATCTGATAGTGAACCTCGGTAACTGTTACGATATATAGATAGGTGTACATCTGCCAAGCCGATTGGGGGACCTAGCTTGAAGTCGCGCGGGTAACTGAAGAGGAATGCCTTCTAACTAATAACTAATGGGTCACTGATTATGTGATAAACCATTGATTAAACTGATTCATTGATGTATTTACCAAAACATTATAATTTTGATAAATATGAGCTGATTTCTAAAGATACAGGCAATGAACGTATCTCGAACGTTTAATGAAATCTCACTAAGTGTGATTATGTGCAAACAGGTAAGGGAATGATAGATTAAGCCCTGACTCTGTTCAAAAATATCATTATAGGAATATATACTTAGCAAAAGTACTTATTGTCATAGTTGATAAATTTGTTTAAAAGGGGTAAAGGCTTAATAGGAGCTAAAATAAATATCTCGTAACTTAAACTCCCGGCTTCAAGTTGAGACCTAAATCCCCAATATGGAAAGCTTAAAAAGTCCTTCAAAACTTTCATTTGCAAAGTAAAACGTAGTTCCCACAATAGGATTCCCAAAATTGGGCTAAAACACAATCGTGCCAGCTTCCCACAATAGGATTCCCAAAATTGGGCTAAAACACAATTGTGTCAGCTTCGGTCTATCTTGTGTAGTCCTAGCAAAAGGCCATAAATTTTCCCACAGACCTCGGATTAAGGCGATTGAAAAAGCATTGAAAATCTATCTACCCAGCAAAAATCACAATTATTCGATGGGCCAAATAGTACTAGATTAATCGTAAAGTGACCCCTATTTTGAGTCTATTCACAACCCTACTGTTCTTGTTTCCCCCCTTCTTTTCACATAATTCTCCATCTAAAATCACTCATTAAGATCATTTAACAGAGCCTTGTTTATTCTTATCACCTCACAAAGCCATATTACTCAATTTTACTCGAAAGTCATCTACATCAAATTTTCAGTTCCTCTTTTTTTCAAAAACACTCGAAACACATTCATAAGCTTACTTATTTGCATAAATGAGCAAAATGACCTCTTATAATCAATTGGGGAAATTCCCATAATGCGCCCCTAAAAAGAATCACACCAAGTGATTTTTCAAGTTGAAAGACACACCAAAGATTCATTTCTCATTCAAGTATACACAAATAACATGCTTGATACCAAAAGAAAGCCAAACCATATATAATCATTAAAATCCTAGCTTATGGCCAACTTAAGTCATCTTCATCTCTCCTCCAAAATCACCAAAAACACCATTATCATCATCAATGGGATTAGAGACTACAAAATCAAATACAAACAATTCACATCCATCAATTTAACTTAAGCTGGCATGATCATGGATAACCCTAAACCCTAGTATGCTTCAAGCTTAATCAACAATTAAAAACCAGGGCCGGAGCCACTAAGGGCAAGGGGGGTCAATTGACCCCCCAGCTCTTTAGAAAAAAATGGGATATTCTAGATGAAATAAAAATAGTTATATATTAATTAGTTCTTAAACACATCACAAAGATGTGCACAACAAAGTGGTTGGCTATCTGTTGCTCCGTATGGGAGGTTGCGAGTTCAACTTCTCATACTTCCTTTTGTGTTATTTTTTTAAATTTTTGTGAGTGCCCTTTAAATTTCTTCTATTTTTGTTTCTCAACCCACGCACAATCCTCCTTTCTCTGCCCTCACTCACGCTAAATGCCCCTGCCTATTACGCCCTTCATTTTTAGAACTATTAAAGTTTATGTTATGTGTATTATTCTTGCCTCCCCTTGCTTTGAATCCTAACTCTGCCCCTGTTAAAAACATTAAAATAACTCTTGTTTCCATCAAAAGAACATGATCAAAACTCAAATCAACATAATCAAGAATCAAAATACAAAAAAGTAAAATAAAATCCAAAGATAGAAAGTTAAGGTTACCCACTTTGAGCTTGAAAAAAAAAAGAGATGGAGGTAATGTTTGGTGGTTTTGAGGATTAAGGATAGTGGATGGTGGTACTAGCAGGTTGGGGTGGTCTGAGGCAGCCACCGGTTGGTTGGAACAGTGGCAGAACAGCAGCAGAAGATGGGGCAGCTGGCTGGGTGGAGGGAAAAAAAAGAGAGGTTTGAGTGACATATTTTTTTTTCTTGGCTTGAAACGATACTTGGCTAAGTTTTTATCATCAAAAATGGCTTTTACCTAACTATGGTTAGGCTTAAACCATGGTAATTAGCTAGGTTTAATTAGGCAAGCCTGTTGCGCTTCAAATTGGGCCAAAATAAATTGGGCTCGGTAATAAAACGCTTCGTAACGATAATGTTTTCCCGTAACTCAAAATTAAATTTTTGTGATGTCATGGAAAAATAATTTAATCACTTAAGTTATAATTATCAAGGCTTAATAGCATTTTTCCCGAATTTCTCTTTTCATTAAAAAAAACTCGAATTGCAAAGTGAGAGCCCAAATGAATTTTTTTCCCACCGAAATGATTAAATGCGATAAATAAATATGAGAAAAACATTAACATGATGTAATTTAATAAATAAAAATGATTTAGGGTTGAGCTATTACACTTCAAGGTATAAAACCCACCTTCTATTGACTTTTTCTCTCCTCTTCACTTTATTAATCATTAATCTAAAATGTAAATAAAATAAAGTAAATTAGATAAAATAATTTATATGACATAAGCTAATGATTATTAAAGATACGTATAAATTATGATTTAACAAATTCCGCCATATTTGAACTTTGGACGCTCTCCTGTGAAGAAATATAAGACCCGGCCTAAAAACTACTAGTCTTTCCTATAATGTCACACACAAACATGAAGTAACCATTCACTCAATACTAAAATCGATTACTGAAGTATAGTATTTGAAGCTGCATCAATCGAGGATACATGGCAGAAGGAATTGTTCTATTTCTAAACTTCACCTTCAACATGCGTATCTAGGCATTGCCTTGCTTTGAAAATAGTTTGATTCAAACGTTACTTAGTCTTTTGCAAACAAGTGGAAAACTACTAAACACCCAATTGATGTCAAAGAGTTTTTTCATTAGCCTTACATAATATATCTAATAAGTTGATAAGAACAATAACTATCCATTTCATGCATACACCAATCGAGAGGTCTTACAAAAGTAAATATATTTAAGGCGTAGTAAGGCTATAGAGACAATTAAACTAGAAGAAATAACTCATTGAAATTGATTCTGAACTTGCCTAGCAATTTTTTTTTTTTTGGGAAAGAAATCCATGCAAGCACATATTCGAGGCCCATAATAGGGTCTTAAAACTTAAACACTCCTTGTCTCACACTCTCTCGAATAATGGTGTTAGAGTTAGCTTTTTCTCCTCTTTTTTTTCTTCAGCTATTGGCATGTTTCGAGTCATGGACAACCCTAAATGGGGTTATCTCTCTCAGTATAGGTCTCTTCCCTTCATAAGCCTCAAATTAAAGAAGCTTGCTTAAGAGGAACAAATATCACACCACTTGAACCCATATGTGTTAGTAAACCAACATAGTTTATATTCTTTTTCCCTTTTTTTTCCTTTTAAGGCAAGACAAGAAAAGTTACAATTTAATAAATTATTCTGTTACTTCAGTCAATCTAAGGGAAATAGTTTAAGTCCTTTTATTGTCTCTAATCACAATCGCATGACATGATCAAATAAAATGAATGATCATGACTGTAGGTTAGTAAAGAAACACATATATAACTCAAATGTACTCTGAATGACAATTACCATGTTCAAGAGTTCTCCCTTACAAAGGGATAGACTAAAAAAATGTAGAACAAAATTTAAGCAAGGGAGGCGTACCTTATACTCATATTCATGCATTTCTTTACAGGAAAGACACAAAAAGGACTCTAATTTTTTAATTTTTATTATGTTTTTTTTGTTTCAGAATGATAATGTAAGCCAATAGAGCTTAATGTAGAATACACCCCGCTCCCCATAATTTATACATTTTCCCTAATGCATGCAAACTAATGAAAATAGTGTAAAATTAAATGTAAACTTCCCTGAAAATTTTGGGCAGCCTCCCAACTAGTGTCCCTGAAAACTAAATAGAGAATCCTAACTTTTCTTTTAGTCAAGTATGCTTAAATGACCATGTCCCTTATCAACACTCATCCTCTCCTTTTATAGAGGGGATGGAATACATACAATGCCCTAATGGCTACAGTATATATACTGATATTTTCACATGAGCACAACTGCACTCACATGGCTATAATAGATTGTATTATTTTACTGACTTGACACTTGATAAAATAGTGCAATAATGGTGCAACAACTTTTTAGAACCCTTAATGTTGACAAGACTAATTATCTATATTGAGATTTTGTATGCCTTCATATCCGATAATGTCCTCTAGTTCATCATTATCTAGATAATTGTCAAAATCTTCATCAAGTTGAAGAAGCTTTGCATCCCATCTTTCAAATAATTCATGAAGATATTTTTTTCCTTTTTATGATAAGAATTTTTCAGCTCCAACATCAAAGAGATAATCAAAGATATCTTCTGAAGCAGCTTTTTCTAGCTTCATATATTTGCTAAAATCATTATGATAAATGAAAGTCCACAATGCATTAGTGTTCTTCCTTGTTCAACTAATGCCACATTTGATGATAAATGTTGTATCAACTGATGACTCTTGCTAAAGTAGGGTCACTAACTACTTCTTGTCGTTTTGGAAACCATTCTCATCGTTTATCATTAGGATCGTTTAAATAAACCAATTGAACAAGATAATGGGCTAGTTTGGCTCTTCCATTTTAATACTCAATTATTGCACTATGTTCCTCGACCTATGAACTTCTATTGTATGGATTTTTTGTTGGACCATAAAGGGATGTAAGAATACAATGGATCTTTTTAAACATGCACTGCTGAAACGTAGTTAGTTTTGAGTAGAATAGGTACTTTGAATATGGGATTTCCATGAGGTAAGCTACCATTCCATATTCCTAGGCTTTCAACACGGATGTCATCTAGAGAGATTGAATTTGTTAGGAATCTTACACCACCAACTCCAGATATATTAGGAAAGAAGATTGTAGTACTCCATGACTCCCAAATATCATAAGAATAATTATGATTGTAGTCGATACAGGTTGCATACCAATCGTTAAACCATTTTTCTTGAATATGGGAAATTATTTTTTCTTGAAAATTATAAGGACACCTTAGGTAATTAATTGGTAACTCTAAAAGGCTGAATCCTTGTACTATTAGATAACAGAAGACATTAGACTAAAACATGATCTACTTTTTGTATGAAATTCCAAAATATCCATAGGGTTTCTACTAAAAGGAGAAACCTATTCTAGCAGTAGTGACATTTCATTTTAGATTTCCTCCTTTTCAGGCAGGAGTTCTGCTCTAATGATTATCATTGCCAAGTTCACGAGTTAATTATTTGCTAGAGAATTCTTCAGTCCCTGTACATGTTCAATTGAAAAAGAAAACTAGTTAAGCCATAATTTCTAATGCAGGAGTCGCCGTTGTGCTTGGATATTTGATAAATTCTTTTTCACAAAACCAAGTATTCCTTTGCAATTAATACGAATAAGAAAATCTTTTGAAGTTGAAAAGATTAAGAACTTTTCAATTCCCCTTATGACTATAAGAATTTCTTTTTTCATTATAGGATAGTTGCATTCTGCTTTATTAAAATTGCTACTGCAGTATTTACAAAGTTTTTTTCCTTCTTTGATTTTGAGTACTATACTTTAATCCTCATTGCTGGCATCTGTTTCAAGAACTAAATCATCTATTGCATTAGGCAAATTAAAAATAGGAAGATTTTTACACATTTTTTTGAAATTTTGAATAATCTTTGAATCACTAGTGGTCCATGACCAACTTACTTCTTTCTTGAGTTTCTGCAGTAATGTTTTTCTCAAATTAGATAGATCTTTAATGAAATCCGAAGAATAGGTAAGACATCCAAGAAACCTTTCTAATTGCTTCTTATCTTCAAATTTTCTATTTTTGGTAAAATATGCTTTTGTAAAATGATATGTCCAATTTTTATTTCCAGACCTAAAAACTTGATTTCTTGTTCACCATAAATGCACTTATTCTTACCAAGAATAATACCATGATTAATGCATCTTTGGGTGACAACTAGAGCATCATCTTTGTGCTGTTCTATGGTCTTGGAAAAGACAAGTATGTCATTAATGTAAACTAGACAGCAGTGATTAAGATTTTTGAAGATGTTATCCTTTGAAATATTTGAGGTGTATTTTTTAGACCAAATAACATTACTAGCCATTCATAATGCCCTTGAGGGGCACTAAATGCAGTTAAAGTAATTCTTTCTTCATCCATTTTTATCTGCTAGTATCCGCTTTTGCAATTCATTTTTGAGAACCAGAGGTCATTGAATTCTATTGAAAATGACTATTTTGTTAGGAATATAATAACCATTGAAGACACTATTGTCTTTAAACTTTTCGTAATTGATTACCATTCTAGCTTTTTATTTTTTTCTTCATTGCAATTTCTTGCCATGAAAGCAGGACCAGTGTGAGGACTTTTACTATTCCTGATTAACCCTTTACCCAAAAATTCTTTGATTTGCTTATCGAATACTTGGATATCCTTGTGTGTATACATCATTTGTTTAACTCGGATAACGGTCACCGGATTTAGCAAAGTAATCTTTGCAAATATCTTATTTTTATCCTAAAATTTAAGGGGATTATCAGAGTAGAGTCTTCGCATAATTGCTCTTGTTGTTCCATAATATGCTCTTTAATGGATAATTCAAGTAGTGAGATTGTTGGTTCTACCTCACATTGTGCAGATATTACCTTTTCACCATAGTGGCTGCGTGTAAACTCAATCTTCTAGTGAGTGTATGTCCTATTTAACTTATCAATAGGGGTTGAGTGACCATTTATTTTGAATATTATTTGGTTTATGGTATTGTTAGGTATCCTTCTAAAGGATTCTTGGCTTTCCTCCACATAAATTCTAGAAATAAAGATGTTTTTCTAAAATTAATAGAACAACCACGACCTATGTAGGCACACAATTCAGATTTATTATATCCCTCTATGCATACAAATAAACCACTGTTAGGTATCCTTGTAAAGGATTCTTGGCTTTCTTCCTCATAAATTCTAGAAATAAAGATATTTTTTTAAAATGGATAGAACAACCACCATCTATGTAGGCACACAATTCAGATGTATTATATCCCTCTAAGATACATTTAATGGGATAGATGCTATTAGGATTTGTATTGGTCACTTCATAGTGTATCTTCATATTCATATTTTTGACTAATTTCATCCTCATAGATTGGCTCACTAATAGTTCTTGTTTTGTACCCAATGGCTTTCTATCTAAACTCATACTTTGCTCAACATTGTGTCTTGCGGGTTCAAAACTTATTCTACTCGTTTAACTAGTTATACTAATTGTCTCATCTTCTTTAAATTCTTCTTTAGCTATCGAAGATCCTTCTTCCTATTTTGATCTTGCACTCATGCTTCGTAATAATTAGGGTTTGATGGTAATTTTACCGTTCTCATCAATTTTTCTCACATTATTCTTCTTGATTTTTGTGGGATTGGTAATGCTAAATATCCAAGACCTATTGATTTTTATCTATTGCGGATTGGATTTTATCCTTTGAATCTTTTGCATTGGAGTAGGACTTTTAAATTTTTTTGCTTCTATCATTATTATCTTAGTCTTTGGATCTATAGTATTATCTAACTTGTATGTCATTTTCTAGCATATCCGTAGTGGCTAATTTCCTCTTTTCATATCTATCCCAACTGTTTTTATCTTAAGAGATAGGAAGTTTTTAGCAAATTCATCTATTACACTCATATAATGTCAATCGACAATTGAATCATACTGTTCCATCACATAAATTAGTATTAGTTCCTATGGTAATTTGATTGTTAAATTTGGTATGCCTAATATCATAGAGCAAAGTTCAAAGATCAATATCTTTGCCATAATATTGTAATGGAGTAATTTGAAATTGGATACTTGCAAATATGGATATACTTGTACTTTCCAGATTTGTTATGCTTAAGGATATTTTTCCAATTAATGAGGTTAACGTCTCCCACGTCATACTTACAGTCTTTTGTTTTTAGATCTCCTTCTATTATTTCGCATACATACTTGCTCTTTAATTGAAAGATGGATTTTTTATGGATCATATCTTTCTGAATTATGGGAAGAACCTAATCTCCTTTGACATCTTCATTCTCATTACCTACAATAAATTCTTCCCCTTGAAGATTGCCAAGACTAATTGAACTACTCTCTATCATGTGACTAATTTCTTCATAATTACTCTCTTCTTATGATCCTCTAGTATAATTTCAACAATGCCCTTGTTATTTTTAGAGTCAGATCTAATGCTTTTTCTTCGCTAAGCTCAAAATAATCTAGACTAACTAAAATTTCTATAAGCTAGTTATTCTTCCTATTTTCGCATTTGTTAGCATAATGTCCTATTTCTCTGCATGTCCAGCACTTGCAGCTGTTTTTCCCTGTAGCATCATGAGCAGCTTTTCTAAAAAAATCTTTGTTTTTTAGGGTTTGGTTTGTTATAATATTTTCTTTTGTATTTCTTTCCCATTTGTTTGTTAAAAATCTTTTTCTTATAGAATTTTCTTTTTCTTGTCTTCTCATGTTTAGCTTCCCATTGGTGAGGAGAATACCAATAGGCTCGAAGCTGTTTCTTCATTTTCTTTTACTTTTGGAGGTCAAGACATTGATCATTGATCCATTTTCTTAAATAAGAGATTCTTGTACCAAGGGTGTCAGTGACATCTACTTTTTTAAGCCATGCAATTACTTTTCATTGATTATGAAATTTATTGGATATGGTAATTTATCATAAAACATACCAAGATTGGTTTCATTATGCCAAATTTTGTAATAATATTGACTAAATTCAACAATGAAACTTTCTAAATATCTCATGTCCCAGAGTTCTATGTTAATAATCTTGTTTTGCCATTCTCTACCTTTTCATTTAGAATCATGTTCAGCTCCTATAAATTCAGTTTTGATTTCCTTACATAATTTTTTAAACATACCAGCTAGTGTTTCCATCATTCTTAATATATTTTTACCTTCCTCATCTAGTAAGTCATATCAGTTAGCTACAGTGTCAGGAAAACTACGTTTGATATAGTTTAGGAAATTCCCAGTAGACCATAAGTTCAGTACACTATTCATACCCCTTTTCCAATGCTCAAATATTTTTTCTCTATTTCGAGCTCCATCGATATTTAAGATGTATCCTGTTTGGCTAATTGGGTTAAGGCCAATTTCTTCAAAGGATGGGGTTTTTCTTGGGATGAACCAAAAGGAAAAATTGATTTTATGTCCTGCTGGAACATATCCAGGTCTCATGAAATGAGTGTTTCTTCTCGATTATTGACCAAACTCTTCAGGTTTCGAGATTACATTATTAACTAGATTGGACTCAATTTCATTCGTACTGAGTTCTTTTTCAATCTCATTAACTTCACCATCATATACCATTTTACCATATTTTTTTATCCAGCTTCCTCCTAATTTCTTTTTAAGGAAAAACATTAAGATCCGCTAGTTTAATTAGGTTCATCTGCTGATATATTTCGTCTTTTAATTGGACATTATTTGTCCTTTCATTATCATTAGATAATGCATATTGTTTTTCAATTATTGCATCCATGATTTTGTCTAATTTTTCTAGGCTTTGTTCTTTATCAAACATATTTTGTGATTCCTCAAGATTATACTAGTTATACTCTATCCTCTTCTTCTTTCTCTGCCTTTTCAGATGATTTTTTTACTTGATTTTTCAGTTGATTTTTTTCCTACTTCTCTTTGGATTTTTATATCATGCAATGGAAATGAATTTTTATTTTTAAGGTTTTAGAAAGGAGAATTGTGCTGAAATGGAGTACTAATACTTAAATTAAAATTTTTACCATGTCTACTTTCATTGACCAAAGAAAGACGGATGAGAGACAATTGCTTTTTATCTCCTTAACTTCAGTCATATTTTAGCTAATTTTGCCTTTAATTCTAAAACTATATCAGTAATATAGTTTAATTCCGGTGCTACTAAAGTGGTTCATTTTAGATTGTGCACAATATGTGAATAATTGGGTGTATGACAAGTAGATGATGATTCAAGCATGAAATATAGTTAGTTATCTTAATTAACTATGGATTAACATAATTAACTTAATTATTTTTGGTTACGTGGCTCTGATACCATTTGAAAGAGGGCGTTGAGTAGTACTTGTGAGCAGAATATCACATGCACAAAAATAAAATTTTCGAAAGTAAGCTTTTAAGTATTTGGGTAAAACATGCGAACTTTTTAGTTTGAAAGTATTGGGGTACAATATGAAAATATGAAAAGTTTAGAGCAAAAAATGAAAATAAAAATTGTAAACTATTCACTTAAAATAGTTTCTACAGAATATTGGACCTTTTAAATGTATTCTAATAACATGGTCCTCGAATTATGATTTCTACACAATGCAGGGTATCTGGCTATAATTTTTTTGCCCAGAGAGCTTAATCTAAGATTCCAATGTTTCCTATATAGACTAACAACATTTTCAAAAATGCCCTTGGTCTCTTTATTGGAAATCTTAGCTTGGCTATTTGTTTAAGGATGATATACAACAGACACCTTATGAGTTACATAGCATTTGGCTAACAAGGCGCAAGAGTCATCGTACAAAAATGTGAGTTAATATATTTTGCCATTTCTATATAGAATATGAGACTTCACATATTTTTCCATAGTTTTAGTATCATCAACTCTAGTAGCCCCAATTTCAATGCGTTTAGATAAATAATCAACATGCAAAACAATATAAGTATACCCAAAAGAAGGGGGAAAGGTCGTATGAAATCGATGTCCAAACATCAAAATTTTGACAAAGATACACCTTACGTAGAGGCATTTCATTCCTTCTAGATAAATTACTAGTCTTTTGGCATGCTTCACATCTTTTGCAAAATTCATAAGTATCTCTAAAAATAGTAAGCGAATAGAGTCCATATTCCAATAATTTATGCGCTGTTTTTTGTTTACTCTAAAATGTCTCCCACTTCTAGAAGAAAGACAAAAAGTCAAAATAGAATGAATTTCACTATTATCTAACAATTCCTTGTGATCTAATCTCCATAAAATTTCCATAAGTAAGAGTCATCCCAAGCATAATACTTAGACAAAGATCTTATCTTCTCTTTTTGGGCTCTAGACAAGTTCTTGGGAAAGAAGGTTTTGGTGACTAAGTAGTTTACTATATCAGCATACCAAGGTAACATATCAGTGATAGTATATAACATCTCATAAGCAAAACGTTCACTCAATAAACTACTAACTTTTCCATTTTCAAGCCTACTCAGATGGTTACCCAGTAAGTGTTAGCTTATGGCTTGTCTTTAATTTCTAATTAGAATTCTTAAAACAATACAATCCATCTAATCAACCTGGGTTTTGAGTCTCTTATACTTAAATCAAATGAGGTATGATGTATATGTCAAGGGAATAGGCCGGATACCCAAGCCAATACACATCAAAAGGGAGGGAGAAGGGGAAGTTTGAGTCACGGCCAAGGTGGCACGGTCGTGCCTATGAGCACGGCCACACCGTGCCACTTTGCTGCCCACAAAACCGTGAGGAGAAGAAATGAAGCACGGTTGAAGGCCTTTGTGGGATACTTCGGTTTTTGGTTATTTTGGTGAATGGGAAATGGTGAAAATGGATGTAAAAGATGGTATTTGAAGTGGGGATGTGAATGGAAGTGAAAGATTAACTAAGTGAAATCAATTAACTCTTAATCCAAGTTAATCACTTCACTAAGCAAATCAAGGATAGGAATCTAGGATAGGATAGAACTAAACCTGAGATTGGATACAAAATCACCACCAACCTTCAAGCTTAGGGCCCTTAATCTTGATTAAGATACAGAAACACCGCTTAATCAAGGTTAAGACTCACTTGGACACCACCTTAATTGGCCTAATTAAGGATAAGCAAGCAAGGATTTTTGAAAGAGAAAAGCAAAGCTTCTCAAAGTGTTTCAAGCTGAAAATCTGAAGTCCCCTTCATTCATGGCCGAAAATGGCCTTTCTACAAGCAAAACTTAGCTAGCAAATAGATAAGTAGGTGCATCACTTTCCTTCCTAATGAGGAAAGGTGTTAGAACTAATCTAATTACATGACTTAGCTACTAATACAACCGGTTACACTTAAACAAAATTGCAACATACTTAACTAATACTAATACATCAAAATATGAATCTAATCTTTGTCTAAGCTATTAGTACAACACTTAGGCTTATGTTTAGCACTAATACATTCAGCAAATTGAAGGAAATAGCACATGGGGCAGCCGAAATTCCCTTGCACTTTTCGGCTAGCCAATCACAAGTGAGGAACAAGATATCTTGCCATGCTCTCCCATTGGTTGTTCTTTCCAATGCTTCAACCCTTCCTAGGTGACCTTGAGGGGGCGTGCCATGCTTGAAGAGTGTGCCATTCAACTTGTCTAGATAGGGTGGCCGGCCATTTGAGGAAGCAAAGAACCGGTTTAAGTGAACCGGGTCCTAGGGGGCTGGTTCAGGCCGGTTTTTAATGGATTTTGTTCAGCTAGCAAAAACGTTCATGGCTTGGATTTTAAAGGTGGGGGGGGGGGTAACTTTAGGATGTGTAGAATCCCCCCCCCTCAATAAAATCAAGGTTACAAAAGGGTTTTGAGGGTTAATTAACTCAATACTTCCAACCGCGCAAAACCGGGGCAAAATGGAGTAGCTTGGAAAATGACCTTGATCTTCAATCCTTTTGAGGGAATGACTTGAAACTCGTTCATGGACCTGCAAAACAACATCAAAAGGATTCCAAAAATGGAAAAATGTTAGGGCTAAGCTACAATGTAGCTTAGGAAATCAGATGCACAAACCGGGCACTTTGAAGCTAGTGAACCCGTTTGTGCTAGCTTCACTTTCTTGCAATAACTGAGCCAACTTCGTCACTTGGGATCTTGTTCTTGGATGTGTGGGAGTTGTATCATCATGGACAAGATCTTCAGTGGCTAGGATTCCATCAAGGTACCTTCCCCACATACTCTTTGACCTAAAAGTGGCCATACTACGTTATCACTAGAATCGCACATCAGTTCAAAAGGTAAGACCTAGTTAGGGGGTTGTACTATGGGAGTAGTGGTCAATTTCAATTTCAATTGGTCAAAAGCCGTCTTACAATCCTTATTAAAATCAAATGGACCATCTTTTGGAAGTACAAAACATAAATGAGAGGCTATCTTTGAAAAGTCCTTCATAAATGTTCTATAGAATCCAAGATGACCTAAAAATTGACCTTGCCACCTTCACACATTGGAGATAGAGCAATGATTGAATGATGTCTACTTCAGCCTTATCGACTTTAATCCCTTAGATGACAATGTATGATCTAGTACTACCCCATACTCCAACATGAAATGACACTTTTCAAAATTAAGCACCAAATTAGTCTCAGTGCAACACTTTTAAGCACTAAAGTACGATGATGCAAGCATTCATCAAACAAAACACCATGTACGATAAAATCATCTATGAAAAATTCTATAATTTTGGTGATAAAATCAGAAAAAATGCTCATCTTGCATATTTAAAATATAGCAAGAGCATTACGTAAGGCATACTCTTAAAAGCGTAGGTGCTAAAAGGACAGGTAAAGGTGGCCTTTCTTGATGCTCAGGAGCTATTGGATCCTGAATGTATCCTAAATATCCATCTAGAAAGTAGTGATCTAACCTCCCATCTAGTCTCTCTAACATTTGGTCCATAAAGGGCAAGAACAAAATTGTTGTTCTTTGTGGTATTGTTTAGTTTTTTGTAATCAATTCATACTCTCTAGCTACTTTAAACTTAGGTAAGTACTAACTCACCTTCCTTATTCTGAACTCTTGTTGTCACTCTCTTTCTAGAAACTGTATGTGTGGGACTAAACACCCTCAAAGTTAGCTATGGGTATATCACTCTAGCATCTAACCATTTCAGGATTTCTTTTTAAACTACCTTTATCATGGGTGGGTTTAGTCTCCCATGAGGATCTCTCTTAGGCTTAACATCTAACTTTAGTGTGATGTTATGTGAACATACTGTTGGGCTAAGTCCTTTGCCGTATGCTAAAGTTCATCCTAATACTTCACTATGTTCTCTAAGCACATTAACCAATTTAAGCTTCCTATGCAAGTGTAAGTGCACTAGAGATTACAATGGGCAAAGTCTCATTGTCTCCTAAATATGCATACTTGAGATTTTAGGCAATGATTTCAGTTCTAATTTAACAGGAGAAATTTAAGAGGGTAACAACTTTACATTATTTTCAAGTAATATTCAAGATACCTAAATACGTGAATTACTTGCAATTACGGCAAAGACCCTTTGACATCTACTACATTATTATTAACATGGTTAGAAATGCCACTAAACACAAAATGATTCAAATCTTTAGTGAGAGCAGTTAGTAATTCATCATCATGAGACAACTCACAAGTATCTTGAGAGAATTCATTAATCACATCAAGTGCATAAACATAGTTAACATCTGCAGGAAATCTCACGACATCAAAATATTGAATATAATAACATCACCATCAAATTTCATGGTTAAGGTTCCTTCACACACATTTGTTTTTGTCTGAGATGTTTTAAGAAATGGTTTACAAAGCAATATAGGAATGTCATGCTATGTATCACCCATGTATGTCATGCTATGTATCACCCATATCCAACACATAAAAATATGTAGGAAAAACAAACTCATTGACTCGACACCCTCTAAGACTCCATTCAGGTATACATTACTCATATAAGCCAGTTTAATGATTAGATCATTTTTCTTCAACTCCCTAGGTTTTGTTTATCATAAATTCACCTAGGCAAAACATTAATAGAAACACCTAAATCAAGCGTAACTCTATCAAAGCAGAGGTTTTCAATTTTACAATTATAGAAAACACACTTGGGTCCTTGCACTTTGGAGCAGTTTCTTTCGGAAACATTAGACACATTTTCCCCCACACTTAGCTCTTCCTTCCTTTTCAACTTTCATTTGATAGTACACAACTCTTTAAGGAACTTAGCACAATGAGGTACTTGCTTAATGAAATCTAGGAGAGAAATGTTGATCTCTGCCTTCCTAAATGTTTCTAATATTTCTTAGTTTGCGATGTTTAACTTATGAGCTATAACTCCCAGTTTATTAGGAAAATGTGGTACTAGCTTGTAAAGTTCTTTCTTATTTTTTCCTAGTTCATGGGTTGTATCTTTGTTTTGGTTAGGTTTAGTCTCCTTAACCTTAATTTTTAACTTTAACTCTCTACTCTTCCTCGGTTCCTTCAACAATTTCCCACTCTTATGCGTCATGACACTTACATCTTCCTTAGAATTTTGGTAAGGTTAAGATTGGTATTCGATGTTGCATTTGAGCCCATAGGTTGCTAACTAAGGTATTAGTTTCAGTATGTTGTTATTAAATCTACGTAAGGGTCATCTCAGTGTTTTGGAACCTAGCATCATTTTCCTTTTTTTGATCATCCATTTTCTTAATGACTTGATCTAAAAAGGAATTTTGTTCTAACCTGAGCAGAAGGTTGACACACTGGTTGGTGAAGTCTTGGAGGATTGTTTCTAGGTTTATCCCTAAGGTTGAGGTGGTCTCTTTATCCTTTATTATAAGCATTTGAGAACGGATCATACTTCCTTTGACCTTGATTGGAAAAAATAACACTTACATCCTCCCTTGTGGTGTAACGCATGCATTAGTATGATGCCCCACTAAACAACAAATACCATAAACTATTACATTTTGAACTCTTCTAGTGATGGGTTTGTTCACCATAGCAGTGATCTGGAAAAGTTAGGGACCAAAAAATAGGCATGAACTGATCTCATTAACCTTCACAAATAGGGTACCCCTAGTTCCAAATTATTTGGTATCTTGGGCAATACTATTAAACAGTTATCTAGCATGAGTCAAAGTCTTGTTGACCAAAGCCCCCCGCTAGCAGCATTTACTATAATTCTATTTTTTGAATAAAATACTTATTTTTTGAACCTAACGAAATAAAAAAAATTGCATTAATAAATTGGGACCAAGTCTAGAAATAAATTTTAAAAATTAATCACTATAGTTTAAGACTCTAACTAAACTCTAAAGTGACTTAAAAATCAAAATTACTCAAAAGAAACAAACTTCAACATTAATTATAAGCAACCAATTAATGAAATTAGAATGGAAAATTAACACAAAAATTAAAACACAATAAAACTCGAAATCTAACTATTCTAAGATTACCTAGACATACTGAAAAGACTACTCTTTTGGGGGGGGGGGGATGAAATTTAATAATAAAGATTACAACTTTAAAAATAAATTTGACAAACTAACGAAATAAACTAAGAATCAAACAAATAATTATCAAGTTTAACACTACAATGGAAAGCACTTGGCATAATCTATTTACATCGTGCAAATTATTATTTGTCCTTAACACACAAATTGATTTATTCATGAGCTAGACTACAAAAGGCAACCATTAGTAGGTCTTTCCTATTTTTCCTTAGTTTTTGGTTTACTTATGTCTAGTCCTAACATAAAGTCTACTGGTTTTAATAACCCTAGCACTGGCACAAGAATTTAATAAACTAGAGAGCCAAGCATTCAAAAACCTCATTTAGCACCGTTTGTAACAAACTACCAGTAAATTGATTTAACAAAGATCTATAATAGTTTTTCTAATTAAAAGAGATAGACATGAGTCACCCATGATCAATTAAGGTGATACGTATGCCAAAACATTATAGCTTTTACGTAGTTAAACCTTTTAAACTATCATATGAACTTTAAACGATCATGAATTTGTACTAAACTAATTAGCATGCATCCTAATTAATCTGACATACATATTATGAACAATAAGCATAAATCAGTATAGAATATTGAATCAATCAATAAGACAATAAAGCACAATTCTTGTTCCAAAATAATTAATATTGCATGGGTTCAAATAGACTATGCCAAGGAAATAAAGCTCACACTTTTATTGAAATTAAAGTCACAGAAAGTATCCAAATATTTCACGTTCAAAGCAAATCTAATAAACTAAAATAATAATACTCTAGCTTATAGTAGGTGATGATAGGCGATGACGCGGTGGTGATATGATGAAGAAGATGGCTTGATGTCTGATGATGTGATGATGTCAATAGAGATGGTGATGATGTTGTGGTGTGAGATGGTGAACAAGTTGCTGAGATGCGTTGATGTGGAAGATGAGGGTCATTGGGGTTGGCAATGATGGTCAATTAATTAGAAAGAGAGGTGTGTGATGGCTATAGATGTGACGAATAGGAAAGACGAATGACATTATTATTTTTAAGCCGAAACACCCCCTTTTTATTGTAATAAAATTGGGATTAGTCTAGTTTCTTCTCCACCAATGCTTCTAAATCTCCTATTTCCCCGCGGGATTAGTTATTTCCCTTCCTTTTTTTCCCCTCACTCACTTCGATAAAATAGATCGTTATGAACAATAAATCTTTTCACAAGCTATAAATTTTTTGAAAGACTTGATAAATCATCTTTGATATTTCAATTTAAAAAACCCACTTTTTGATGTCATTTCTTCTCCTCTTCACTTTATTAATCATTAATCTAAAAATAAATAAAATAAAGTAATTAGATAAAGTGGTTTATATCATAAGCTAAATGATTATTAAAAGTATGCATAACTTATGACTTAGCGCTCATTTACTTGTCCCAATACCTCCCTCTAGATTTATCTCTTTGGGGCATGTTTTAGCTCAAACTGAGGTAGGAGCCTCTGTGGTGCCTGTTGAAGAAGGCTCTAGTAGGATGGGAGTGGATACTTTGGATGGGGGTTTTCATCCTCATTAATCATTTGTTAAGGGAATTAACAGAGTTGCATTGGGGAAGATGATGAGGATGATGTTCAAGATGTTCACTCTTTCTCTAGCTCCACGTTGGCCTCCTTTAGACCAAGGGCAATTCTTCACTTTAAGGTAGAGAAATTGGAAGAGGCTAAAGAGGGAATCAGGTGGCTTCTGTTGAAGGCCAAAGAGAGGAGGAGAAAAGAAGAAGAAGAGAGGAGGATGGTGAAGAGAATCTCAACCTGGCATTAGAGGGAAGGAGAAGAGAGAGAAAGAGAGTAGAGGTTGCTTCGACCAAAATTGGGATCAAATCAAGGAGATCTTCCTTAGTATAGTGCCATTCCAAAGCATAGGCATGCCTTGCTAGGTTAGGTCCCTCTCAGGGCCCCAAAAGAGCCTGCATACCATGGGCTCTTTGGCTACTAGGGGTCTTAATGTTATTTTTCTTCTTCTTGTCCTCACGTACTTAATTATTTGTTCTCTCTATAATGTAGATCTTTGCAATATCTTGTACATGCAATGGAGTTCAAGCAATTAATGAGGAACTTGTTTCTCTTTTTGCTCCAATTTCTTATGTTGGTCTTTTATTATATTATTTCTAGCACCTTCCTTCCCCCCCAGTTTTAGGTAGCAACAACAATAATTTCTTAAGGTTTTCTCCTACAAATAGAGGATTTGAAGGATTCTACCATTCAAAAGGCAATGAACATCACAAATTCTATGACAAATTCTATGACAAAAAATGGCTTCAGTCTAACCCACATATTTCTGGAGTTTGATAGTTCCATTGGGGATCTTGTTCATCTTTGCTCCCAAGTTTGGTATTTCTTTAAGCTAACAATGCTTCAAAGGTTAGGACTTTGGAAACTTGTTTCTGGGTTCTTCTTATTGAGAACTTCTACTTTGGTGTATTAGATAAAGAATTGACAAACCACATTCTTATTAGGATAAAAACCAACTATTGTGATTATTTCAAAGGTTGATGATGGAGGTTTTCTCTTAGAAACGTCTCTTCTTAGGTTCCTTCACCATCTAATGAAAGTACAAGATTTATCAGGCTACCGCCCAGGTATATGCCCCTTTGTTAATATCAATGATGCGATAAGTTGGTGTCTATGGGCTCCTAGTGGAAGATTCCCTCATGAATGGACTCCTGATGCCCCCGTGTTTAGGAATTCCAGTGCTGGTCTAGAAGAGAATGATTTCTCATATTCATCTAATCCTTAGGTATACTGTGCCTCTATTCTTGTGTATATGTCTTTAGAATGTCTGAGGCCTTGTTTTCTTTCATCCTAATGCCCTTAACTAGATCTCGTCCCTTTTGCTTTCCAAAAGTACTATAGTGGTGGAGCTTGTACGTTCCTCTTAAGAGGATATTGGGGCATTCCATGGGTACATATCTAGTGCTAACGCTTTTCCATCTATCTCCTATATCTATTCTAAGCCGCCCATCACCAAAGGACTTAGAATCTTCAGGAAATGGTAGAAGAAAACTGGACGTTGGCCCTGAGTGTCTACTAAGGTGGAAAAGGTTAAGCCCGCATCCACCTAGGGGTGCCACTAGGATTGTGCTTGATGAACCAACTGATGATGACATTAAATAGTTGATTCTTTAGAAAGGGAAGACTATAAAAGAACTAGATTCTTTTAATGATTTTGATTTGGATTAGCTTTTCCTGTAGCTGTAATCTTGAATTTTAGCTTTTTGTAAGCTTGTAGTGTAATCCCTTTAAGATTAAGGATACTTTTGTACTTTGTACACTTGTTTTAATAAATAATAGAATTTACTGTCTGGGAATTTATCTGACTTTCGAGTGAAAATTTTATATTTAGTGCTGTTTCTAGTTTTCTTCTGCTCAATTTTAGAGTTTGTCCCTTTATTACCCCCTGACATTTTTCCCAATAGTTTCAAAACAGGTTATAAAGTCATTTTATGTGGACAATTAGAGTTTTTGCATATTTTTGCCTTTGTGACGTCTGTTACACTCTTAGTTGGTGTTTCTTATCTTAGTTGGTGTTATTTCACTCCTAGTTCTCTTGTGTCCAAGTGTGGATTTACTTGACGAGTTGAGTTCAAATCATTCTTCTCTTTTTCTTGCATACTTCAAGTTATGTTTCATTCTTTTGCTTCAAAAATCATAAAAATCGTATTTCTAACGTCTCTTTTCTTGTTTCACTGTCTGACCATTTTTACCTTGATGTTATCTCATCGATATGATACTTAGGCTCGTGAGAATGTACATTAGCTGGTGAACGATAAGGATGGGTATTTGAAGTGTTATCAAATCATAAAGGAACATGAGAATCGTACCGTTGACAATGAGGAAAGAAAACTTCGCATTAGCCACACCCAAGTTAGTAAGGGTAAGTTGGTTATAGAACCCTTTCTTTGCACTAAAGAGGTTAGTTTAGTTAAGAGCCAACTTTCTAAAGTCACAAAAAGGGGGTTTCCCCCCTCTAGGAAGAAGATAATGGCTAAGGAATCCCGAACAATTAAGGGATCTTCATAGGAAGAGATAGAGGTCATAATTCTATTAATTGTCACTTCCATGAGCAGTTTTCCCCTAGCAACTTTAGATAAAGCTAAGACAATTACGGGTGTTCCTTTTGGGATTAGTGATGATGCTGGGAGAATTGTCCATGATGCCCTTTTGACTATTGTTGAGGGTTCTCCCAGAGATTCCTTCATCAAGACAAATGCTGAGGATGTTTTCTCCTATGAAGATTCTCCTAGTCCCTCTGAGCAGCTTGCAATAAGAGAGTACAAGTAAGAGGCTCATTGAGATTTCTTCATCTAACTCCATTTTTACTACCTATGCCATCCCTAGGAAGAAAAGAGGTGGTCCATTACTAGAAACCAAATGTTTTCACCTAGTAATATCTTATATGATTCCCCAAGGCAAGGGTCTATTAGATTTGAATGATCAGCAGAGGAAGTAAGGATGATCTCTCGCTTCGTTTAGAAGAAAGGCTTGAAAAAGCCATTTCGAAGAACTTATGGGATCGTCATTCCCTTTCCTTGCTTTTAAACTCCAAGTTATTATAGAAAGATGCAGGCTCATCCCATTGCTCCTATTTTTGAGTTGGAATCTATCAAGGCTGAGAATGCCCTTTTGAAGTCCTAACCTTAGGAATCTAAGGGAAATTTGAGGGAAGTTCATGACAAGAATGAGAATCTGAAGGAGAAGCTAGAGACTACTTGTTTCCATAAGGAGGATGTGACTAAGGCCCTGGCAAGCTAGTTTCCTAATTTTCTAACAAGGGCAAAGGCTGCCAAGTCTAAAAAATGCAAAATGGGAAGGACTGATTGACCAGCCTTAGAATTTTGTATCAACAGTTTATATTATGATTTTAACACATTTAATAGATATTTGTTAACTTAGGTATTGTGTGACTTATTTAGCAAAATTCTTATCCCTCTTAAGTCCTTATCCAACTAATTTCTTTAATCAATTCCTTGGTTGCATTTCTTCGCCTAGTCTTAGACATTTGTTCTTGATATGTCTAAATACAACCTGTTAGAATTAAGAACAATTCCTTTACTAAATCCAATAACTCATCTTCAAAATTTATCCTTCTTTTTCATCCAATTACATCATTCACAATTACATAAAATGATTCAAGACGAAAAGTCAAATATAATGGAATGTAAATGTTGCTTTATTAATATTAGTAAGTGTAATGCTCCATCGCCTCCTAGGTTGTGGACAGTGACTAGAAATGTCTTCAAGGATCATCAACTGGCCCCATAAAATGACCACAAGTCTTTTCGGTATATTTCGTCCTTGCCCACACGGTACTTAGGAAACTTCTCAATAGGTCACCTATCCCATTATTTTCCCACAGTAAGTATGCTTAACTATGGAGTTCTTAAGAGTGGACCCCCTAACAAGGGAGGTGCACATTTGGTGATATAGGTAGTCATTTCAAGTCCTTTATTCCATACATGGGATGTTACATTCACCCCACTTTATGGGCGCAACGTCTTGCTTATGCATTTCTAACCGACTTATAAGTCTTTCCAACTGGCAATCCACTCCTAGCGTCTTTGCCCCGTGAGGTGATTGCCAAGGGTCTCCATCCACTAGGATTGGCTTCAAAGATTATCAACTAGCCTACAAATTACCACAAGCCTTTCTAGTGTGCTCCATCCTCATTCACATGCAGGTTAGGGAACTTCCAAAGAAGTAATCATCCTAGGATTTCTCCATAGTAAGTACGCTTAACTATGGAGTTCTTTAGGGAGGGCTCCCTAAAATGAGAAGTTCACCTTTGGTGATGTAGGTATTAACTTCAAATCTTTTAATCCACAATTCTAGCTATACTCGGGATGTTACAATTACCCGCACTTGAAGAGCATAACATCCTCATTATGCCTCACTAACCCGACCGACTTACGCATCCTATTGACTGGCGGTCTATCCTGGTTTTTAGTTTTATTTTTTTGCTAGGTGATTGTCCACGGCTTTCCCATCCACTAGTGTATGTCATGATAGCGGGTCAAATCGGATACCATTTGTATTACCTCAATTCCTCATCGAATCATGGACATTTACCAATAATAGCTTCAACGATCGTTAATGGGCGTCATAAATCACCATAAGCCTTTTACCATGGTTTGTCCTCACTTATCCATAGGTTGGGAAGCTTTCAAAGTGGTTACCTATATGAAGATTTCACCATAGCAAGCATGCTGAAGTTGGAGTTCTTAAGTATGGGCTCCTGAAAAGGAAGGTGTTCTTTTGGTGATATAGGTAGTTACTCTAAATCTTTTAAGTCTTAATTATAATTGCACTCGAGGTCTTACACTAAGTGTTAATTCCAAGGAGATATAAAGTTCATAACTTGGTTACTGAACTTTGAAATGCTTACAAGAACGGTAACACCATCTTGTAGTAGCAATCAATGCATAATAGAGTCAGAGATTCTCGACATGCAAAGTGTTGGGAACCTCTTTACCCCTCAACGAGAAAAGTTTATAGGTACTATGTCACATTTTCTAGTTTGGTCCCAAATTCCCTGGGTGCTTTCAACTACTTCTATGCTTTTAAAGATCCAGTCGTCAAGGGCCTGTGCTGTATGTCAAATCTTGATAGCTCTATTACCCAGAGTAACGTCCTCCGTAAACAGTCATATTTCTACATCATCTTCTTTAGTGGATTACTTATGAAGCCTCAGCAGAATATGCATCAAAGTAAGTTGTCAACTTCCTCACTACTATGATTAAGGCCAAACCGTCTTCCTAATAATTAGACAATTGAGTTACGGACCTGTTAAGACATGGTTAACAAAGTAGACAAGAATTTCTCTCATGTTTTCTTTCCTTACTAAACTACACTTACAGCTACTTTAGATGCTCACATGTACATAAAAAGATCATCTTCAACGCTAAGGCTGGATGCTGATGGCATCTCAAATAGACACTACTTATGTTTTCTAAACACTTCCTTTGCTTCTTCGGTGCATTTAACATCTTTAATTGACCTCAAGCACTTACACAATAGGAGGCACTTTTGCGCAGAGTGGTTAACCAATCTTCCTAGGGCCGTCATGTAATCAGTCCATTTTTGAGCATTTAGAACTATAGTATTTGCTTCAGTCCCTCTTTTATTGATCATAAATCCCAGAAACGTCTCAGCTTGTAGCCCAAAAGCATACTTTTCTAGATTCAACTTCATATCAAACCTTATTAGAGTGTTGAAAGTTTCCTGTACATCTAAAAGGTGTTAATTTGAAATCTTAGACTTGATAATCATACCATTAATGTACACTTCCATGTTTATGCCAATTTTCCCTTGAAAGAGCTTGTTGACTAACCTATGATAATAGTATAGCCCTTAGTGTGCGATGAAAGCTATATGCTCTATTATTCTTCCTCCTGCATGGGTATTTATGAAAACTAGAGCAGGCATCTATGAATGTTAGGTAACTATGATCATTGGTTGAGTCCACCAATTGATCACTCTTTGGAAGAGGGAAACAATCTTAAGGACAATCATTATTTAGGTATGTGGAGTCCACACACATCCTCCATCAGCCATTAGGCTTCTTTACCATTCCAATTAGTCAAGATAGTAACATTCCTTGATGAATCCTCCCACTGGCAACTTCTGCACTTCTTTTGACATCGCTTGATTTCTATCAAGGGCAAAGTGTCTCCTTTTTTTGCTTTATAGGCTTCACCTGAGGATTTATGGCTATATTTTATCTATGATCTTCGAAACTACTCCTAACATCTCTTACCCTGCATAAGCAAACACGTTTGCATAATGCCTTAGTCAGCAAGGATATGAATGCTTCTTGGAAGGATGGTTCCATGTTTGCATCAATCTGTACTATCTTGGATGATCCTCAACTATAGGTAGCTCTTGTAATTGGACCTTAGGCTCTGGTCTAAGGTTCTTGCCATCTCTGCTGTCAAGCTTAGTGATTAGCACTATGTAGACCTCCGGTGCTGCACAGCTTGTCATTTGTTAATCTATCGGCTCTCCCACTTTATATTCTGAATCTGAGAATGTGGCCTTTAAGATGGCTATGTAACACTCCCTTACACTCTCCTGGTCTCCCATAATCCTTCTTACAAAGCCATTTTCTACCAGATATTACATCTCTAGGTTGTAAATGGATCGATAGTGTTGCTCATCGAGCGTTTAGCAGTGGCCTCCCTATAATTATATTTTAGGCAGGAGGCACATCCATTATAATGTAGTCTACCATTACCTAGAGGGTCTTTTCCTTTTGGGTCCCTACCTTGGTAGGTCATCTTATCACCCCTTTGATGCATAGGATGTGTCCTGTGAAATATGTGATATGAAATAATGCTAGAGACATTTCCTTCTCTTGTAAGTGAAGCTTTTAAAAAAAAATCGTAGACTATAGCATCTATATGGCTTCTAATATCTAATAGCACCCCATTAATTTCATAGTTGGCCACTGCTAACTATACAACTATAGGGTTGGCATGTAGTTGGGATATAGGTCTGTCACCTTCAAACACCATCTTAGGAGGAGACTTCACAATTACCTAGCTTATTCTTTAGGAACTTGTCTAGCTTCCTTGTGTTAGGCTAGATCATTGAATACTCTATCCAGATCTCAGGAGTAGTATGTGTCATTCCATAGTCTTTATGAAATTTGCACCACTTATCTATGTTTTTGTTCTTAGGCATCTACTTAAGAGGCTTAGGATCGCCCAGGTGTACACGATCTTTGATCTCCATTAGGATCTCACTCCTTAAGGTATTAAAGAGAGGTTTTGTCATAAAAGCCCTTTCTTTCTTTTCCTTTAGATTTTGCTGAATTAGCCTCTTCTAATCCATCTTAGATACCTCTTTTAGAGTTCTCGTACTTTCATGATGGCCTTTAATTGTATACACCTTTCCACCATCTTTAGGGCCTTTTCTAAAGTGGCTGGCCATTCTATGATGAATTTTTCACACGGGCCTTTGTGACTAGCCCCATTAGTAAAGAAAGCTAGGGCCACATCTAGGCTTAAGGTTTTCCACAAAGAGTTTATCATGAGTAAATCTTTTCACATATAACAACTAGGATTCCTGATCTCTTAGTTCCAACTTTATTAGTTATATAGTTCACTTTAGAGTCCTTCTTCCTTTAACAAAATGGTTTCTAAAGCTAGTGGAAAGATCATCCCAAGATTTATAAGGACTTAGGAGAAGCCTATTGAACTAGGCTTATGCTGCCCCTTTCAGGCTAGCAGTGAAATATCTATATACCATAGCTTCAGAAGGGAATCTTTACAGATACATTTGGGTTATGTAAGCATTAAGGTGCTTATGTGGGTCACAAGTCCTATCAAATTGTCTTATCTTAGGACCTTGATCTTCGAACCTTGATTTTTTTATGGAGCTTAGCCTCCTAAATCTCAACATCAAAAGGTGTCTTGATCTAAAGGCAACTTATCAAGGGGGCACCTTAATTGTGGGTCTTTCTTGAATTCTCTCTTAGACTCTATTTAGACATATATAACATTTATAGAGGTTGAGCTCTATTGTAGAGAATCTTCTTCACAACCTACCTCTTGACAAGAGTATCTTAACCATGCCTCTTCCGCAAGGATTTTTCCAGCGAGCCCTTTTATGGTTCAAGTTCTCCCTCAATTTATCATTTTTATTCCTCCAATACTTACAAGGTTAGTTCTCAGGATCCATTTCCTCATCAGAGAAAGGCTTCTTCGTATTTGTCTACTTGTAGGGATGAGTGCGCGTAGGACATAGATGTTCTCTAAGGGGACTTGCGCCTTCTAGGTTTGATGCATCCTCCACGACGGAATCTTCTTTGCTAAGGCTTTGAGCGTTAGGATCCTAGATTTTAGGATCATGGTATTTATTGACAACAGTACTTTTCCCTTATCACCATCCTTGGGCACATCTTGTTTAACTCCAAGTTCCTACAAATGGTGCCAAATGTTTTAGCAAAGGGTAGAGTTTTTGAGCTTCGTCGTGAACTAGAGGACCATACATCACCATTCAAGGATTTCCTAGAAAGAAACTCTTAAATGAGGGGAAGGGAGATTTTGCCTCTAAGAGCCTTCGATGCTTAGTAGGAGAATTTAAGAAGGAAGTAGTAAGCTTAACATGGGTTATGAAAGTCTAATAGACCTGTATTTGAGTATAGCTAGGATTTGTTTATATATGGGCTTAGGACGGTTCCCTTAAAGAAATTTAAACATAATTCCATATGTTTTAGATATAGATTACTTTTCAAGTTTTATTCAACCGTTTTGTTATCCATTTAGGGGATCTTGGTTAGATATTTACCCCATTAAAAAGCCTTGCATGTAAAAATATTAGGGTTTTGATGGACTTAGGATTTAATGAAGTTTTATTTGGGCCCCAACTACTCTATCCTGGCAGCTTATTTGGATCCAATGAGTCTCTTTCTTGAGACTTTGTTGGGCTTTCACCAATGCCATTGAGAGCTTTTATCTACCTAAATTGGGGTTAATATTATGACAACTTCCCAATTCTCACGGGAAATAGTCTTAATAAATAGGATTTTCTTTATTTATTCTATTTTATACATTTATTTCTATATATATTTTATATGTATATATAATTATTCATATCTATTAATATAAATACTATCATATAATTAAAATAAATGTAATTAAAATAATATACAATAGAAATTTGATATTTTTATGATACTTGTATAAATATAAAATATATTTATATAAAGTCGAATAAAAATAGTTTTGACCTCTTCCTCCAAAAAAATGATAGACAAACATTCGGTTCGATTTATTTCTTCAACTCTTCATGAATTGTATATGTTTGTAATAGTAGGGTCATAATTTTCATAATTCCAACCAACTAGACGTATTGTGTCGATTTTTTTGAGTGGCCCTTGATTCCTTATCAACATTCTTTTGAACGCAACTAATACATTCCAAAATATGTTTTCCTCTAGCATCTTTGCCCTTGGCCATCAACCTAACCTCCTTTGGATTTTTGATTCAAGCCACTTTTCGATTATTATTCTCGACGTGATTACAAATGATATGAAGTCTACAGGTCTAATGGAGGACATAGTTTAGGATAGAAATTTATGGAGAGCTAGGATTAAGGTTACAGATCATAGGTAGCATACACCTAATCCTTCCATTAGCTTTTGTTTGAGTAGTGATTTTTGTTAGGTTACTGGCTATTATTCTTTCCTGTATGTGATGCAATCCTTTAGGCGAGTAGATAGATCCGCGAAGGGTCATCGAACCTCTAATTGCTTGAGTAATACCCTCTTCACAACTGTGGGGTTACCGCCGATTGTTTAAATGTAGACTACTACTGGTCAGATTAGAAGTCTGTCGCTGCTTGCTGCTGAAGGTATGCAAAACTCTTACCCCTTATATGTCATTCAGGTTAATTTATGTTGTTTTAAGTAGTAAGGCCTTGTATTGGCTAGATTAGTTTACCAAATGATTTTCCACTTCTAAGTATTTTCTTAAAGCTTTTTATGTGGGTCTATTAGAAATGGTCACTCTACGAGCATTCATGTACGTAAGGATAAGAGTACCTACATTTGGGTCTTCCCAGATACCACGAAAGCGGGACCCACACCGGGAGTTATTGTTGTTTGTGTTGTTGTATTCTTGACCTGAAGTGAAGAAGAAAGAAAAAATAAAAAAACAGATGTTCCTAACTCGAAATACAAAATACTATCTCGGTTCGATATTGATCTATCAATCTGAGATCTTGGAACTGCTCATTCAATGACCGTTGTCAATAGTATGCCTTGAAGAGGACTCGAACATCCATGCTCTTTACTATGAGATTTCGAGTCTTATGTGTCCACCATTTTACCACCAGGGCATCTTAAGAGTGATTCTATCCCTTGAAAATGATATCTATCTAGTGTGATGTATAGAATATACAAAAAATGTGGAGTGTTGGAGTATTTCTATTGATCGGTTATATAGGCTCGAGTCTAATATCGAATTGCTTCGATTCGAAATATTTAGAGGATGCTTTATGCTTAAATATCTTATATGCTACAGAAAGGATCTATGTTATTTCTCAATAAAAAAAATCATAGGACTTATTGAAATAAGTAAACCACATAAATTCCTCCTCTAAGAACTGTATATGAGAATTTCATCTCATATAGGTCAAGTAAACACCCAAATACTGATTTTCTCTTTTTGAAAGATACGAAGGAATGGAGATCCGAAAGTTCTTCTTTATAATGATAATGCCAAAATATCGAGTTAGTTCATTCGACTTTATGTTGATTGTTACTAAAGGCCTCTCGAATATTCTCTTTCCCCCTTTTTTTTAATTGTGTGTAATATGGCTTTTATTATCTTTTCAATCATTAATAGGAATTTCTCTTGTTAAGACCCAATAGAATCGATTGAAACCCATATTCATACTAGAACCACGATGATTGAATACAATCCTAAAGCTAAGCCTAAAGATTCCTTGAGTAAGAATCATTGGATCATCACTTGTTCGATCAATAGGATAGGCATATTGACTAAAAATATAAAAGAATTCATATGTTGATTAAACAAAAGAGGCATAAATAGGAGTTTGAAAGAAGAAAAGTCTTTCAATTTATACCTTCCAAATTCTTTCTTTGAAAAGAAATTTTTTGAATCCGATCGAGAGGTCTGAATATTTAATATGAATCATAGTTCAAATATTTCTTGATATATTTTATATATTTTGTGTTCTAGATACCAGGATGAACATTCGGCGAGGTAGAACCATCTCTATTAGGATAAGAAGATAGACTCATTTCCTATATTATCAACAGGATGAACATTCGGAGAAGTCACACACTCATATTCCGGAAATACAGAAAGCAAAAAAAATTCCGCGATTAAGCTACCAGAAGGAGGGTTAGGAATAGAATTTGGGACCTGAAAAATTCATTTTATATTGTATTGAAAGGCTAGAACTTCCTGTTCCATTATTCTTTTGGATTTCATTTTCTTATGGATTTAATTCATTGAAACTCCATCTGAAAAAAATAAAAGAATTATAAATTTTAAAAATAATACATAGGAATATTGCAAATAAAGCCATTGTAACTCCTATCAAAGGAGTAGTTCCCCATTCGAGATGTATTTACCATATTTCAAATTCAATGGTTTTAATAAAGCCCCTACGATAGTAGGTTTTGGACAAGACCTAGAGCTACCCTTAAGGGTTTATGTAGCCATAAATTTGATTGTATTCATTGAGATCTATTAACTTTATATACCATTCTATATTATTTTAAATAAACCATTGTAGTCTTAAAATTATATAATAATAAAAATAGCAACCCTAGTTACCATCTTTCTATCTGGTTTACTTGTAAGGTTTACTAGGTATGCTTTATATACCGCTTTTAGGTAACCCTCTCAACAACTAAGAGAGCTCTTCAAGGAACATGGAGACTAGTTGAAGTAATGAGCCTTTCAATTTTGGAAGGCTCATTACTTCAACTAAGATAATGAAAAATCATTTCACCCTTTTAGTGGGAACTTTAGGATGTTCCTGAAAAAGATGGCAAAAAAATTATCCAAGGGTCGAGACTAATAGAAAGGTATAAACCAATACTTTGATTCGATTGTGGTTTGCAATTATAGCTTCCATACCTGTTTACTTGAGATTATTTTCTTAACAATGATAAAAAAGAAAGATTAAAAAAAAAAGGAAGGATGGTGATTCAAATTAGGATTTCTCTAGCAATGAATTTTCTTATAGAATTGTATTTAAGGAAAAAAAGGGTGTGAGAAGACAAATGTATTCGAAAAAAACTCGATTATGCAATCATAAAAAAAAGAATATTTAACAAAAATATGCAATCCTTTCTTAAATAGATCCTACCTTGGACTAATAAAAAAAATTCTTCTCACCTTCCATAAGAATTATAAATGAGACAACAATGACAATAAAAAATTGGAGGCACTCCATTATAGTTATAAATGGAAGGGAAATACCAATGCAAAATAAAAATTGGAGACCCTCATCTTCGTAAAAAAAAATCTAATAGAAGATGCAATTTAGATAAATAAAATTCAAAGTTTCATTGGTAATGACTATAATTATCACGAATTTGAATAGAAAATAGATACATTTGGTAAAGAATCGCTATTAGCAGAATTTGAGCATTTCAAGTCATTTATAAAAGATTACTTGAAAAATGATTCTAAAAAAGGTAAAAAATCTATTAAAATAAAAAGAAATTAGCAAAAATGTTCCTTGCTAGCCATACAAAATAATCGATGAATTAGAGCAAATGCATAAAGAAAAATACGAAGGCGTGTTACTGAAGGTTGACATTTGCAAAATACTAGTCAGACGTATAATTCTTTTTGATAGTAAAAAAAGAAGAAGCAATAGGCCAACTAATTTTACACACAATATGTCCCAGATTACAATTTGAGAGAGAACTAATCAAAGGTTCCATTGTGTTCAAAAATGTAAAACAAGTATTTGGTCAGTGTGGCAAGCACATGCACATTTTGGATGTTTTTTGGAACAAAATAGATTCTCTGTTTTATGCTTTGCTTCACTTTTGACATCTTATTAATGAAATTTTTCTAAAGTGTATGGGAAAAGTCTCAGAATTTGAACTTTTGCCTCATTACCCTTCTTTCAAAGATTTCCTTATTTCTCCAGAGGAATCAAAAGTACAACAAGACATAATGGACGGAATATATGGACAACTAAAAGTAGCTGACGTAGTCTAGGAGGACCTTTCATATGGTCAAGCAATAAGGTCTTTGGTGCTATCTACCCAGTCTATTCTTAGAAAATACATTATACTACCTTTATTGATAATAGCAAAAAACAATGGCCTTATGTTATTATTACAATGTCCTGAGTGGTCGGAAGATTTCAAAGAGTGGAATAAAGAAATACATCTTAAATGTACCTATAATGGTGTTCCATTCTCAAAAGTAGAGTTCCCTGCAACCTGGGCAAAAGATGGTATGTAGATAAAGATAGTATATCCTGTCTACCTAAAACCTCACCATAGATCCAGGCCTTCTAATCGAGATAGAAATGATTCTTCTTATTTAACCATGTACTGGCAACAAAAACTCCTTGTGGTCCTCCCCAAGCACCAAAATGTTTTCCTCTTTTAGACCTATTTTAAAAAATTCTACCAAAAAATTCAGAAGAACTTTGCAAAAAAATGGCTATTTTTATTCAAAACCTTGTATTTAATGTATTTATTAATAATGTGGTTAATAAAAGAGCATATAAAAAACTTTCAAATGTAAATTCAGATATTGAATTTGAATTAAGAGACAAATTAAGTGAAATAATAAAAGAAAATGATTCTATAATTAATAATTAGATGATTAATGAATCATCAAATTGAACCTGAATTCATGAATTTGATAAATTATTCAGTGACATGAAAAAGAATAAAAGATTTGGCTAATTGATCTTACTACCGCAAGTACACAGATAGTCATAGTATAGATAAAAGATATAGTATAGATAAAAGATATCGTTCCTCAGGGACTAATTGTAACGTACTGAGTCTTACCTATCAGAATGTGCTAAGTAAAATCCTAGCACAAGTGGATTCAATTTAGCAATAGCAAATAAACTTTTGTAAATCAATAAGGCAAAAAGGTCTAAGAATTCATGTAGTTGTGAAAGGAAATTGGATCAAAAATAATGAACATGTACTTTCTTCTAATTGGTTAAATTCGAGGAATTGTAATCTCTTCAAAAACTCAGTCTATTATTTCAAACTCAACTAAATTTGCCTAAACTGAGCAAAAGTCGTCGTTTCAAACTAATTTGCTTTAATTCAAGTTCAATGTCTTTGATTACTTACTAGCCCTCCTGACATACAAATCTCTCTTTCGATACGAAGTTACGTTAGGTCTAATCAAGCAGTCCAATAACCAAATGCCACACTTCACTTTTTCACTTGATTGTTTCAAGAGTGCAAGCAAATTTTGGCCAAAAATCAACTCACAACAATCCAAGCACTTGACAAAATGAAATCAAACCAATCATGAAAATAAGCACAATTGTATAGATTAAAACATGATCCAACAACACTTCCACAAACTACTAAATCCCTTGACTAAAGAAAACTACTCAAACATGATAAAATGTTAACAAACTAACCAACGATTGGAGAAATCTGAGCGAAAAGGGAATTGACTGAGATGGCCTTCAACCAAGGGTTTTAGAACTACGTCAAGAACAAACTCTCACACTCAAGACTCACACCAACACAATAACCAAACTAAAAACAACAAAATTTGAGAAAGAAATTAAAGCACTAATCTATGCTACTCTATACTTTTGCTTTGCTTAGAATGATCTTGGATGCTCTCTACTACTGCAAAACGTCGCTTTTTATAGAGAGGCTAGGTCGATCTCAGCCACATAGCCGAGAGAAAATGAAGAGACAGCAGTTACAGGCTCACCACAGTCCATGGGGTGTGCCATGATTCTACCGTGGTTTATGCTGGAACCGGGTTTTTGCTCATTCTTTGCTCTACGGGCATGGCATAACATGGATGGTCGTGGGGGAGGTCAAAATACAGCCATTGACGGGCAACTCCTGGGTAATAATGCTAAAAATTCTGCAAAATGCATCAAACAACCATACCTAAGCATAAATTGACAATAGGAGTGTAAATAATAACTTAAAATACAATATTCTCCTAAAAACGATACAAAATAGCCCTAAAATGATATACATATTGAGCACTTATCAAACTCTCCCATGCTTAAACTATTGCTTCTCCTGAAGCAATGCAAAGATTAATAGTATACACAGCCTCCTCAGGATAGATATAGGTAACATTCAAATGGCAAAGCTGATCCAAAGATAGCCCAAAAAGATATAAAAAATCATTAACAAACAGAATAGGGAATGAAATTTTCGAAAACCTTTTTAATAGACCAAAATGTCAAATTTGAAAGCAATCTCCCCCAAATTGTCAAATACAATCATTCAACATATGGAACAAGCGAAACTAGTAAGGCCGGTAGAACCTCACTATAGTTATGTGGCACTCAACACTCCTGTGTTTGAAATGTATATATTTATAAAGGTTATCTCAAATCTCAACCTTAGATGCAGATCTGCCATAAGCTTAACAAGATTCTCAAATTCGCCACCGCTAAAAATGTAAATACATTAGACAATCATAAGGACTTTAATAGGGTTGTAACGGGGCTAACGGTAAAGGTAAGAGGGGAACAAATGTTTTTGGAAATGAGGAGCTAGAAGCCAAAAACTAAGAGCTAAACAATTCCAATGCATCAAACATCCTCCTTCTTAAACCTTATTAATTTAGAATAAATCCCCAAATGTAGAGAGAAATTAGTGGAAAATCACAAATAACTTGCATTCCCAACAAGGCTAACAGCTTTCTTCGGTTTTTTTCCGTTCTCTTTTCATTTTTTTTCGAAAATTGTTTCTTTTTTGTGTTTTTTTTGTAAGCACTTATCATTATTTCACTATTGAAAAACGTGCTTTTTTCGGCGGGTTTTCCGATGGAAAATTCGACGGAAAACGGCCGCAGGAACAAGTCCCGTAGACCCGCTGGTTCCGACGGAATCTCTCGTCCGTCGGACACATTCCGACAAAAAGAGACAGCCGTTGGGAAGCGGCCGACGGAGTGGGCGATGGAAGCCGACGGATATCGGGTGTCCGACGGATCCGTTCCGTCGGGCCCTTCGGTACTTTGGGGCAAGAATTCGCAGGGGAAGGGCCGGGTTGTCCGACGGAATTTGCCATTTCCGTTGACCATTCCGACGGAATTTGCAAATTCCGTCGGACATTTAATTTTTTTTAAAAAAAAAATTGAATGAAAATTTAGGTTGAGTTACGCATCTTTCCACTGCAAAATCATGATATCGTTAAGCAAAAGACCGTTTGACGGGATCGAAACATGCTTGCCACTAGCCGCATTCAATGTAACATCAAGAAACTCCTCATATTTCAATGGCAATTTAATGTTCTCTCTAATAACATTTAGGTTGAATTACTCAATTGAAAGATGAGGAGTTTCTTAGTGCTACATTCAATGCAGCGACAGGTGGAGGCGGCGGTGGGTAGAGGTGGCGGCAACCAGTGGAGGCAGTGAAGGGGGCCGGTTTTGAGGGAGAAGCGAAGGGTGTCGGACGGCCGCAGAGGGCGGTGATGGTGGCTGGAAGAGGGCGGCCATAGCGGCCCCTAGCGGACCTGGCGGCGAGCAGCAGGCACCGGGAAGGCCGGCGACACTGGCGATGGCGAAGAGAGAGAAAGGTTTGTGTGTGTGTGTGTGTGTGGAGTGTCCGATTGCTCGAGCAATCAGGTTTTTAAAGAGGTGTGGTCCGACGGACATGCTGTCGACCAGACCGTCGGGCCACTTATTTTTTAAAAAAAAATTCAGAAAAAAGTGCTATGCGACGGAAAATTCCGTCGGACGACGACGGCTGTCCCACGGAAAATTCTATCGGACCACTTATTTAAAAAAAAAATTGAAAAAATTGAAATTTCAAAAAAATTCAAAATTCAAAATTTCCAACGAACTGTGGTTATTCCATCGGGAATCCCAACGGACTTATATTCCGTTGCCCACTTCACCTTTTTCGATATTCCGTCGGCAATCCGTCGGCAGTTCAGACGGACAAAAAATCCGTCGGACAATTCAGTTGGAAAAACCCGATTTTTTAGTAGTGTTTTTCAGAAGGGATAGCCAAGGGGGAAATCCATAACGAACTTAAAATTTAACTCTTCCCTAAATTTTGTACAATAAAATAAGGGATTAATTAATATCTCACAACCATGCACCAAACAACCTAATTACACCACAAGATATCATTCTATCTTACTAACACCCTATCAAACTTGATGCAAAAGAATAGAATACTCCTCTAGCCTTGGCCTAAAGGCAAGACAAGTATTTGCCCATGGGTTATAATAGGAGGTTCAAATCAAGAAAAATGGATGCAGGCTCAAAGGGGCTCACAAGGGATACAATACACAACCAGGGTGGCTATTTGGTCGTGGGGTTTAAACAAATCAAAGAAAGAAAAATGCCTCAATCATATTGCCTAAATGTATATGCAAAATGTGATCATGAATGAGAATCTAAGCAAGTTTTAGATAAATGACGTCAAGGAAGAGTCACACAAGAAAGAACTATAAGACTAATAATGATAAACAGTCTCTAAAGGCTCAAAGTCTCACGGGAGATCTACCAAGGTCAAAACCAGCTCACTAGTAAATACATGCTAAAATCATGTAAAGACTCATGGGGAAAATAATTTCACATCCAACATGTGGTCAAAAAATAGAATTCATTTCGAAAATTCGTTTGCAAACATTTTATGCACAATTCGGGCGAATCAAAGGATCAAACTAAACCAAAAGAAAGCTACCAAATCTATATAGATCATCATCGTAGGATTTTTTTCCTTTTTTTTATTTGCATGCTCCTACAAACAATGCAAACTAAAATGCAAAAGAAACTAAAATTCAACTTAGAAGAAAACTAAATGCACGTCTAAAACAAAACTAAAACAATTAAAAACTACAAAAATTACCACTAAAAACATATACAAAGCAAACACACACCAAGCAGAAACAGGCATTAGACGCCAAACATAATGACTAACTCCCCCATACTTGAATCACACATTGCCCTCCATGTGGGCACAAAATAATAAAAAGGGAAGGGGAGTATCATAAAACAAGATCAGAGAGGAAGAGGTGGAGAAGGATGGGGTCAGAAATTACCCGGAAACTTTGCTGCAGTTGATCTTTCTTCTATGGTTGAACCGGATTAGTTAGCATATGAACATTGGCCTTGTCCATTGGTTGTCCCACCACATATGGCTTCAATCACTGTCCATTGACTGTGAAAGCTCCGGCAGACTCACTCCATATTTCCACTGCTCCACTAGGTTGAATTTGGTGATGGTAAATGGTTCCGACCATCGGGATTTAAGTTTACCCGGAAACAATCTCAACCTTGAGTTGAATAGGATAACCATATCACCTTTTTCAAAGTGCTTCGTCATAATATGTTTATCGTGCCATATCTTAGTTCCCTCTTTATAAATAAGTGAATTTTCATAAGCCTCCAACCTTAGTTCGTCGAGCTCGTTTAGTTGTAGAAATCTCCGTTCTTCGACCGCTTTAAGATCAAAATTGAGTATCCTTATAGCCCTATAGGCCTTATGTTCCATTTCCACTTGGAAGTGACAAGATTTTCCAAACACTAACCGGTATGGAGTGGTGCCTAGAGGAGTCTTGTACGCTGTTCAATATGCCCAAAGAGCATCATCAAGCTTTAAGGACCAATCTTTGCGAGACCGATCTACCGTTTTCTCCAATATGCTTTTCAGTTCTCTATTCGAGAGTTCCACCTGCCCACTTGTTTAGGGATGATAAGGCGTAGTGACCTTATGAAATATCCTATATTTTTTTTAAAGTGTCTCAAGAGGCTTGTTTCAAAAATGTGTGTTGCTGTCACTTAGAAGAGCTCTCGGTGTGCAAATCGTGTGAAAATATTTTTCTTTAGAAATTTGTGGACGACCTTGGAGTCATTTGTTGGGGATGCAATGGCTTCCACTCTCTTAGAAACATAGTCAACCACTACAAGGATGTGAAGGTTGTTATGGGAAGGAGGAAAAGGACCCATGAAGTCGATTCCCCATACATCAAACAACTCAACTTCGAGTATGCCAGTTTGAGGCATCTCATGCCTCTTGGAAATGTTCCCTATTCATTGACATCTATCACAAGTTATGATAAATTTCCTTGTATCTTTAAAGAGCATAGGCCAATAGAAGCTTACTTGGAGTACTTTTGCAATGGTTCTATCTGATCCAAAGTGGCCACCATAGGTTGAAGCATGGTAGTGATGTAAGACATTACGGACCTCATCTTCAGGCAAGCATCTTCTATAAATCCCATCTCCACATAGCTTGTAAAGGAAAGGTTCTTCCCACACATAGCATTTGGCATCGGTAAAAAACTTCTTTTTTTATTGGTAGGACAATCCTGGAGGTAACAAGTCGTACACCTTGAAGTTCACGATATCAGGATACCATGGGGAAGCTTGTTAGGATATAGCTAATAACTGCTCATCGGGGAAAGAATCATTAATGGAAAGCTCTTCACTGGGAGTAGCCTCTGAGCCTAAACGAGATAGATGCTTGGCAACTACATTTGGCAACTCTGCCTTGTCTTTGATTTCTAAATCAAACTCTTGAAGAAGGAGGACCCATCGGATGAGTTGAGGCTTGGAATCAGATTCTTCATCAAATGTTTCAAAATGGTATGATCCGTGAAGACGATGACCTTGGAATTGATTAAGTAGGATCGAAAATTTTCCAAGGCAAAGACAACTACTAAGAACTCCTTTCAGTCGTGGCATAATTTACTTGCGCCTCGTCAAGAGTACGACTTGCATAATATATGGTATATGGTTTATTGTCCTTTCGCTGACCTAGAACAGCGCCCACTACATAGTCACTTGCATCGCACATTACTTCAAAAGGCAGCTCCCAATATGCAGTTTGCATTACTGGGGCGGTGATTAATGCCTCTTTTAATCTATGAAAAGCACTCAAGCACTTCATTAAACTCAAAAGGCACATCCTCAACAAGTAATTGGGTGAGAGGTTTTGAAATCTTTGAAAAATCTTTTTTGAATGATCGGGTAAAATCAACATGTCCGAGAAAACTTCTCACACCTTTTACAAAGGTTGGTGGCGACAATTTTTCAATCACTTACACCTTTGCTTTGTCAACTTGAATGGCTTTGTTGGAAACAACATGACCAAGTACAACTCTCTCTTGCACCATAAAATGATATTTCTCCCAATTCAACACCAAATTCACATTTTCACATCTTTGCAAAACATTAGATAAGTTAGCCAAGCAATGGTCATACGTTGTACCATACATAGAAAAATCATCCATAAAAACTTCCATTATGTCCTCTATAAAATCTAAAAAGATAGCCACCATGCAAGGTTGAAATGTGGCAGGGGCATTACATAACCCAAATGGCATTTGCCTATAAGCATACGTGCCATATGGACATGTAAAAGTAGTATTTTCTTGGTCATTTGGGTGGATAGGGATTTGAAAGAACTCCGAATATCCATCTAAGTAGCAAAAATATGAGTTCCTTGCCAATCGTTCAAGCATTTGGTCAATTAAGGGAAGGGGAAAATGGTCTTTACAGGTGGCTTTATTCAATTTTCAATAATCAATGCACATACGCCATCGTATAACAGTCTTAGTGGGGATTAACTCATTATCTCATTTTTGACAATAGTCATTGCTTCTTTCTTAGGTAAAGCATGGACCGAGCGTACCCATACACTATCTGAGATAGGTTAGATAATTCCGAATTTAAGAAACTTCAAAATTTCCTTTTTAACCACCTCTTGCATGCTAGGGTTTAATCTTGTTTGGTGTTCAATTGAAGCTTATGGTTGTCTTCCATTAAGATTCGATGCATACACAAGTAAGGATGATTCCCTTTTAAGTCATCTGGGGTGTATCCTATGACTATACGATGCTTCCCAAGCCCTCTAAGCAAAGAGTCAATTTGTATAGCATTCAAATTTGCATTCACAATCACAGGATATGTAGATTTTAGTCCAAGAAATTCATACCTTAGTGATGGAGGGAGAGGTTTTAACTCTACCTCGGGAGCTTTCGCCTCATCAGATGAGGGCTTCCTTTGATCTTGTAATAATTCTACCTTAGTAAGGGAAGGCAGAATTGGTGGAGAGGCTTTTGGTAATTGAGCACACTCTGCTACTTCGGAGTTTTTATCCTTAGTAGTGCTATTATTCAACATCAAGTGCTCAAGTGGATCATTAGAATTAATGTTAGGTGCGGTTTCCCATAGTAAACCATCAACCTCATCAATCTTATTACATTCATCAGAAATAGAAGAAAACTTGGCAGCTTTTAGTAAATTAAATCCCACATGAACATCACCCACATCAAAAGTTAGTGTACTGTTTTTCACATCGATGCGGCACCCTGATATTAGGGTCCGTATATCCTCTTCCATTTCCAGAATTACAAAGTCTACTGATACGTATAAATCTCCTGCTTTTATTGGGACATCCTTCAAAATACCCATAGGGTATTTTACAGAACGGTTTGCTAAATGTAAGGAGATAGTAGTTGGTCTTAGCTTTCCTAATTCCAATTTTTCACACAGAGAAAGGGGCATCAAGCTTACGCTTGACTCTAAATCACATAAAGCACTATTTATCGGCACATTCCCTATCAGGCAGGGAATTGAAAAACTGTTGGGATCCTTTAACTTAGCTCGAAGCTTATTTTGAATCACTGCACTACACTCTTTAATCAAAGCTACAGTCTCATGTTCTTCTAGCTTTTGTTTGTTATAGAGAATTTCTTTCAGAAATTTAGCATATGAAGGCATTTGGGTCAAAGCTTCAGTAAACAGTATGTTTATGCAGAGTTTCTTAAGGACGTATAAAAACTTTCCAAATTGCATATCAAGTTTTGCCTTAGCCATCCTTTGAGGAAATGGTAAAGGTGGAGTGTAGGGCTTTGGAGAGGTGATATTAGGATCCTTAGGAACCTCATCAGGCTTATGCATGACATCATCAATTACTTCCTTAGAGGGTGAAGATATTTCTTTTTCAACATTCTTGACATGCTCATTCCTATCATGTGAAGACTCGTTATTGGTGACCTCCTTAGGACCTTCTAGTTGTTTCCCCCGTCTTAAAAGCAATGCATTGCATTGCTCCCTTGGGATAAGCTCAGGCTTACTAGGAAGTCTATTTGGGGGCGTAGATGAGAAACTAGCTTTTTGGGTAATTTGGGCTTCTAACATTGTTAAGTCAAATTTCATGCATTATTTTATAATTATTTCGAGTCTATTATATATATTATTTCATTTAATTTGTTTTGTTTTATATATTTTCAGGAATAACATTAATTAAATAAAGACTAGAAGATATGATGTCGAAGTATGAGTTTTGCACACTAGGCTATCAAGACGGTCCAAGAATAATAATTTATGAAAAATATTATTTTCATAATTATTTACTTGGGCTAGGGTTACAAGAGTTGAAGAAAGGCTAGAAGTCTTGGGGAAGAAGAAACCTAAGGTGGGAGGAGAAGAAAACCCTAGAAGCTAAATCCCCATCCTATAAAATCAGCTCCCCACGCCTATCACCTGGACGCCTCACAATAATCAGCATCATCACCTCCTTCTTCTCTTCCTTACTCTATAACCATTAAAACTTCATCATCATCATCATCATCTCATCACGCCCTCATCTCCCTCAACCTCTCCATCTCAGCTTAACCATCTCACTCCCTCCATGGCTCACCTTCTCCACAGCAGCGTCAACAGCATCATCCCTCCTTTCTTTCTCACCACCACTGCCAGCATCGATCATCATCTTCGTCGTCAATCATCACCATCACCATCACGGTCTTCAGCGCCATAAAATACCCATCGAAGTATAGTTTTTATTTATTTTTTATTATTATCATTATTATTATTACTTTATTTTATTTACTCTTGTGTTAGGTTTATTGTTAAACATGGAATATTTGAGTTATAATTGTAATTTTAATTTTTACATGAGTGAGTGATTTTTTGCTTAGTATAATCTTCTGGAAGCCATGCTAAATTAATAATTTTGAAACAAGTTTTGTGCTTTAATGCCTAGTTGATTTCTATTCATGATTCTTTAGCGATTCGTGTTTATCGTTTATGAAATTTGTGTTAAATCGATTAGAATGCATGCTAGTTGATTAAATACAATTTCGATTGATAGTTTAAAAGATTGTAATACGTAAAAGTTATAATCTTTTAGGCCTAGGTATCACCCTAATTAATCATGGATGGCTCAAACCCATCTCTTTTAATTAGGTAATTGCTTGAGATCTTTGTTAAATCGATTTGCTAGTAAATTGGTTACAAAGTGTTAAATGATGTTTTTCTAATTCTTCATGCTCTAGTTTGGTTAAATTTTTGCGCTAGTGTAAAGATTATCAAATTAGTAGGGTTTATATTAGGGCTGGACCTAAGTAAACTAAAATCTAAGGGAAAACGGGGAAGAACCGCTGGTGGATCTCTTCTACAGTTTAACTCATGAATGAAACTAACTTGTGTGTTAATGATAAATACTAATTTGCATGGTGGATTGAGATTATACTAAGTATCTTTCATAAATTTGATAACTTTTGATTATTATTTGTTGCGTAGAGTTAATTTGATTTGTTTGTTAATTTTTTTTCTAGTTTTATTAGCTTCAATATTAATTCAATCAACCCCCCCCAAAAAAACTATAGTCTTTTAGGAGTGTCTAGGTGGTTTTAGATAGTTTAGATTTTGATTTTTGGAGTGCTTATAATTTTAGTTTGATTTGTATTCAGTTTTAGTATTTAATTACCGGTTTGTTAGAATTTAAACTAAAAATCGTTATTTTCGTTATTTTTCGGTTTTAATTAATTCCTAGGTTTATAAAGTGTCCTAGTATGCTCATATTCAATTTCGTGATTTTTGGAAATTATTTGATAATTTTTCAGATTTATTTTGCGAAATTGATATGTGCAGGTTTTTAGGCAATTAATTCTGAAAATTTCGGTTTTTAATTTTAATTTATGACTATTAGGTATTTTTAGGTCCAGAAATGTGTGTCCTAGAATTAGGGTAATTTTATTAATTATTTTCGTATTTTTATTTATGCAGATTATTTTCTTTTAATTTCAGATTTAATTTTCTGTTGATTATCCTGCAGTAAATTTCTTATTTAATTCTCCTAAAATAAATAAGACATTATTCTGGAGTTATAAATTTGTCAAATCTAAGATTGTCAATTTAGGTTACTGATTGTGATTTTTAATATTGATTTTCTGTTTAATAATTTCTATTTTTAATTTTTAGTTGAAGATTGGATTATTAATCTGTTTCTATTTTTCTGAATTATTTAGGGAATATTTTTACTGTTTTACTTCCAGAATATGATCTAGAATATTTAGGAGCATCATTGGGTATTTTGCTAGATTTTTATTCGTTAGATTTTGATTGTTTTAGAATTATTAAAATTAGACTTAACAAGTTGATTAGTAAAATTATTTAGGATCAAACTAGCCATTTATAGCAATCTTTCCTCGTGGATCGATCCCTACTTTCCTATGCTATAAAAATTATTTAATAACCAAAGTAGTGGTTAAATTTGTAGCTCTCGACAGGCTTAACAAACATTCTATTATGAGTCGTAAGCACATCAACCTTTGAGGCTAATTGCTTAGTATACTCATCCTTTTTTTGTTGTGCCATAAGCATATTTTCCATCATTACCTCTAAATTGGACTTTTGGGGCATCTGAGAAGGGAATGGGGGTCTTTGAAAACCAAGGGGTACTCTACCATTCATAGGGGGCATAGTCACAGTGTTTAGATTCGACCTATAAGAAAAATTCGGATGATTCTTCCAACCCCCGATTATAGGTATTAGAGTAAGGGTTATTGGTCGGTCTCAGTTTGAAATTTTGAACACAATTAACTTCATTAGTGTCATGGGAAAAAGGACTCCCAACTTGACAATTTAGAGTTATATGCTCAATTGAACCACAAATTTCACAAGGGGAAGGGGCACTAGAGTTCAGAACATTAACATTCATTTGGTCCAGTCTATGACTCTTGGCATCTGCTTTAGCAGAAAGTAAAGTAATTGCATCAACTTCATGCTATACCTTCAACCTACTTGGGTTGGGTTCGATCTGCGGACCATTGGAAGTTGTTGAGAGCCATCTCCTTGATTAGATTATAAGCTTCATCCTTAGTCTTGCTCATCAGAGTTCCTCCTGCTGCCGCATCAAAAGTGGACCTTACAGATTGGGTCACACCATTATAAAAGGCTTGGATTATCCTCCAACGCTGAAGACCATAATGGGGGCACAAATGTAACAAATCTTTAAAATGCTCCCAGGCTTCATAGAGCATCTTGTCATCTCTTGGCAGAAAGTTGGTGATCTGATTCCTTAGGCTCGCTATTTTACTTAGAGGGAAGAACTTGACGAGGAAAGCTCTTGTCAACTCATCCTAGGTGGTTATGCATCTAGTCGGCAAAGAGTGCAACCAAGCCCTCGCTTTATCCCTCAATGAGAAAGGGAATAAGCGCAGCCGAATCGCATCACTAGAGACTCCATTTAATTTCAGCGTATCACACACCTCTAAAAAGACCGAGAGGTGCAGATTTAGGTTTCCAAGGGAGTTTCGTCGAACTGAGATTGTTGCACCATGGAAATTAGTGCCGATTTGAGCTCGAAGTTGTTGGCATCAACAGTAGGGCGAGCGATGCTTGAGGCGATCCCCTAGACTCCTGGGGTAACAAAGTCATGAAGAGTCCTTCGTTGGTCACCTTCTGTCATGTTTGAATTCCTTCTTGCCTTGCGTCTTTGCTCTTCAAATCTTTGCTTTTTCCTCCTTAAGCGAAAAGTCCTTTGAATCTCTAGAGCAGGTTCATACAAGATCGAACTTCGTATAAACTAGTAAAAATTCATGCAAGTACTTTCAATTTAAACTAGCAAAGAAAGAAAAAGAACAATATAAAACAATAAAATACTTAGTCACTTTCGTAAGACTAACTCAATAGTTAATAGTTTTAGTCCTCGACAATGGCACCAAAAACTTGATCATACTACCGCAAGTACACGGATAGTCGTAGTATAGATAAAAGATATCGTTCCTCAGTGACTAATTGTAACTCACTGAGTCTTACATATCAGAATGTGTTAAGTAAAATTCTAGTTCAAGTGCATTCGATTTAACAATAGCAAATAAACTTTTGTAAATCAATAAATCAATAAACTTTTCTAAAATTCTAGTTTAAGTCTTGCCTATCAGAACATCTAGGAATTCTTGTAATTATGAAAGGAAATTGGATCAAAAATAATGCTTTCTTCTCATTGGTTAAATTTGAGGAATTGTAATCTCGTCAAAAACTCAGTCTATTCTTTCAAAATCAACTAAATTTGCCTAAACTAAACAAAAGTCGTTATTTCAAACTAATTTGCTTCAATTAAAGTTCAATGTCTTCGATTACTTACTAGCCCTCCCAACGTACAAATCTCTCTTTCGAGACGAAGTTACGTTAGGTATAATCAAGCAGTCCAACGACCAAATGCCACCTTTTAGTTTTTCACCTGATAGTTTCAAGACTGCAATCAAATTTCGGCCAAAATTCAACTTGCAACAATCCAAGCACTTAACAAAACGAAATCAAACCAACCATGAAAATAAGCACAATTGTATAGATTAAAACATGATCTAACAACACTTCCACAAACTACTAAATCCTTAGACTAAAGAAAACTACTCAGACATGATAAAATGTTAACAAACTAACCAACGATTGGTGAAATCTGAGCGAAAAGGGGATTGACTGAGATGACCTTCAACCAAGGGCTTTAGAACTGCTTCAAGAACAAACTCTCAGACTCAAGACTCACACCAACACAATAACCAAACTAAAAACTGCAAAATTTGAGAAAGAAACTAAAGCACTAATCTATGCTACTCTGTACTTTTGCTTCGCATGGAATGATCTTGGATGCTCTCTACTGCTGTAGAGCGTCGCTTTTTATCGAGAGGCTGGTCGATCTTAGCCACACAGCCGAGGAAAAAAGAAGAGGTAGCAGTTACAGGCTCATTGCGGTTTGACTATGGTCTATGCTGGAACCGGGTTTTTGGCCATTCTTTGCTCTACGGGCATGACATAACTTGGATGACCGTGGGGGAGGTCAAAATACAGCCATTGAAGGGCAAATGCTGGGTAATAAGGCTAAAAATTCTGTAAAACACATCAAATAACCATACCCAAGCATAAATCGAGAATAGGAGTGTAAATAATAATTTAAAGCACAATATTCTCCTAAAAGCGACACAAAATAGCCCTAAAATGACACAAAATAGCACAATATTGTCCTAAAGCACAATATTGAGCACTTATCACTAATAGAAGAAGTATAATTAGAAATTGAATGGATAAAATTTTAAAAATTATAAATATTAGTCCTAACAAAACACATTATGATGTTAAAAGATTGGAATCGTTCCAAAATAATGTTCAAATATTTAAAACAAGAACTGCTCAATTAACCCGTAGATCCGGTTATTTTATAGAATTTTTTATAGAAAAGACATATTTATATCGATTTCTATATATTTTTAATATTTCTAGAAATTATATGCAAAATATGTTTCTTGAATCAACAAATTTTTTTGGATAAATCTATTTACAATAATGAAACAAATTAAGAAAGGTTGATAGAACAAATAAAAATCCAATTCAGTTTATTTTGACTATAAAAAATTACCTTTTTTGTTTAGTAGTTTGCTTAGTAGTAAGATTAATGACAATTCGAGAAGCCATTCTGATTTGTCTTTTTTGTCATAGGCATATGTATTTTATAGGATATTGTAAAATAAATAAAAATAATTTAGGTTCAGCCAAAAAGAACTCTTCCTTTTATGAAAAGAAAGCTCAAACAGAAGAAATTCGAAATCAAACCCAAATTAAGAGCAAATATACTAGTGAAATCAATAACGACTGATTCTACAGCTTGTAGCCTAGGAAGCGACCTATCAAATGTTGCTTGAACATCAAAATCAACCTTTACTCTATTACGAGGATGAATATTGAGTTGACTCTAAATGGAATGGATTCAAGCAGCAGGCTATGATTGGACATCGATCAAAATGTGGCTACACTATGTAGCAATTTCAGAGTTGGAGCAAAGTGTTACACAGTTAGGGCATGGACAGAATGGTCGAATCATATGAAACAGAGTGGTATATGGAGATTTTACAGTGCCTGAAACCTTAGATATGAAACTGTCTTACATTGAGCGTCCTTGTTCTAAGTACATAACCTGTAGCCTAGCCGCCTCCTAGCCCATTCAATTTAATGAAATTATCTCATGAAGCCAACTTTGATAGTGGTGAATCTCTTCAGTGCATAGATGAATTAGATATAGAATTAGAAGTTAAACTTTAGAAATCTTCAATTGTTTGCTTTGTTTTGGGAGCGAATCCTCTTCATCTAGTCATGAGAAGGTCTGTTAAAAACTTACAGGGCAGATTGGATTTAGATTGTGTTTATAGTCAACTTGATGCAGTCGTTTTGCTAAGATTTCACACTATGCATGAACTAGATGAGGTACAAAAATAAACAGTTGTGTATTTCGATAAGCCTAATATTGTTAAGCCTTGGAGTGTTGGGCAACCTATAGATAAAGATGATATTACTTCATTGCTTACTTGGGTCAAGTTGCACAAACTTTATTTAAAATTTTAGAGTTTTCAAGGACTTAGTAAGATGGAGAGCTTGTTGGGAAACCATTGGGGGGCAACCAAGGATAAAACTATGCTTGCATATGCTAGAACTTTGGTTTGAATAAGGCTAAAAGGCTAAGCTTGCTAAACCTATTAAATTTGTTAATGAGTGGGGTCTTGTAATTGGTTATCTAGTGGAGTTTGAGTGAAAACCATTGAGTTGGTTGAAGTGTAAAATATACGACCATTTCGAAGAGAATTGTAAGAAGAACAGTGAAATAAGGGTATAGAAAAGAAAAGAGATATCAAACACCATTGTGTAGAAATAACTAAACTAGAATCTAAATTGAAGAATGTGGTTACCGAGATGGTATAAACTGAGATGATGGTTAGAACTAAAACTATCAATGTCGTAGGAGTAGAAGAAAATTATGAAATGCAGGGGGACAACCATAACATTGGTTGTGATCATCTAGGTGGATTGCAGACACAGTCACCACGCCTATATATAACATCCTATTTTGGAATGTGTGACAAATAAGTGGTCCAAAAAAGCAAAAGATAGTACAAACCTTCTTGTGTATGAATAAATGCACTATAATAGGACTGTTGCAAACCAAAACTACAATAGTCAGCAGTGAAGGCATCAAGAATAAAATAAGTGGAAGCTAGAGATTTGGTCATAATGCTACTGGCACTATGAAAACCAAAATACGAGTTTTATAGGACCCTAGGAAAGTGAATATTACTGCCGGGAACCAATGGTCTTGAGATGCACATTATGTTGGGAGTGAGCCTTGTCCCATTGTGCTAGGAGCTAGCAGTGTGCCATTGTCCCATGAGCTAGAATATTGTTAGAATGTCTTATTATTTTGATAGCCATTAGTCTTGAAATGCCCCATTGTGCTTGAAGTCAACAGTGAACCTTATTGGTGTGGGCGCCTTAAGATATGTGGCAAGATTCCTAAAAATTTAGTGGCTTTTAAGCTTGAAGACCTATAGCTAGATCCTATGAACTTAGTATTGTTTAGGCTTTAAAGTTAATTCGTGATGAACTTATGGCATGAGATATTGAGATGTCAAATCTTTAAGTTTGACCTTTTTGCCGTTCAAGTGTTGAAATCATCTCCTTTTGATGGGGGTTTACTGAATGCTGAAATGTTAGACGTTGAGGCATCCTTCTATGTTAAGATAAAAAGGATTAGGTGTCCTAGGTGACTAGATCCCCTTGAACTTTCATAGGGTTTATGTCTTGGGCAATGATGCTTACGTAAGGCCTGCTTTAAGGTTGGAGCTCCTCAGTTTGACTGAGTTGATTAAGGCGGGGATCAAAGAATAAATGTCTTCTGTGATAGTTGTTGATGTTGTCTTGAGAACCTTTGATGTAGATTTATTGCTAACCAAGGTTGTGAGCCCTTTCAGCATGGTTGCTATGAAGGCTAATTACGATCTTCTTCAATCCAGAGTTCCTAAGTGATCAAGGCGGAGGAAGTTATAGTAAATAGATGAAAGATCCATGTATTTAAGCATGTGCAACTGCTAGCCAAGGTTAGACTACGCGTGTATGCTAACTATGCAGACTTATTTGTTCTGATTATGGTACCTATTTATAAATGTAGTATCCTAACTTTGTATCTGTATATGTATTTGAGGTCCTTTAGGTCTCTTGTTTATGAGTTAAGGCTTTATAAATAGGCACTATAATATATAGGTTATAAATGCGCACACCTAACTTACTATTAACTTTGTATGCATATAAGTGATGGTCCTAAGCTAAGTTTGGGGTCTATTGGATAAAGCCAGATTAAGGTATAAGCGACGGATGAGCTAGACCCCATGATGCTCAATAACTTAGACTGTAAGATAGTATAGGACGAGGGATAAAAAGTTGAGTGAATGCTGGTTTAGGCTAGCTCATGGGGTATGAATTACCCAGGATGGAAAGTCTTTCTGTCAATTGAGGAGTAACTTTTAATTTTACATTAAAGTGCTCCTATTCTGAAGAAGCCCTCGATTTTGGTTTGTTATAATAGAACCCTTAGATGTGTAGGGGTGTCGCAGATGAAGATGCTTTTGCGGGTATTTCCTAGAGTAGCCTCTATCTTGGTATAAGGAATACCGTTATGTCCTTAGCGAGAAATGCAGCAGAGCCCCCTGCCTTGCATGATAGGTGAGTGCCTACTTAGAAAGGTTAAGATTATAGAGTGTCATAAATTTTGGAATAGAGATAAGACATAATAATTAAGAAGTAGTGGTAAAGTGGGTCAATGGTTTGTCCAAGTCAGATTTGATGGGTGTAAACAATGGAATGCTTCTTTGTCCTTAAAATCTAGGTTTTATTTTCACTTTACTTCCATTTGGCCCACCTTTTCTGATTTTCAGACAAGCCACTCTTTTTTCTCTTCTTTCTTTTTTTTTTTTCTTGACTAAAGGACCTAATGGAAATGAATCTTTGTTGTCAAGCCTCTTTTGAGGTTACCTACACATCTAATGTGGAATCAAACCAGCCGTAGTTTAAGAATAATAACATGGAGCTTAAAAGAGGGATGCCTCCAGGAGGACTTTTTAATCCAAGCTTATGGGTTAGGGTGCCAAAGGAAGGGAATCATCATGACGGCTTAAAAAACCCTTATGAATCCCCAAGTATGCATGGGTGATGAAGTTAGCCTGCATCAACAGTTTTTCCTTTCTTTATTCTCTCATTTTCAAGCTTTTTTCTTCTTTTTTTCTTTTTCCTCTTTAGGTGGGACTGTTTGGTCCAAACTTTTGTTTTTTTTTAAACTGTTGATTTTGATATTGATGTCACCCATGATAAACTTCCACTCTCTGGTTAGGTTGAATGTGGTTATGAAAGAAACAAGCTTACTCGAAGGCTCAAAAGGATTCTAGAGGTAACTTATTAGGTTTAGCAAAGGTAATGATGCAGGTTGTTAAAGAAGGCCTCCTATCCTTGGCATGTCCCTGAACATTATATGACTTATTAGAAAGGTTTGATCTTTTCCCTTTTTTCGATAATGGATTGAAATCCTTAGTCTCTTTTTCATTTCTCTCCATCTCTTTTTGCCTAGCTCGGCTTGTCAGGTTTTAAAGCTAGCCCCTCTGTCTCTCTCTCTCTTTTCCGCTTTTTTGACCTTTGATTTGCTATTGCTCATAAGCATTTTAGAGAAGAGAATATAAAATATGTAAAAGAACTGATGGAGGAGATAATTTTATTAATGAATTAAGGCTACATCGTACATGGATTCATGATGGAACAGAAAGTGAATAACTCTAAGACTCAAAACATGACTATAAGCTAAGCATGACATGGCATTAAGACACATCATATTTTCTAAATTCAACAAAACTGAAGGTCTCTTGTTTAGAGACAATTTGGATTAGATTCGATTATGCTCATTATATAAATAAATAGGTCCCACAGTTTGATTTGGTGGTCTGAAATAGCTAAAGTGCTATCACTAAGCCAAGTGGGTTGCTACATTTGTTGGGCACTTATGCATTGGTGGTTCCAATAGGAGTGCATTTGGTGTAGCAATCCAGAGCTTGAGCCTCCTTGAAATTGCTAGCATTTATATCCTTGTTTGAGTAGTTCCTTTTTCAGTTGTTCCCAGTTTTGTTAGATGCTTCTTTGGATAGCTCTTCCCTTATTAGCACGCCAACGTTCCTCAATACAGTGAAGTTTTCGAATGAAGTGAGCCATAAGTGCTCCTATATGTGGGTTGGAGTTTCCTGATGAATACTCTCACCTATTCAACTTTAAAAGATAGACTATGTGAGTAGGTTTCAAACTCCATCTGGCCAAGTAGTCAGAGAACCCTTCTTTTTCTTCTTGTTTGAGTAGCTCCTGGTCTTTGCGTGTGATGGGGAGGTCAGCATTATATGAATATTAATGTAAAAATTTCTCTGGACATATCATCCCAGTTTGTAACCTTTTGTGGGTCCATAGCATTGTACCACCTCATCACATCCTTATTAAAGGTCCAAAGAAGTAGGAGGTGGAAGATGTCCTTATCAATCCTTTTCAGAGTCATTGCGATAACAAAGTTTCTCATATGGTAACGAGGATTTTCAGTTCCATGAAACTTTGTTGGGTATAGTGAATTTTGAAGGAAACTTCCCTAAAGTAACGGTTAAACATCGAGGGTTCGTTAAGCAACTATTCTATACGATCTTCACGTGTATTAGTTTGAGCAGTTCCCTTTTCCCCTTCTTCCTATTACCTGACTCCTCCTTCCCTTCATCTTCCCATTTTTTGTTGTAAGGTTTCTCAATTTTTTGCTTTGGAATGTCCTTGATAAGGGTTGGAGAGTAGTGGCAACCATCAATTCCATCTTCTTGTCACTTGGATTTTTCATATCATTGTCATAAGTTGAGCCAATTCGTTACCTCTTGCCATCAGGATTGGTGAAGTATTGACCTTTGACCTAGATTTTGGCCTTGACCCAACTGGTGGAGTATCTTTGGACTCTTCTCAAGATAGAAGTCTCTCAGTTTGTGGACTCCGTTCGTATACCTTCTTAGTCTTCCTATCCTGAATAATAAGGTGGCAGTTTAGAGGAGTGAATAATGGAAATGAAAGCCCAATAGCATTGGCTATGGCGCTGAAGGAAATGGTTACCAACTTGCGGTTAGGTATGAAGGAGATGATGACTTGGTGGACTTGAGGGTTTACGCAGTGATGGAAATAAATGGGGTTTAGATGTTGGGTTTAGGATGAAATTGGGCCTTTCCATAGATTGGGCCCTAAGTTGGACTTAGGAAGCTAACCTTTGGGCCTTAGTTAGCTCTATGTAGAGCTCATATTACTCATAGTCCCAGATTGTACCTAAGCATGAATATGGTTTTGTTTGCCTAGAGTTTGCTAGTTGAAGAAATGGATAGATCTAGGTCTAGTCATATATAGAACCTAGACTTAGGAAATATCATTAAGGGATCATGGACTAATGCATGGATCAAATATCTAAGTCTGAATGGAACTTATGCATTATGAATATGATGCATGATTGGATGCAACCTACAATAGACTAGGAGTCTAATGGTATAATGGGTCGTATTATGCTCTTTGGACCTATATGGACTCATGGACTATATGTCATGAGGCCTAGTGATGTGTGACTCTTTGTGGCCAAGTATCCTACAAATATTGTGTTAAGACCCTAAATGTTGACAGCCCAGGGTACTAACTTTATGCCATTAATGCTAACTCACAACAAACCCTAATGTAGACTGAGTAGATGGGACCCGCCTGGAGGATACCTATCGGGATCCTTGTTGGGGCCTTAAGGCTGATCTCCTAAATCTTGCCTTTTCTCCTAGTTCTAGATTTAGCCTAACACAGTCAAGTTCTAAGGATGCTAGTCGGGTTCCAATTTCGGCCTTAGAAACGGACATCTTGACTCTTCCATTTTCTTCTTAAGACCATACTTAATTAAACGCAGACAACCTCCCCATAGGGTACCAACTGGGTTTCTAATTGTCTAAGAGACTAGCTCTTACCCCTTTTTTGGGATTTTGACTCAAATTCATACTGAAAACAATCCCGACTGGTTTTTCGATAACAGTCTGGAACTTCTAACAGGCGGATTCTTTTTTTTTTTAAAAATTGGTCGGGCGCAGTGAAGCTCGACTGAATCTTCTTTCAGAAAACCTTTATTCTCTATACTAAGGCTATAACCTAATCCGGTCCACGGCCAATGGCCCCTTAGAGCTCAATTGCCCTCGAAGCCGCTTTGGTGCATAACCCAAGTCTCCAAGTTGACCTCTCCTAACCCAGGCTCTCCTAGACCTAAAGCATCAACGCATAGAACATAGGGATAAAAACATTTAAATCATATAAGAACACATTCAAGCATACACATACATGAGTTCCAACTTAATCCAAGGGTCTAAGTTACAGGGGTTTTGAGTTAGGTTTAGAACAATCCTCTGGCAGCATAATTGTATCGCACGTCATGCATGGGGTGTATGGCAAGATCCAAACATTTTGGTTGCTTCCCTAAGTTGTGTGGGCTACAAAGTGTGTCATGAGTGGGTGGATTAACGCATGCCAGTAGGGTCTCATGGACCCATCGAGTTAACCAGTTGATCTCCCAAGGGGTAATAGCAGAGTTACCTAGAGGCATTATTGATCTAGTTAAGGCAACACCTTTCAATGCAGAATCCCTAATACAAGTGAGGCGCTGTTCATTTGGTTAAGGCATCACCTTTCATCACAGGATCCCTAATGCAAATGTAATTAAAATGATTTCCCATATCGAATTTTAAATTTCACCCACTTTTAAGAAAACTCCCTAGTAGAGTTGCCACTTTAAGAACCAATGACCCCCAAGGAACCGATCCCGGGGGCATTGTCCCCCATGAATGGTTCAACCTTGTTTGCTGGGTATTTATTTTTGTATCTTAAATTGCATAATTTTGAGTTTATATTTGATCCTACCTTATTTATGAATATTATTACAATTATTTATTGATTTTAAAAGTTTAATTTGCTATCTTAATTATATATTATACTTCGTAGACTAATATGATATTATGCAATTTTATTTAAAATTAAAATAGTTAAAGTTGAATAGCTTATGCTAGAATTTAGCTGAGTTATGTCTAAATTGAATAATTCAATCTAACTACTAGATAAATTAAGTCATATGATAATTGTAATTCATGGTGTAATGCTTGTAGTGTATATTGAATCACAGACTAATTGAACCCCATTTGATTTAGTAATTCACTATTTAAGTCATTCCTGAAATCTAAAATCTTAGATCTTTCTGTAATTTGATTTGTGTCTATTATCTTGACTTATTTGCTTTTCTTTTATTTATTTAATTTAGTTTAATAATTTAAATCCTCCATTAATTATTCCTTTTAATTGGAAAACTAAACTAGAAAGTGTTACTGTTGCCCATGGGATTGACACTGTATACTCGCTAGTCTACAATTTACCTTGTGCACTTGTAAGTGAAAAGCATTTTTAAAACTGAACGTAAAATCCACACCAAGTGTTTGGTGCCGGGCAACGGTTAGTAATTTCTAATTTTCTTTCTACTTTTATTCCTATATTATTTTTTCTTTCTTTTTCTTCTTTTCCATTTTCAATAGTTTATTAAAAATAAAAACTCAAAAAAAAATTATTTCTTGTTTAGTTATTCTTATGGTAAAAGTTTGATACTCTTTTGTTATTTGTTGGGTTATATGCATGGTGTACATTCTTTTTTCTTAGATCTTAAAGAATATGATCCTAAAATTGAATGTTCTCTTAGTATGATAAGAGCTAAGAAACATGAAACTACGAAAAAGGTGGATGAAGAACGAAGCCCACCACTAAGCAACTTAAAGAGTACTTTACTCTCGCCACTTATGATTCACTTATAGGAACCCATATGCATACTGCCACGGGACCATTTGATATTTGTTTCCCTTCATGGGCTAGAGTCTGAAACCCTTTCAAGCATGGTAAAGCATTTTTAGAGATTTGTTTCACTATTTTCTTAAATAATATCTCTTATGATGCCCTTTGTTTGCATCTATTCCCTTTCTCTTTAAAAGATAAACCTAAGGCTCGGCTAGATACTAAGAAAAACATCACCACTTGGGATTAAATGCAAATGGAATTCTTGGAAAAAAAAATTATATTGGTAAATTAACTACCTTTAAGATGTGCTATAACCACTTCAAATAAAAATTAACAGTTGCATGCAAGTTGGAAGAGGTTTAAAGAGTTTTTGCGAAGTTGTCCTGACCATGAAGTCCCTATATAGTAACTTGTCAAGAGTTTTTATTCTGACTTAGATGAACACAATAGGCAGATGGTTGATGTTTCTTATGGGGATATTTTCTTGTATAAAACCTTTGAAGAAGCTTGGGAATTGTCTGAGTATTTGAGTGAAAACTCACACTTGCATGCTATTTCTTCATATTCTGATTTGCTTAGACAATTGGGAAGTAAAGGGGGAATTTATGAGGTTTCACATTCTGTTGACCTTTATAGTAAAGTTGGTACTTTAACTAAGAAGTTTGATCAATTACCATGCATTAACAAAGTGTCTGATGCCCCTCCTATTCAAGATATTTGTTTAATTTGTGCTAGTCATATGCATGCTTCTGTTGATTGTGTATGTGTTCTGATGTGACTAAACAAGTTAATGCTGCCCAAAGATTTCCTTCAACCAATAATCCTTATTCTAATGCTTATAACTATGTTTGGCAGAAATCATCCTAACTGTTCATGGAGGTCTTAAAATGTTGAGAGTCCTTACGATCAGTCTAGCAAACATATCCCTTCTAGTTTTTAAAACCAAGGATATGCTCATCCTACTTCTTATCAAGCTCCATCAGGGAGTTCTGACATAAAGAAGGTAATTTGTGCTCTTTGGCACCTTGACTGCTATTAGTCAAAATGTTGATTCTATGTTGTAAGGAATTGAGTCTAAAATGCATGTTGTTGATTTTCACTCACAATCTATAGCTAAATTAGAAACCCAACTTTCAGAACTAACCATAGCTGTAGATAAAAGAGAAGAAGGAAAACTTCTAAGTCATCCCATACAGAATCCTAAAGGCTAACAATTTTAACAATTGAAATCTGTAACAGTTCTTACGGGTGGCAAAAATGCAGGCATTAAAGGGATTCAAAAGGAAAATGATAAAAGACTTAAGACCATTGAGAATGACCATGAAATTGAGGAAGAGGATGACTCATCACTTTCCCCTATTGTGTTTGACCCTATATCAAGTACAAGTCAAGGTTTCCTTACCCTTGAACTTTGGATGCACCATTTCCTTTTAGTAAAGACAAACAAAGAGATGACAATATAGAAACCTTTAAGCAAGTCAAGGTCAATCTTCCCCTTCTGAAAGTAATAAGGCATATCCCCACTTATGCTAAGTTTCTTAAAGACATGTGCACTTTTGAAAGGAAATGTAAAGATGACATGTCTAAAAAAGTTCTTCTAGGTGAACAAGCTCAATTTTAGAACTTTGACACTCCACCTAAGTGCAAAGATCCTGATGTTCCTAATACTTCACGTCATATTGGTAATTATAAAATTAAAAGGGGTCTCCTGGATTTGGGTTCTATTGTTAATTTGATATCATAGTCTATTTACCTAGAGTTGGGATTGGGTGAATTGAAACCTTCCGGATGTACCCTTCATGTTGTTCATATGTCAATTAGAACTCCTAGGGGGCGTATAGATGGTGTCTTGGTTCAGGTTGATAAATGTTTCTTTCCTGTTGACTTTGTTGTTTAGACATGGACCCTACTAATGCTTCTAAGCATATCCCTCTTATTTAAGGACGTCCCTTCCTAGCCACAACTAATGCCACCATCAACAATAGGTCTGGATCAATCAATGTCTCAATTATAAACATGAGGGTTAGGCTTAACATTTTTAACATTTCTTCTCAACTTGTGTTTGAAGATGAATCTGAATGTTTCTTTTATTGATGTGGTTGGAGAACTGATTCAAGAGGCCTTGCATGTTATTATAAACAAAGATCCCTTAGGAACTTGCCTTTCCTATAGGGAGTTGAGATGGTTTGACTTAGGCAGTACAATAAATGAGATGAATTCTACTCTTGACTCCACTCCTCATCTTGAGTCTTCCTCTTAGATTTCTACTTATGAGCCTCTTTCACCTTTTGCTAGTTCTCCCATGCACCTTATGTTGTGTCCCCCCACCTGAACTTCAGTTGAAACCTCTCCTTGATTCACTTAAGTATTCACAATCGGTCTAGATCAAGAGAAAGAGTTGATTAGAGTCTTGTCTGATCATAAAGGTGTTGTTGGGTGGTTGGTTGCTGATTTGAAAAGGATAGGTCCAACTATTTGCATGCATGGCATTCACTTCAAGGACAATGCTAAATCTGTTAGAAAAATACAACAAGATCTGAACCCCGATATGAAATAACTCATCCAGAAAGAGCTAGTAAAGCTATTAGATGCAGGCATTAGCTATCCAATTTTTGATAGTCAATAGGTTAGTCCAGTTTAAGTAGTCTTTAAAAGATCCGGCATAACTATGGTTAAGAATAACGATGGTGAACTAATTCTTGCTAGACAGAACATATGATAGAGGGTGTGTATTGATTTCAGAAAACTGAATTCATAACTACTAAGGACCATTGTCACCTCTCCCACGTTGATCAAATTTCGGAAAAATTAGCTGGACAAGATTTCTACTGTTTTTGAGATGGATATTCTGGTTACAATGAAATACCTATTTATCCTGAAGACCAAGAGAAGACAACTTTTACATGCCCATCAGGTACATTTACCTATTAGAGGATGCCCTTCGTGTGTGTAATGCACCTTCCACATTTTGAAGATGCATGGTAGCCGTATTGTCTGATTATATTAACAATTTCATGGAGTTTTTATAGATAATTTGTCTTACTTTGTTTGTTTTTTTTATGTGTGTCTTGCTATTGTGTCCACTATTTTAGAAAGGTGTGAAGTGGTGAATCTTGTCTTAACTTGGGAAAAGAGTCACTTCATGTTCTAAGAAGGGGTTATATTGAGCATAAGTGTTAAAAAAGGGAAAAGAGTCATTTTATGATCCACTATTTTAGTATCTGCTTTTATAGAGGGGATGAGGGTACATAGGATGCCCTAACGGCTATAGTACACACTGATTTTACACATGGTTATAGTAGACTGCCTTATTTTACAAACGTGACACTTGTCAAAATTGTACAATAATGAGGCAACCACTTTTCAAAGCCTTTTAATGTTAACAAGACTAGTCATCATTATTGAAAATTTGTATGCCTTCATCCCCAATAATGTCTTCCAGTTCATCATTATCCAGATAATCATCAAACTCTTCATCTGGTTAAAGATGCTCTGGATCCCATTTTTTCAAATAATTCATGAAGCTATTTCTTTCCTTTTTCTAATAAGAATTTTCCAACTCCAATATCAAAGAGATGATCAAAGACATCTTCCGAATTAGCTTCTTCTACCTTCATATATTTGCCGAACTCATTATGATCAGTGAAAGTAGTTCTACAAAGTGCGTTAGCATTACTCTTTGCTCGATGAATGCTCATATTTGATAGTAAATATTGAAAAAACCAATCGCCCTTGTTAAAGCAGGATCAGTAACTAACTCATGTTGTTCCGAAAACCATTTTTGTTGTTGATCTCTGGGATTGTCTAAATCTACTAGGTGAACTAGATAATGGTTTGGTTTGGTTTCTCCTTTTTCATACTCAATTAATGCACAATGTACCTCCACATATAGGCGTCTAATGTATGAGATTTTTGTTGGACGATCAGCAGATCTAAGAATTCAATGGATCCCTTTGAACATGCAATGTTAAAAGTTAGTTAGTTTTGAGAAAAATGGGTACTTCGGATGTGGGATTTTCATAAAATAAAGTATCACTCTACATTTCCAAGTTTTCACGACTAGGTCATTTGGAGAGATTGAATTTGCTAGACAACTAACATCACCAACTGTAGATTTATTAGGAAAGTAGATTTTCGTACTCCAAGATTCCCAAATATCGTTGGAATAATTAAGATAGTAGTTGATACAAGGAGTATACCACTCGTTGAACCATTTTCTTAAACATGCGAACTTATTTTTTCTTGGATATCATGAAGACATATTAGGTAATTAACTTGTAACTCTAGAAAGCAAACTCTTTGGACTATTAGGTAGGCACAAGACAACATACCAAAACGTGATCTACTTTTTATATGAAATTCCAAAATATCCATATTGATTTTACTAGGAGAAACCCATTGTAGTAGTAATGGTATTTCATTTTTGATTTTCTCCTTTTTCAGTAGGAGTTCTACTTTGATGATTACCATTGGCAAGCTCGCAGGTTTAACTATCTGCCAGAAAATTCTTTGATCCCTGTATATGTTCAATAGGGAAGGAAAACTGGTTAAGCCATAATTGCCAAAGTAGGAGTCACCTTTAGGATTGCATATTTGATAAATTCTTTTTCACAAAACTAAGTATTCCTTTACAATCAGCTCGAATAAGAAAAGGTTTTAAGGCTAAAAAGAATAAAAGATTTTCAATTCCCCTTATAGCTGCAATAATTTCTTTTTCCATCGTAGCATAGTTACATTTTGCTTTATTAAAACTTCAACTATAATATATACATAGTGTTTCTTCGTCATTAATTTTGAGTGCCTACCTCCAGTGCTCATTGCTAGCATCTGTCTCAAAAATTAAATCATCTCCTTTGTTATGCGAATTAAGAACAGGAAGATTTTTGCACATCTTTTTGAAGCTTTGAACAATCTTTGAATCACTAGGGTTCCATGTCCAACTTACTTCTTTTTTGAGTTTATGCTGCAATGGCTTTCTTAGTTTAGGTAAATCTTTAATGAAATATAAAGTATAGGTAAGGCATCCAAGAACCTTTCTAATTGCTTCTTGTCTTCAATATTTTCAGGGAAACTTTCTATTTTTTTCAAAATATGCTTTTGTAGAATGATTTGTCCCACTTTTATCTCCAGGCCTAAAAACTCATTCTCTTGTTCAGCATAAATGCACTTGCTCTTACCAAGTATAATAGCGTGATCAATGCATCTTTAGGTGACAGCTGAGACATCATATTTGCGCTATTCCATGGTTTTGGAAAAAATAAGGATATCATCGATATAAGCTAAATGACAGTGATTAAGGTCTTTAAAGATATTATCCATTCTTCTTTAGAGTATTTGAGGTGCATGCTTTAGGCCAAATTACATTACTATCCATTCATAATGCCCTCAAGGGGGCACTAGACGTACTTAAAGGAATGCTTTCTTCATCCATTTTTTTCTATCAGTATCCGCTTTTGCAATCCATCTTCGAGAACCAAGAGGCTTCTTGAATTTTGTTGAAAATGATAGTTTTGTTAGGAATATAATAACTATCGAAGACAAAACTATCATTAAATTTTTTGCAATTGATCACCATTCTTGTTTTTCCCCTATTCTCTTCAGCATGATTTCTTATCATAAACGTGGGACTAGTGTGAGGACTCTTGCTATTCCTGATTAATCCTTTATCCAAAAGTTTTGTGATTTGTTTATCAAATTCTTGAATGTCTTAGTGTGTATACATCATTTGTTTAACTTGAATAATAGTATTGGGATTTAACAAAGTAATCTTTGCAAATGTCTTATCTTTATCCCAAAATTTGAGAGGATTCTCATAGTAGTGTTCTTTGCATAATTTCTCTTGTTGGTCGACAATATGTTGTTTAATAGCTAACTCAAGTAATGAGATTGTTAGTGCTACCTCATGTTGTGCTGGCATTACCTTCTCACCACACTAGCTACATGTAAACTTAATTTTCTTATGAGCGCAAGCCTTGCTTAACTTTTTAATAGGAATTGAGTGGCCGTCAATTGTGAATATTATTTGGTTTATGGTCTATGCACATGGAGAATATAATCTCTAAAAATTATTGCCAATAATCATATCGTAAGATGGTTGATCAGTAGCCCATAGAATTGGCATAATGCATTGAAATCCTCCTAATTCTATGGATAATCCTTCTAGGGCTTCATTGTGGCTCATAATGTTACTATTAGCTATCCTGACTTGTAAAGGATTCATGACTCTTTTGTACATAAATTCTGGAAATAACGATATTTTTTCAAAGCATATAGAACAATCACTATCTATGTAGGCGCACAATTCATATTTATTATATCCCTCTAAACATACATTTATTGGGATATAAAGGCTATTAGGATCTGTATTAGTAACTTCATGGCATATCTCCATTGTCATATTTTGACTAATTCATCTTCGTAGATTAGTCCACTAGCAGTTTTTCATTTGTACCCATTGACTTTTCTATCTAAACTCATACTTCGATCTACACTATGTCTTAAGGATTCAAAACTCATTCTATTCATTTCACCAGTCATGCTAATTGTATCATCTTCTTTAAGCTCTTTTTTAGCTAATAAAGACTCTTCTCCCTATTCTGACCTTGCACTCATGCTTGTTAATAATTGGGGTTCAATGATAATTTTACCATTCTCATCAATTTTTATCACATTTTTCTCATTGATTTTTGTAGGGGGTTGGAAAAGTGAGATATCCACAATCTATTAATTTTTATCTCCTGTGGATTGGATTTTATACTTTGAGTCTTTTGTATTGGAGTACAACTTTTAAGTTTTTCTGCCTCTATCATTGTCACCTTAGTTTTTGGATGTATAGTATTATCTATTTTGTAGATAATTTTTGAAAATATTCTTAATGGGTGTCCTTATCTTTTCATATTCATCCCAATTGTTTTTATATTAATACATAAGAAGTTTTTAGCAAACTCATCATTTAGGCTTATATAATATCTAGGTTGACAATTGAATCCTATTGATCCATTGCATAAGATGGTCTTATTCCCTGTGATAATTTGATTATTAAATTTGGTATGCCTAATATCACAGAGTAACACATAAAGATCAATATCTTTTCCATATTATTGTAATTGAGTGAACTTGGACACTTCCAACATGTATATGCCTATACCTTCTATCATTGCTATGCCTAAGGATGTTTTCCCAATTAATGAGATTAATTTCTCCAAAATCAAACCCATAATCTTTGATTTCTATATCTCCTTCCATCATTTCACATACGTATTTTCTTTTTAATTGAAAGATGGACTTTTTATTGATCATGTCTTTCTGAATTATGGGAAGGACCTAATATTTTTTGACTTCTTCATTCTCATTATCTGCAACAAACTCTTCTCCTTGACGATCACCATGACTGATCAAGCTACTTTCTATCATATGATTGGTCTATTTATAATCACTCTCTTTAAATTCATCTTCTAGTATATGCTCAACAATTTCCTTATTGTTGTTTAGGGCTACGTCTAGTGCCTCTTCCTCAGTTAGCTCAAAGTAATCTAGGTTTTCTAGGGTTTCAATTAGCTTATTATTCTTCCTATTTTTTCATTCATCAGTATAATGTCATACTTCTCTGCATGTCCAGCATTTGCAGTTGCTTTTCCCTGCAAGAGAATGAGTTACTTCCTTAAAAAATCTTCGTTTTTTAAGGTTTGGTTTGTTATAATATTTTCTTCCATATTTCTTTTCCCTTTGCTTATTAAAGCTCTTTTTCCTATAAAATTTTCTTTTTCTTCTCCTTTTAGGTTCCTCTCCCCATGGGTGAGGTAAATCCCATGAACTTAGAAATTGCTTCTTAATTTTCTTTTGCTTTTGGAGATCAAGACACCAATCATTGACCCATTTTCTTAAAGAAGAGATTCTTGAACCAAGAGTATCAATGGCATCCGCTCTTTCAAACCATGCAATGTAGTTTTCATTAATTATGAAATTTATCGGATTTGGCAATTTCTCATAGAACATACAAGATTAGTTTCATTATGCCCAATTTTGTAATAATATTGACTGAATTAAGCAATGTAGTTCTCCAAATACTTCATATCTCATGACTCTATATTATTAATCTTTCTTTGTCATTCGCTTGTTTTTTCTTCAGAATCGAGTTTATCTCTGATAAACTCAGTTTTGATTTCCTTGCACAAATTTTTGAACATTACAGCTGGTGTTTCCATTGTTGTTAATGCTTTTTTATCATCTTCATTAAATGAATCATACCAGTTAGCTACTATGGCAGGAAAACTATGCTCGATATAGTTTAGGAAATTTGCAGCAGTCCAAGTAGTATTTAGGTTTAGGACGTTATTCATGCCCTATCTCCAATGCTCAAATATTTCTTCTCTATTACGAATTTCATCGATGTTTAGGATATATCACATTTGGTGAATTAGAGTAATGGCAATTTCTTCAAAGGTCGCAGTTTTTCCTGGAATAAACCCAAAAGAAAAGTTAGTTGTATGGTCTGCTAGAACGTACCTAGGCCTCATAAAATCGGTATTTCTTCTAGAAGATTCACCAAATTCCTCATGTTTAGGAAATACAGTGTTAACTAGATGGGACTCAATTTCATGTGTGTTAAGCTTTTCTCTAATCTCGTTAATCTCATCGTCAACTACCATTTTACCATTTTTTTATCCAGTTTCTTTCTAATTTCTTCTAAAGGTACAACACATTTTCTAACTTAATTAGGTTCATCTATTGATATATTTCTTATTCTAATTGGACATTATTTGTCCATTCATTATCATCAAATAATACTTCTTGTTTATCAACTATTGTGCCCATGATTTTGCTAATTCTTCTAGATTTTGTTGCTTCTCAAACATATCTTGTAGTTTGTGAAGATTATACAACTTTTACTTCATCCTCTTCTTCTTTCTCTGCCTTTTTAGATGATTTTTTAGTTATTTTTCTTTTATTTCTTTTATGATTTTTATATCATGCAAAGGAAATGGATTTTTTTTTTGGATTTTGGAAAGGATATTCATGTTGAAATGGAGTGCTAATACTTAAAGTCGATTTTTCACTATGTCTGATTTTGTTGAATAAAGAAAGATGAATTACAGATAATTGCTTCTTAATCTCCTTGAATTCAGTCTTAATTTTGGCTAATTCAACTTTTAATTCTAAAACTATATGAGTGAGATAATTTGACTAGAGTGCTACTGAAGTGGTTCCTTCTGGTGAGTGAACAATATGCGAATAATTAGGAACTAAATAAGTAGGCGATGATTCTAGCATTAAACACAGAAAATTAGCTTAATTAAGTATTAATTAGGTTAATTATCTTAATTATTTTGGTTACATGGATCTGATACCATATGAAAGAGGACATCAAGTACTAGTGAGAGAAATTAAACATGCATAAATTTAAAATTTTTGAAAGCACGTTTTAAGGATGCAGTTAAAATGAAATTTTCAGAAGTTCAGGGGGTCAAGAAAAAACAGAGGGTACCTAAAAATCCGGGTAGCAATCTTTGAGGTACTAAAATATTATCTCCAAAAAGTTAGGCCTTGAATTATTAATGTCATGTATGTCAAGGTACCTGAGGATTAACTCCCCGTTAGAAGTAAGAAAAGCTTTTACACAAATTGTTCGTCCCTTTTAATCCATGAGAGGATACTTTTGGCAAATAAAGGCACAAATTTGAATGAGAAATCCATGAGACTGAAGAACATCAATAACCTACAAGAAAATTCAAGGGAGAAACCCACTAGACTACCACTAGCAGCATGTGAGGATACCCTTTGTCAAAATAAAGACTTTGTGTAGACACATAAATGTGCATCAAAAAATGGACTGAACACAATTGCATACTAGGTGCATTGATGGTTCGATGACAAAACTTACTAAACTAATTAATGGCAAAACAACTTCATTTCGGGTTCCCTAAAAGCTCTAGTCCTGACACTAGTGGTTTTCTAACTAAAGGCTTTGAAAAAAGATTTTAAAGAGTTTAAATATTGCATATAGGTCGAAAGGTAATTAAGTCCGCATTAACATTAATATTTGCCTATGCCAGTAAGTTGTTTTTGTTAGAGAAACTTTTCAAGTTATAAATACTATGCTAATAGACATATTTCTATTGTTTTCATTGTGAGGAATGCTTCAATTGATAATACCTTTCTCGACAAAAAAAGATATTTTGTTTTAAATCCTAGACAATACCTACAAAAACATATATATTGGCATGAGCTATTCCATCATTTCATTTCTGTGGCAAAACGTGCTTTGTTATCATTGCAAAATAGTGCCAAAAAAATTATTGTTGACACTTATGTTCCTTCTCAGGAGGTGATCCATGTTGATACTATTGTACATCAAGCACACTTAATAAAAAAGTTTCTAAGAATACAATATTCTAAAGAACAAGTTATGATTTGCGAAATCAATTTTTAAAACTTACTAACAATTGGCTTTTTGCTTATTATATTCCACCAGCTAATACTTATGCCAACAAATTATTCAATTAGTAAAGCATCTATTTATACTAATATCAAAGGTTAAAAAAAAAGAACACAAAGTACTAACAAAAGTTATGTTAGAAATATGTTCTATAGGATTTGTTACGTATAATGCCAACAACATTCAATTTGCTACTGGTATTATCATGTCATAGCAAGCAAAAATATATCTGTTTGCTTATTACCAACAATTTTTTATTGATCTAATTCTATTGATACAGGTCACTTTTTCGTAGTGCATATTCCTTGTTGAAGTAGCTTTCCAACTACAAATTATAATATCAAATCCGATAAGGAATGTGGGAGATATGCACTAAGTAGTGACATGTGGGTAGATGTTGGCAGCTTCACACTATTTGTCCTATGCCTTTCCCCATACATCTCTAAATCTTGTGGAAATTAAGTGATAAGTGCTTTTATATGCTTCATTTTTATGACGTTTTGTAGCACTTTTTCGGGAATTTATAGGATTAATGTCATAATTTGTGCTCCTATTCTCGTTTTATACTTGGGTATGGTTTTTGGATGATATTTACAGGATTTTAGACCGTTTGACCCAGCAATTGGCCCCTAGTTGAGTGCATATTAACCTGCCATGAAGGTACCCTGTGCCCTATACCTGTGGGGTAAGAGAAGAGCGGAAGAATTTGAAACCAGCTAAGACCATGATCCAATCGTGGTGGCTGCCATGAATGTGGTTAGCCTATAACTGCTAATCCCTTCATCTTCCTTTGTTGTGCGGTTAACGATGCTCTATTTCCTGCTTATAAGGCCATGTTTCAAGGCTTAGAGGAAGGGATTTTGTGGTAGCCATAACCTACTCTCATCTCTCTTTTAGTTTAGTTTAGTTTAGTTTAGTTTTGAGATTTAAAGGAGAAGCTTTGCTCTTGGAGGCTTGAAGATTGTTGTACAATTCAAGAGCTACCATTGTTGTAAAGTTTTCCTTCCTTCGAACTTATTTTTGAATTCTTATTTTTGTTGAATTAGAAATATAAGTAACTAGTTTAGTTAATCTAGGATTTGTTAGCCATAGCATTGAAGTTGGATCCTTATCTTTGCAATCTTGTGCTTATTTCATGATAGGAATAATTTACTTCTGTCTTGAGATTGAAATATTGTGAGTAGTATTTGGCCAATTTTGCTTGCTTATGTTAGGTAGTTGAGTGAAGTATTAAAAAGTGAAACTCGATTCTAGAACATCTTGATAGAACTTAACTTAGTGAAACTCGAGAGAGAATTGCTTGTTAAGAGGAGACTTAGCATTCATGAATCTTCAACCTATACTAAATAAAAAGACACTTGAGAGAGTCTTAGTTTAATTCGTGTAGGCAATTTAATTCATTTCGAAAGAAAGGATTAAAGTCAAGTCGATTGCAATTCCTTGAATTCGTTCAATCCGTGAAAAGTGCATGCTTAATTCTATGATCCAACTCTTCACTTGGCGAATCAAATTCCTAGATGTTTTACTTTGATTGATTTCTAACTAGGTAATTAGTTTATCAAATTAGTTTATTGAAAATATTGATTACTTAGCAATTTCAATTAGACATTAGTTCAATTGATTATTGTGATATATGAGGACGATCTTTTAATCTATGTTATGACACCCGTGCGCTTGCAAATGTGACCAAGTTTTTGGCGCTGTTGCCAGGAACCAAATTGTTAACTATTGAATTAGTCTTACGAAATTGACTAAGTGTTTTACTTTATTTTCCTTTTCTTTTTTATTGCGTTGGTAGTGTTGGTGATTGTGTTTGTGGAATCTTCCCCCGCTTATACAAAGTCCATTCCTTAAGAACCTGATCCTGAGATTGAGAGGACTTTCTATTTTAGGAGGAAGAAGCAAAGACTTGAGGAACAAAGGCATAAGGCTAGAAGGACCTCACCAAATATGGTGAGGATGTGGTGAGCAACGAAGGATGCTTAGGGATTTTGTTGCCCTAGGAGTCCTCGTCTTAATGTGGAGGCAAACAACTTTGAGCTCAAGCAAGCTCTTATTTCCATGGTGCAACAATCCCAATTTGGAGGCACCCCGATGGAAGACCCGAACTTATGCCTCTCGGTCTTTTTCGAGGTATGTGACACATTGAAGCTCAACGGAGTCTCCACTGATGCCATTCAACTACAACTATTTCCCTTTTCACTTAGGGATAAGGTTGGAGCATGGCTTCATTCTATGCCTCCTAGGTGTATTACCACATGGGATGAGCTTACTAGAGAGCTTTCCTCGCCAAATTCTTCCCACCAAGCAAAACGGCAAGTTTGAGGAACCAAATCACCAAGTTTCCAAAAGAATGATGAGGTACTCTATAAGGCTTGGGAGCAGTTCAAAGACTTGTTGCGGTTGTGCTCTCACCATGGCCTTCAACGGTTGATGATTGTTCAAGCTGTCTATGATGGAGTGACCCAACCTATAAGGTCCATTGTTGATCCGGCAGCAAGGGGAGCTTTGATGAATAAGACTGAAGACGAGGCCTACAATTTGATGAGGAGATGACGCTCTATAATTTTCAATGGTCCAACAAACGAGGCCAACCCAAGCAGCTTGGAGGTAAGCTTGAAGTTGATGCACTTAATTCACTTTGTGCTAAAGTAGATGCTATGACTCAAAGGGTGGAATGATTGAATGTGAATGCCGTGAATTCTAGTGCTCCTCCCCATAATATGAAATATGTGGTTCCATTAATCATTTAACTAAGAATTGCCAAGTTGGGAGCCCTTCTGCCCCAAACACTAGCAATTAAGTGAATTATGCCAATAATTTCAACCCGAGACCGACCAATGACCCTAATTCTAATACTCATAATCCGGATTGGAGGAACCATCCAAATTTATCATATAGGCCTAACCCTTCCACGATGCCCCAAATGAATGTTAGGCAACCCCTTGGATTTCAGAGACCTCCCTTTCCCCATCAAGCTCACCAAAAGTCCAATCTAGAGGCCATGATGGAGAGTAGCTTTTGACGCAACAAAAGCAAGATGAGTATATAGAGCAATTAGCCTCTAAGAGTGATGTTCTTACAACTTATAACAAGATGTTGGAAGCCCAAATTGCCTAACAAGCTAGCTCTTCATGTACAACTCTGGGTAGACTGCCGAGTAAACCTAAATCTAACCCTTACGAGCATTATAATTGTGTTACCTTGAAGGAGGGAGTAGAGGACCCTAAGGACCCCGAGGACATACCACTTGAGGAGGGTATAGAAATGATCATGGTTGAGAGTAAGGAGAGAAATGATGGCAGCAAGTCCAGAATGATTGCTTAGAGATCCCCGATTTTTCCAACTAAGTTTCCTGACCCAGGTAGGTTTTGTATCCCCTGTGTCATGGAAAAAGTGGAAACTGAGCGAGCCTTATATGACTTTGGTGCAAGCGTCAGTTTGATGCCTACTCTTTGTTTCATAGTATTCATTTAGGACCATTATAACCTGCATCCTTTTCACTCCAATTAGCACATGGTTATGAAATGCGACCTTTAGGTAAATTAGAGAATGTGCAAGTCAAAATAGGAGATATTTAGGTATTGGAAGACTTTATCGTTGATGAAGCGACTGAGACCGATGATACCCAAATTATTCCTGGTAGGTCCTTCTTGGCTACTTTAGGTTGCAATATTGATGTAAAAAGGGGCAGTTAACATTTGAAGTAGAAGGTTGTTATGCTATGTTTTGTTTTATGGATGAAAGAGTGGTTTCCCCTAATTCTTCCCAATCAAGTGCATTTCCCCTTTCTCTTAAGATTGACATGGAGGATGTTTTGAATTGCCAAGACCCTCCTGATTTTGAATGGATTTCTACTGAGGATCCTGACCAAGGGTATGTTAAGGTGGAGTTTGATGCTCCTATGCCACCTTGCATACCCAAGGTTAAGGCCCATACTTCTGATGAGTCTACTATAAGTGATTATTGTAGGTTTGCCCAAGTGGTTCTCTCTTTGCCTCATGTGGAAGGAGTCGATGTAGACTTTGATCTGGGGATTGAGTATGATGATAGTGGCAGTCTAATGGACCACGCACACGGTTTGTCTTGTACACTGACAATATGTTATGGTGTCAATTGATGATAACGAAGGATATCCAACCTGAGCTTCTAAGGTGGTACCTTTGTTTGAAGGAATACAATCTCGTGGTTCGCAACAAAAATGATGCCCATATTCTTACCGATCTCGACCGCACAAAGAAGCATGTTCAAGCTCTTGATGTTAAAAGAGCGCTTCTTAGGAGGTAACCAAAGCCCCTTTTATAGCTTTGATTCCCTTTTTAGGTAGTTTTTCCTAAAATAAACAAAAAAAAGGAGAGAGAAGAAGAAATAAACAAAAAAAGAGAGAGAATAAAAAAGAAGAAGAAGAAAACACAAGCAAAAAGAAGGAAAAAAATGATGGGCACCACGGTCCGTATTACTCAAATACGGCCCATAGAGTGCCCACCCAGAAAAACAATAAAACTCAGCATCTAGCAGCCACCACTATCCAACCATGGTACTCCCCACAGTCCGTGGTCGGAAGGCTGTGGTCAAGGGTTTTGACGGTGGTGACTATTCCCTTTCCCCCACTATTATCTTCAACCTCGACATTCTCTCTCCACCTCCCTCTTTCTCTCTCTAAAACCTCTATTGTTAAACCCTCTATTTCTCCCCTATTTCTTCCCATTTTCACTCCATTTTCCCTCAAAATCTTCCCTTTTCTCTTAATCTTTCTCTTTCTCTAATAAATTTCATATATTTCCACCATTTCTTCTCCAAATTCGTCTCACGTTCACCCATCCTCCATGACCATCTTCTCTCTACAACACTTCTTTTTTCACATAATTCATTTTTCTTTCTCACATCTTATTTTTAGGTTTTTGTTTCAATTTTATTGCATTTTTCAACCATGGCACCCACCAACAGACAAATGAACATCAAGGAGGCAGGGTCATCTAGCCAAGCACCATCCCGACCTTAACGGACCTCCCGAACTTCCACTGCTGCACGTGTCCAAGGTAATGTTCCATCCTCTTGGTTTCACTAGCCCTGAACACATTGCTAGATATAGTTGCTTAAATGAACGAATTATTATGGCAACTCGTTATTATGAAGAAGAATTATCAAGACGTTTAGGATTGTTGGATGATATACGGTGGTTGTTTCCACAGGAGGTATGGGACATTTTATTGAGATTAAAGAGCATATATATCGAGACGTCACTCTAGAATTTCTGAGCACTTTACATATTTAGGTCACTCGAGGGCCTCAATGTCAAGCGGGTATATTTCATTTTATTTACAATGGCAATTTTGTGAGTTGAAGTTAGATACCTTTAATAGCATATTTTGTTTTCCACCTAGCATGGACTTACCAAACCGTCAAGTCCCCCGAGAATTAAGCCTGAATGCATTTTGGGGTGAGCTTTGAGGGAGCTTTAGGTGCATCACTAGTTCTTCCAGGTGCACCCATATTAGGAGCCTTTGCATTTGAGTGGCTCAGCGTATTCTTGCTTGTTGTTTCTTTGATCGGGATGATTGTTTGAATGTCCTGAGATTGTCTGAGTTATATTTTTTGTCCTGTATGCTTGATGGTATCCGAGGTGATCCTGGGGCATTTTTGGTTCGCCAATTGTATAGTGCAACTGTTAGCAGTAACGGTAGGATAGTCATTGGGGGTGTAGTCACAACTATTGCTAGATTTTTGAGTGTTGAACCCAATCAAGGATCGAGTTTTTGGGCCTGAGTAGCTTAATCAAGCCGCTTTTGAGTTAATAAAATTTTACAAAGTAGAGGCTGGACGTTTATGCTGAATTTATCCCGAGGATCGGCTTCTGCTGCTTCTTAATGTTGATCGGACCACCTTATTTCACCGGGGTAACCTTCAATGGGTTCCCTGGTGAAGCCAAGGTTGTTCAACCCGCACCTTTTCCACCCCTATTTACTTCTCAGGTCGGACCTAGTTCTTCCTCCCAACCTACCCCCACTGACTATGCCGACCTCCAAGCCACCCTTAGGTCCATTCAGGAGTAGCAAGTATCCCTTTGAGCCTATGTTACCTCTGAGAACACCGCTCTTCGTGACTTTGTCCAAGACCGGCACGACGAGCTCCGTGGAATGCTTGTTACCTGGAACCAATACTTTCAGGATTATAAGGCTTGTTTAGAGACCTGGTAAGATTAACATATCTCTTATGGTCAACCTCCCCACCATCCTTCCCCACCTCTCTCTACTGATTGCTTCTTGCTACTCCCCTTCCCTTTTCTACTCTATGCTCACATTCATGACAATGTTTTGTTCAAGCATGGGGGAGTTAGTAAATTGATGGCGTCTGATGCCTAACTTGGTTTGGTGTGTTCTGGTGTATGCATTGTATTTGTTGCTCATGCTTGCATTTAGAGTAGCATTTTAGATTTAATTTTATGTAGCTAGAGCATGATAGAAGTACATTTCGGTTTCTTTTCACTTTAGGTTGCATTTGAGGTTTTTATAGTTTTTTTTCGTAGTTTTACATTTTCTTGGTATGGTTATTAGGAGCTTACATTCACTTAAAACATAAATAAATAAACAAATAAAAATGAAAAAAAGGAAAAAAAAACTCCGATAAAGATATTTTTAAACTAGGAAGACTTCTTTGGTTTAGATTGATCCTTTGATTTGCCCAATTGTGCATAAAAGTATTTTAGAATGATTTTGTGAAAATGACCCCATCTTTTGACCATATGTTGAGTGCGAATTGATTACACACATAATTCTTTACATGAATGTTGGCATGTGTTTCCTAATGAGCTAGGTATGACCTTGGTAGATGCCCCATGAGGCTCTGAGCTTTTTAAAGACTAATTTATCAATTTAGACTCTTGTCCGTTCATGAGCGACTCTTCTTCGAACATCATTTCTCTAAAACTTGCTTTGACTCTCATTCAATATCACATTTAGCATATGTCGATAACATGATTCATGTATTCTTTGAATTGTTAACCCCAAAAGACCAAATAGCCACCATTGATTATGCACTATATATCCCTTGCCAGCCCCCTTGAGCCTATATCCATTTTATTGATCTGAACCTCCGAACATAGCCTTTGGCCAAACGTTTGTCGAACCCTTAAGCCAAGACTAGAGGAGCATTTCATCCTTGTAAATTGAGTTTGATTGGAAGTTAGTAAGGTGTATTGAGATTTTTTTTGTGGATTTGGTTGGTTGATTGGTGAAGGGATTTGTGTTCTTGTGTTATATATAAGAAATCCCTTGTCTTACCGTGCAAAGCTTAGAGAAGAGTTGAAATTCAAGTCTGATATGAATTCCCTTGGCCACGCTTTTGAAAAAGAAAAAAAACAAAAAGCAAAACGAAATGAAAAAAGAAAACAAAAAGGAAAAAAAGAGGAAAAAAGAAAGAAAGAGTGTTGGCCTTGTTTGGATTATAAAAGTATATATGTCATTCAACTCATTTTCTCTTCATTTGGTTGTGAAAGGGGATGTATTTTGTAATTGAATTGTATTAGTTGAAGGAGAATGTTGCACAAGCGCATTGGAAGCGTTTAGCTCTTAGTATATGGTTACTAGCTCCACATTTTCAAAATATTCATTCCTCTCTTACCTTTACCCATGGCCCCATTACAACCTTATAAATGTTCTCATGATTGTCTTATGTGTATTGCGTACTAGTTATGACGAATTAGGGAATCTTATCAGCTTATGGTAGATTTGAGTATATGGAATGAGAATTGAGGGATCCTTCTCACATTTTTAAACACATGAATGATGAGTGTCACACGACTATAGTGATTTTCTACTGGCATTACTAGCTCCATTTGTTTCATATGTCGATATGATTGTATTTGATGATTTTGGGAGATTGATCAAACTTGACATTGTGGTGTATCAATGATTGCGAAAACTTCATTTCCTAGTCTGTTCGTTAAATGATTTTGCACTTTTGGGCTAACTTTGGATCTGCTTTCCCATTAAGATTCTACCAATGTCTTTCCTAAGCAGGTTGTGCATACTTTTTTGCCTTACTATTGCTTAGGGAGAAGCAAAGATTCAATTATGGGTGAGTTTGATAAGTGGTTTAATATGCTTCTTTTTTAGGACATTTTGTTGTACTTTTTTGGGAATTTATGGGCTTGATGTCATAATTTATACTTCTATTCTCATTTTATGTCGGTGTATGGTTCTTTCATGATATTTGCAGGATTTTAGACTGTTTGACCCAGCAATTGACCCCCATTGGAGTGCATATTGACCTACCACAGAGGTACCCCAAGCGCTATGCCCGTGGACCAAGAGAAGAGTAGAAGAATTCGGAACCAGGCAAGACCACGGTCCAACCGCGCTGGCTGCGATGGACCGTGGTTAGCCTATAACTGTTAACCTCTTCATCTTCCTTGGTTGTGCAACTGAAGATGCTCCATTTGCTGTTTATAACGGCATGTTCCAAGGCTTAAAAGAGAGGATTTTGCAACAACCATAACCTACTCTCATATCTCTTTCAGTTTAGTTTAGTTTAGTTTAGTTTAGTTTTTGAGATTTAAAGGGAGAAGCTTTGCTCTTGAAGGCTTGAAAATTGTTGCATAATTTGAGGGTTGCCATTGTTGTAAAGTTTTCCTTCCTTTGAACTTATTTTTGAATTCTTGTTTTTGTTGAATTATAAATATAAGTGAGTAGTTTCGTTAATCTAGGGATTTGTTAGCCAAAGTATTATAGTTGGATCCTTTATCTTGACAGTTTTGTGCTTATTTCATGATTAGAATGATTTACTTCTATCTTGAGATTGAAATGTTGTGAGTAGTATTTGGCAAATTTTGCTTGCTTGTGTTAGGCAGTTAAGTGAAGTACTAAATAGTGAAATTGGCTACTAGAACATCTTGATGGAACTTGACTTAGTGAAACTGGAGAGAGAATTGCGTGTTAAGATGAGACTTAGCATTCATGAATCTTCAACCTAGACTAAATCAAAGACACTTGAGATGGTGTTAGTAGAATTGGTGTAGGTAATTTAGTTTATTTCGAAAGAAAGTATTAAATTCAACTCGATTGCAATTCTTTGAATCATTCAATCCGTGAAAAGTGCATGCTTAATTCTATGATCCAACTCTTTACTTGGTGAATCAAATTCCTAGATATTTTACTTTGATTAATTTCTAATTAAATAATTAGTTTATTAAATCGGCTTATGGAAAAAATTGATTACTTAGCAATTTCAATTAGACATTAGCTCAATAGATTACTGTGGTCTCTGAGGACGATCTTTTAATCTATACTACGACACCTGTGCGCTTACGGATGGTCAAACCATTAATCTATTAGAAATAAGATTTAATATGTTTCTTTTAAAATAAAAGAATCGGCATATTGAAGATCAAGTGAGTATGTTATGACCTAAACAATTTGACTTAGAAAAACAATCCTATGCAAGTCAGCAACAAGTCACTAGGTCTTGTTTTCACGTAGCTGGTTCCAAGGGTCATTTTCGCCCCTGTCACTAGAATATAATGGTCGATATAACCATGAAATCTTCTTTGAACTATTTGTGGAATACCTTTTTTTTATTGTTTTCGCAAAGCCTAGGGGTTCCTCCTTCTCATAAGTACTATGAATAGGGGTGAGCCCTCTTTAAAACGCACATTCACACATTTTCTTGTTCTCTTCTCCCCTTGTTTGCAACACTACCCTTCCACTAGCTTTTATATGCTTTCCCCCCCTCCTAGATAGATTGCCCTTCTCTTTAGCTTTTTTTTATCTCTATCTCTTCCCCACACACTTGACTTGAAGTCTATAGGACTCTAAATCAATACTTAGTTGAGCTTAGTCCTAATAACTAAATAATATAAGAAATTAATTTGCTTTTAATATTTAATTTTCTTTCTTATTGTTAATTTTGTGTTATCATGTTCTTGTTTTATCCTCCTTGATCTACTTTGTACATATTCAGTTTGTAAAACTATGTGTTCGTCTTAAATTTATACTGCAAGTGTACGGTGTAGCTGTAGCTAGCACAGAGCAAGTACGGGTCGTATTCCACAGGGAACTTGGTTTCAATTACTAGAACTAATTGGATTACTCAATCTAGGCGATCATAATTGTTGATTAAGAATTAAGCTAAGGGAAATTCTAACGACTAAGTAGTGAAATAAACAGCAGAATGAGAAGCACCTAGGTTAGAATTAACAGAACGACCATGCCCGTGAATCAATTATTAACTCCACGAAACAAACCCAAGCATGCATTATGAGTGGATAGATCGTCAGTTAGGCCCATCTCCTCCCCCTCTCAAGGGTCGAAGACTAATCCTACAACTATAGTTACCTATTCTCATGGGACTAGAAGTCGAAGGATACAAGATTTACAATCTCGAATCCCAATTAGAATCTTAATTATTTTCATATTAAAATCATAATTGTCTACTAAGTCGTACTAAGTAAAGGTTTTGTCTCTAAACGTTCCCCTAAACTCTAGGTTCAAGCTGCAGGTCCCGCCGATGGGAGCCACTGAAGCTTCCCCAGGTTCTGCCTTCTTGGACAGGAGCTCTCTCAAAAACTTCAAATGGGCAGGTGGGTCTTTGAGAGCTTCCAAGAAGGGGCTACTGACTTATATTCGGCATAAGGCATCCAAGAATCGCGCGAATCTAGGTCAAGCAGAGATAGCTTCGACCATGCCATTCTCTGAGGGAAAGGCACTGGGGGCTGGTAAGTACGGGCGGTAGGTGGAGGACTAGAGTCCCTAGCAGAACTCCGATTCTCTTCTTTTTTCTTCCCCTATATTCTTGCAGAATCAGGAACTGGAGCTACCTCCTAGAGAACCATCACCAGGTTCCCCTCTAACTCCTCTCCCATCGTGGAGATGGCATTGGCATGACCTTGGGGGTTAGTCTGGGCTGGCTTGGGAGATGCCCCTGAGGCGGAGACAGGTAGCTCAATTGTTGAGCGATCTGGGCATCCATTGTCTTCTGATGGGCAGCCATGGCATCGAGCCTGGAGGTCAGTAAATAGATCGATTCACCAAGACTTTCATTAGTCTTAGTCTGAGTTGCAATGAAGTGCTCCATGAGACTCTCCAGATGTGATGTGGGTTGACGAAGTGGAGGGGGTGGAGGATTATAGGGAGCTCTGTTGTGGAAACTAGGTGGCTGGACAGAACTCTGGGGGTGAGGGTTAGGGTTCTTGCAAAGTGGATTTGGGTGACTCTTCTAACCCTGGCCATAGGTGGTGGGGTGGGGATTATTTTGGGGTGGAGGGTTGTGGCTATAGAAAGCGTTGACGTGCTCAATGCTAGGAGGAGTATTGTAACACTCAATGGAGGTATGACCTTGTACACCACAGGCCTCACAATACACATAGGCCCCCATTGATGACCCCGCAGAAGTGACTGATGGGGTAGCCACTCTATCCAATCGCTGTGCTAGGGCATCCACCCTCCTGGCCAGGAGTCTCACAACATCCACCTCATGTCTGCCACTGCTCCTCTTGGGGTGGCTCTCTCACTCGACCAGTGATAATTGTTGGAAGCCATCTCTTCCAACATTGCTTCAACGCTTCAATAGACTTGGCCATGAGAGCACCCCCCGTTGCGGCATCAACAGAAATTTTCACTGACCGCTCTAACCCATTGTAGAAGGTTTGGATTAGGAGCCAGTCAACAACTCCGTGGTGGGGACATTGCCGCTGGAGGTCTTTAAACCTCTCCCAGGCCTCGTACAACGGGTCCCCATCCTGTTAGGTGAAGGATGTGATGTTCGTCCTCAGCTTGGCAGTCTTGCCAGGTGGGAAGTATTTGCTGAGGAAAGCCTTTGACAGAGCCTCCCAGGTGATGAACGAGTTGGGCTCCTCATTCTGCAGCGAGTCAGTGGCTCTATCTCTAAGTGAGAATGGGAAGAGCCTCTGTCGAATCGCGTCGATAGTCACCCCGTTGAGTTTGATGGTGTCACACTTCCCAAGGAATTTGCGAAGGTGTACGTTGGGATTGTCCGAGGGGTGGCCGCCAAACTAGTCCCGCTTCACGAAGGTGATGAGCGCGGGACTGAGTTCGAAGTTGTTGGCTTCGACCGTCGGATTCACAATAGACGATGTGATACCTCACGCTTGTGGCAGGGCGTAATTGCACAACACCCTTTGGTCTTGCCCTGCCATCGCTGCTTCTGCCTTCTTCCTCCGTCTCACTTCTCTGTTGTGCCTGCGAGTTGCTACTTCTATCTCAGAATCCAATGCAATAAGGTCTTGATCCCTTTGACTCCTCCTGCGCATATAAGAGCAAGCACTACCACGGCGTAAACAATTTCTAGCAAGAATAGGAAGAACAATAAACCTAAAACAAAAGAAAAAAAAAGAAAAGCTTAGTCTAGAGTATTCGAATCGGTTCTAATATTGGAAGGTGCGAGTTCCCGGACAACGACGCCAAAAACTTGTTCGTCTTAAATTTATACCACAAGTGCACGGTGTAGCTGTAGCTAGCACACGACAAGTACGGGTCGTATTCCACAGGGAACTTGGTTCCAATTACTAGAACTAATTAGATTACTCAATCTAGGCGATCACAATTGTTGATAAAGAATTAAGCTAATGGAAATTCTAACGACTAAGTAGTGAAATAAACAGTAGAATGAGAAGCATGTAGGTTGGAATTAACAACACGACTATGCTAGTGAATCAATTATTAACCCCGCCAAACAAACCCAAGCATGCATTACAAGTGGATAGATCGTCAGTTAGGCCCATCTCCTCCCTATCTCAAGGGTCGAAAACTAATCATACAACTATAGTCACCTATTCTCGTGGGACTAGAAGTCAAAGGATTACAAGATTTACAATCTCGAATCCCAATTAGAATCTTAATTATTTTCATATTAAAATCCTAATTTTCTACTAAGTCGCACTAAGTAAAGGTTTTGTCTCTCAACGTTCTCCTAAACTCTAGTAAAAATGGATGAATACTCTCTCAAGCAATTCATCGAGCATGTGGCGTGCATAGTAGAAATCGCAAACAAACAAGGGGAAAGTAAGGGTTGGGGCTAATCCATAATTCAACAATACATAGTCGGCATTAATCCCAACCCAAGTTGGGAGATTTAGCCTAGAATCATCTTTTTAACAACAACCACAACAGTCAATCCAATAACCATAACAAACCCTAAAATATTCAAGAATAAGAGAGGAGAATTGAGAGAAAAGAACCTGGAATTAATCGAATGAATTAAAGGTAGAATAAACTTCAATCCAATAGCATAATCCAAAAGCATGAAAATAAACTCTGAATGAAAACCTAGAAATCGCCGAAGAGCAAGTCTGAGGAAAGAAACACTCAATGCCCAACTAAAGCAACCCCGAGGAACATTTAAGTCGCGATGCGGGACAGGGGACACACGGTCGTGCCACACGGCATGGCCAGACCGTGCCACACGCCAGCACGTGGCACGATCGTGCCACGTTGTTGGTCGACTTACCGTACCAGCTTCGTGTGGCTCGGGCGTGTTACCCGACGTGGGGTCCTCGTGCTCGTTCCTTGGTGCTTCCGTGCGATGTTGAGTGACCCTTTTCACAACCGTAAACTCGCCTCCTTAGCACTCCTTTCAGCTAAATACCATCCATCTTTCCATTTCTTCGACTAAGTCTCTGAAAATATAGAAAGATGCTATATAAGTAAAATGTACGCTAAAAGAGGCCGATTTGACCCTTTCTTAACACGATTGAACGTGAAAATGCAGGAGAAAAGAAGTCAAATAGGAGCTAAAATAGGGTCAAAATAGAGGTTTATCACTATGTAAGTAATAAAAGTGCCCACAAGATTTATTCTCTTGTATTTATTTCCTTTATCTTCTATTACCTTATGTCTTGGAAATATTTAACTGGCATGTTTAGCAAGTGAACACACAAATTCATGTCATACTTCCATCACTAACAAAAGATCAAAAATTATGTAAACTTGACAAATTGCATGAAACTTAGAAATCCAACTTCCAACTTTCAGGGGCTCTAAGTTTTCAGACAACTATTTTTGGGCCCTTATCATTTTGAAACTAATTCTGTGCTACCTTATGTTTTTGGACAATAGATTCTTAGGTCCTCTTTCTTATGATTTTGGTCCGTAACTTACCGAAATTTTCACTTTTGGGGTACTTTTAGTAATTTAACTATTTTTTGACTTTTTGCAGGAAAAATGCTTGTTTTAAATGATTTAACTCCTCGTAACGACTTTACTGGTACTAGTGATTATAATCTACTACTTATGTCATAAATATTATATTTTAATTCATTATAAGCCCACCATGCTTAGAAAAATAATAAAATTTAATTAGAAAGTTTTGATCGTTACCTGAAGTTAGTTAACAATAGGTAATAGCGTTTCTCTAGCTTCCAATTTATAGAGAATGCTAATGTCAACTGCACCTCCCTTAGATGAGGCATATCACATATCTATTTTGTGTTCTACCCTAGACCTTAGTGACTAATCAAGTTCTATAATTTAAAGGATAGTGAGAGTTTAATCAATCAATTATAATATTTAAGCCATAAGGTTCGATTGAATAACGGTTCGTACTAGAAAACTTCTTTTATTGAAAGCTTAAAAGTGGACATATTACAATGGAAGGATTGAAGAGGGACCCAAGCTACTGAGATCATCACAAATGCTTGCTCATAGAGAAATGGAGATATCTAACTTCTGTTTTGCTCATGTATGCTTAAACGACTATGTCCTTTCTCAGCACTCAACCTCTCCTTTTATAGTGGAGATGGACTACATAGGATGTCCTAATGGCTACAACATACATAGTGATATAAATGCTTTCACATGGCTACAATACATGTATTATTTTACTAAATTGACCTTTGACAAGATGACACATAACGGTGCAATGATCATTTAGTGTTGACAAGACTAGTCATCCATATTGAGATTCTACATGCATTCATCTCCAATAATGTCTTCCAGCCGATTATTATGCAGATAATCATCAGAATCTTCATCAAGTTGAAGACGCTTCCGATCCCATTTTTTAAATAATTTATTTAGCTATTTCTTTCCTTTTTTTGATAGAAAATTTTCAACTCCAACATTAAAGAGATAATCAAAAACATCTTCTAAAGTAGCTCCTTCTACCTTTATATATTCCATAAACTCATTATGCTGAACGAAAGTAGTACTCCCGCAATGTATTAGTATTTTATTGTTTAATCAATACCCACATTTGATGATAAATATCATAAAAACCAATGGTTTTTACTAAAGTAGGATAACTAGCTACTCCTTGTCGTTCGGGAAACCATTCTTTTTGTTGATCATTGGGATCATGTAAATCAACTAATTGAACAAGATAATGAGATGGTTTGACTTTGCTATTTTCATACTTAATTCTTGCTTAACATACTTCAACATACAGGCTTATATTGTATGTGATTTTTATTGGACAATCAGGAGATGTGAGAATCCAATGGATCCCTTTAAACATACATTATTGAAATTTAGTTAGTGAGAAAAATGGGTACTTCAATTCTAGGATTTCCATGAGGTAAACTGTCATTCCATATTCCTATGATTTCATGATGGTGTTGTCTGGAGAGATTGAATTTGTTGGGAAGCTAACACCGACAACTCCAGATCTATCAGAGCAGAAAATTCTAGTACTCTATGACTCCTAAATATCATAGTAAAAATTGTGATAGTAGTCGATGCGGGCTACATGTTAGCCGTTGAATCATTTTTCTTTAACACGAAAACTTTTTTTTCTTGAATATCATAATGACACCTTGGGTAATTCATTTGTAACTCTAAAAGGTTGAACCTCTATAATATTAGGTCGATAGACGATAGCAGACCAAAGTGTGGTCTACTTTTTGTATGGAATTTTAAAATATCCATAAGGATTCTACTAGAAGAAGAAGCCCATTCCAGCAGTAATGACATTTCATTTTGGATTTCCTCTATTTCTGACAAAAGTTCTGCTTTGATATCACCATTGGCAACCTTACGAGTCAAACTATCTGCCAAAGAATCTTCAAATCCCATATACGTTCAACAGAGAAAGAAAAATGGTTAAGTTATCATTTTTAATACAGGAGTCGCCCTTGTGCTTGTATATTTGATAAATTCTTTTTTCCAAAAGCAAGTATCCCTTTGCAATCAAATCAAATAAGAAAAGATTTTGGGGTTAAAAAGATGAAGAACTTTTCAATTCCCCTTATAACTTCAAGAAGTTTTTTTCCCATCGTGGGATAGTTGTATTGTGCTCTACTAAAACTTCCTCTGCTACATTTGTAGAGTTTTTCTCCTTCTTTGATTTTGAGTACTGCACTCGCATGCTCCTTGCTGGCATCTATCTAAAGAATTAAATCATCTCCTACATTAGACAAATTAAGAACAACAAGATTTTTATACATCTTTTTGAAGTTGTGAACATTCCTTAAGTCGTTACTGCTCCGTGTCCAACTTACTTCTTTCTTGCGTTTCTATTGTAATGTTTTTCTTAATTTAGTTAGATCTTTAATAAAATCCGAAGCATATGTAAAACATCTAATAAACCTTTCTAATTGCTTTCGGGAAAAATTTTCATTTTTTCTGGAATGTGCTTTTGTATAATGATTTGTGCAGCTGTTATTTCTAGAGCTAAAAACTTGATCTCTTGTTTAACATAAAACTAGTTATTCTTACAAAGAATAATACAATCATCAATGCATCTTTGAGTGACAACTAGCACATTATCATTGTGCTATTCTATGGTGTTGGAAAATACAAGGATATCATTGATGTAAACTAGATAACATTGATTAAGATCTTTGAAGATGTCATCCATTCTTCCTTGAAATATTTAAGGTGCATCTTTATGACCAAATTACATTACTATCCACTCATAATGTCTTTGAGGGGTCACTAAACACAGTTAAAGGAATGCTTTCTTCATCCATTTTTATTTTCCAATATCTGCTTTTGCAATCCATTTTCAAGAACTAAGAGACCTTGAATTCTATTGAAAAGAGTTGTTTTGTTAAAAATATAATAACTATCAAAGACAGTATTGTTGTTAATTTTTTGTAATTGATTACCATTCTATGCTTTTCTTCTTTTTTTCTTCAGCATGATTTCTTACAATAAAAGCGAGAGTACTGTGAGGACTCTTACTATTCCTGATTAACCCTTTATGCAAAAGTTCTTTGATATTCTTATCAAATTCTTGGATACCATGGTGTGCATACACCATTTATTTGGCTCAAATAATATTGTTGGGATTTAGCAAAGTAATCTTTGGAAATGTCTTATCTTTGTCTCAAAATTTGAGAGGATTATCATGGTAGAGTTCTTTAAATAATTGCTCTTGTTGTTTCATATCCTCCTTTCTAATTTATAACTCTAGTAGTGAGACTGTTAATGCTATTTCACATTGTACAGGTATTACCTTCTCACCACATTGACTGTGTGTAAACTCAATCTTGTGATGAGTATAAACCTTATTTAATTTGTCAATAGGAACTGAGTGACCATTCATTGTGACTATTTTTTGGTTTATGATCTATCTGCATGGAGAATAAAAGGGGCAGCCCGGTGCACAAGCATATCTTGAGAGGGTTAAGCGATAGCTCATAAAACTGGCATAATCTATTGGCTTCATGCTATTTCAATGGATAACCCTTCTATGCCTTCGTTGTGGCTCATTATACTATTATCAACTGTTCTTGATTGTAAAGGATTCTTGGCTTTTTCCACATAAATTCTAGAAGTAAAGATCTTCTTTCAAAATAGATAGAACAACCGCTATCGATGTAGACACACAATTCATATCTATTATATCCCTCTAAGCATATATTTATTGGGGTATAGATTCTATTAGGATTTGTATTGGTGACATCATAGCATATCTCCATAGTCACATTTTTTACTAACTCATAAATAGGCTCACTAATAGTTCTTGTTTTGTACCCAATGAATTTTCTATCTGAACTCATACTTCGATCTACACTGTATTTTGTGGGTGTAAAACTTATTCTACTCATTTTACTGGTCACATTGATTGTATTATCTGCTTTAAGGTCTTATTTACTAGTTGAAGATCCTTATCTCCATTCTGATCTCGCACTCATACTTTTTAATAATTAAGGTTTAAAGGTAATTTTACCATTCTTATCAATTTTTATTAATTTTTTCTTATTGATTTTTGTAGGACTGGCCAAGATAGATATCCATAACGTAGTGATTTTTATCTTCGGTGGATTGGATCTTATCATTTGAATTTTTTGCATTGGAGTAGGACTCTTAAGTTTTTATGTCTCTATCATTGTTATCTTACTCTTTAGATCTATACTATTATCTAGTCTATAGATTATTTTTCAAAATATCCGTAGTAGGTATCCTCCTCTTTTCATATCTATCCTAATGATTTTTATCTTAAGAGATAGGAAGTTTTTGACAAATTCATCTTTTAGGCTTACATATTATCCAAACCGATAATTGAATCCTACTAATCCACTACATTAATTGGTCTTAATGCCTGTGATAATTTGATTATTAAATTTGGCAAGCCCAACATCATAGAGCAAAGCATAAATATCAATATCTTTGCCATAATATTATAATAGAGTAATTTGAACTTGGTCACTTGCAACATAAATATACGCATACTTTACATCGTTGTTTTGCTTAAGGATATTTTTCTAATTAATGAGATTAACTTCTTCCACATCATACTCATAATCTTTTATCCCTAAATCTCCCCCATCATTTCACATACGTGCTTACTCTTTAATTGAAAGGTGGATTTTTTATGGATCATGTATTTTTGAATTATAGGAAGAACTTAATTTCCTTTAACATATTTATTCTCATTATCTATAATAAATTCTTTTCCTTGAAGATCACCAAGACTAATTGATATACTTTCCATCATATGACTAGTTTCTTCATTATGACTTTCTTCATATTCATGCTCTAGTACAATCTCAATAATTCCCTTATTGTTTTTCAGGGCTAGATCTTATGCTTCTTCTTCGCTAAGCTCAAAATAATCTAGACTACTAAAAGTTCCTGTATGCTTGTTATTCTTCCTATTTTTGCACGTATTTCCATAATGATCACCTACTTCTCGGCATGCCTAAAACTTATAGTTGTTTTTCCCTACAGGACAACAAGCAACGTTTCTAAAAAATCTATGGTTTTTAGGGTTTGGTTTGTTATAGTATGTTCCTTTATATTTCTCTCCACATTGCTTGTTAAAGCTCCTTCTCTTATAAAATTTTCCTTTCCTTCTCTTCTCAGGTTCATTTCCCCATCAGTGAGGATTATCCTAACAAGTTAGAAATTGTTTCTTCATTTTCCTTTATTTATGGATATTAAGACATTGATCATTAACCCATTTGATTAAATAATAAAATCTTGTACTAGGGATATCTATGGCATCTGCTTTTTCAAGCCATGCAATGTATTTTTCATTGGTTACAGAATTGGTTCAATATGATAATTTGTCATAAAATATACCGAGATTGGCTTTTGCCCAATTTTGTAATTATATTGACTAAATTTAATAACATAATTTTCCAGGTACCTCATATACTATAATTCTAAATTGCTAATCTTTCTTTTCCGTTCTCTAGCTCTTTCTTCGAAATCAAGTTTAACTCTGATAAATTTAGTTTTTATTTCCTTATGTAATTTTTTGAACATAGCATCTAGTGTTTTCATCATTCTTAATACATTTTTAGCTTCTTCATCTAACAAGTCATGCCAACTAGCTACAGTGCCAAAAAAACTATGCTCAAAATAGTTTAGAAAATTTCTAACAGATCATGTGGTATTCAAGTCCAAGACACTATTCATACCCCTTTTCCAGAGCTCAAATATTTATTCCCTATTATGAGTTCCATCGATATTTAGGATGTATCCCGTTTGGCTAATTGGCAAGGCCAGTTTCTTCAAATGACGTCCTTTCCTTGATATGAACCCAAAGCAAAAGCTGATGGTACACCCTATTAGAACGTATCTAGGTCTCATAAAATGGGTATTACTTCTAGAAGATTCACCAAATTCTTCAAGTTTAGGAACAACATTGTTAACTAGATTGAGCTCGATTTCATCTATGTTGAGTTCTTCTCCAATCTTATTGATTTCATCACCAAATAAAATTTTATTATATAAGTTTTTACCTAGTTTTCTCTTAATCTCTTCTGAATGAGCAACTTCCAAATATTCTAATTTAATCAAGTTTATCTATTGATATATTTCTTCTTCCAATTGGACATTATTTATCTCTTTACTATCATCAGATAATACATCTTGTTTTTCGAGTATTGCATCCATGATTTTATTTAACTCTTCTGGGTTTTGTTCCTTATCAAACATAATCAGTAATTCATCAAGATTATATTGCTTGTACTACGTCCTTTTCTCCTTTCTCTGCGTTTTTAGATGATTTTTCAGTTGATTTCTCTCATACTTCTTTTTTGGATTTTTATATCTTGCAAAGGAAATTAATTTTTGGTTGTAGGTTTTGGAAAGGATATTTATGCTGAAATGGAGTACTAATACTTAAATTACATTTTTCGCTATGTCTAATTTCATTGATCAAACAGAGATAGATTACAGATAATTGCTTTTTTATCTCCGTAATTTCAATCTTAACTTTTGCTAGTTCTGCTTTTAATTCAAGAACTATGTCAATGATATAGTTTAATTATTGTGTAATTGAAGTGGTTCCTTCTACTGAGTGCACAATATGTGAATGATTAGGAGCAAGACAAGTAGATGACGATGTAAGCATTAAATATAGTTAATTTACTTAACTAACTATTAATTAGCTTAATTATCTTAATTATTTTTGGTCACCTGGCTTTAATACCATTTGAAAGAGGGCCTCGAGTAGTGCTTATGAGAGAATTATACAAGCACAAAATAAAAATTTTTGAAAGTAGGTTTTTAAGGAATAGGGTACAATACGTAAATATGAAAGTTATGGGCATCATGTGTTAATTAAAATAGCAGAAGTGGACCAAAAAATAGTTTGCATAAACACTAAGGGTTCTTTCTATTAGTTACGTCATAAGTCAGGAGACCATATAATTAGTTTGAAAAACAGAGGGTCTTTTAACATAATTTACACAAAACTGATGGTATTTTGTGTAATTTTTCCCTTAGAAATCTCTTATTTTCTTCTGAATCCTTATTAGATGCAATGTTGAATGAATGATGTATATGAGTAGACCATGTCCCTATCATCAGTCACATCTTTTCCCTTGGGGATGACAACGGGGCGGGTTGGGGACGGGGAGTATATTCCCCGTCCCCGTCCCCGCTGGAATCCCCGCCCCGTTCCCCGCTGCGGGGAAAAAATTCCCCCCCCGTCCCCATCCCCAGCGGGGATTTAATCCCCGTCGGGGCCCCAATGGGGATTTTTACCCGCTGATTTTTCCTTACCTTCTAAACTCTTTACGGCCATGACTACCAAATCCAGTATATACTTAAGATTTTTACAAAGAAAATTACATATATAACCTTAGTTGTTTCATTTAAAAATTTTAAAAATAGGGTTATTTTTGTAATTTTAATTAAAATTGGGGGCGGAGGCGGGGATTTTTCCCCAATAGGGGAATTGCGGCCGGGGATGGGAACGGGGCAAAATCCCCGACGGGGAAATGGGGACGGGGACGGGTTGAACTATGTCCCCGTCCCCATCCCCGAGCGGGGATTAATTTTCCTCCCCGTCCCCTTTGGGAACGGGGATTTTCCCCCACTTCGGGGCGGGGCCCCGGCGGGGACGGGTATTCCCCAACTTTTTGCCATCCCTATTTGCCCTCGGATCTAACACTTGGTTAGTTGCTTTGGACTCAAGTCAGGGGTCACCGGAAATTATTCTCTAAATAGCTACTTTTGAAAAAGTTTCTGCATCTTCTTTAAATATGATGACAACTCGACTCCCTCACATAGTTTAAACTTTCTCAAAGCACCAACCAAAAGAGTAAATATCTGCACTGAAGGTGAGATTAAGGCCCTTAGCCTGCCATGCATTCACCATGGCACTACGATATCTCAGGTTTATATATAGTCATTTTGTTCATTTACAATGGCAGATTTTTTAGGTTTTGGAGCTGTGTTAGGTTTTAGGCATAGCCATTTAAGACCTACTAAGGGTTGAATAAAATAGGTAGTTTAGGTTTTATTAGAGATAATTTGGTTTAACTTTCAAGTTACTATTTCTTTAAGTATACAGGTCTAGGTTCTTATTCCCTTCTGTCCTTGTTTCAATTTTTACTTGTTTTATTTTGTTAGATTAATGATTAGGTTTGTTATGTAGCTTGAAAGTTACTTTTAATTGCAATTTTGTATTTACTGGCTTGTTTGTTAGTTTGGTTGCTAGCATATGTTAATGTTGGATTTCAATGTGCTTAGACGAAACGAGTCCTTATTTTAATGTGTTTGGGTTGTGACTAGCCCTTAGATGGCTAATCAATCATGTATTCAGTGCAACAAACCCTTGTTAGTGCTTGCAATTAGGTCATTTCTCTATGCCCACCAAGAGTCTAATGAAATCCTTGAAAGAGCTTTCATTCATCTTTTTAGATGGCTCGCTTATAGTGAAATGCGATGCTAATTTGCTAGTGCGAGGAAGAGGATATCTCGAATTTTGACATGAAAATAGTTTGAATCCCAACTAGTATGGCGTTGTCATTCTTATGGTCTAATTGAGCCAACCCTATATGAAAATAGGGTCTTAAGCAAATTAGACTTGTCCATGACGTTAGAAGAGGGCTTGGGTTTGAGGGCGCAATTGACCCTTCCTAAAGACTACCTTAGATAGCACAGGTTGTAATAGCCTGAACCTAAATCATATTTATTTATTTAATTAATCCATATTATTAATTTTTTTACATTTTTTTATCTTATTTAATCATCCCGGTTGGGAGAATTCATTCTAGGCCCCACTTGACAATTCAGGTTTTAGTTATCATAAAATTTCAATTCGAGCTACGAAAAATTTTAATCGCATTAAACGTAATTTCCCGTCGGGCCCAAACTCATTTCGGCCCAACAAGCTTTACTTCATTTTACTTAGCTAATCACCATGAGATGTGCCTAATTATCATTGGTCTAAGGTTACTCTTGGTGGATATAAACTCAACCAAGTAAATTTAGATCATTTTCCACCAAGTAAACTATCAAAATATCAACACTCTCTCTCTTCACCTTCACCTCTGCCCATGGCCTCCTGCTGCCACCACCACCACCACCTACTGTCGCCACCTGCTGTTGCCGGCAGCCACCATCAGCCACCAGCCACTGCCCCATCATCCACCACCCACAACTCTCCCAAACATCACCTCCATCTCTCAAAATCCAAGGTTAAAGTGAGCTAAATCCTAACCTAATCATGTTTAACTTTGCATTTTAATATTGGATTTAATTATGGATCATGTTATCTTGATATAAACAAGTGTTATTTTGATGTTTTAATTGTTAGTTAAGCTTGAAAGCATGCAAGGGTTGAGGTTGTTCATGATCATGCAAGCTTAAGTTAAAATGATGGATTTGGATTGTTTTTTGTGTTTGATTTTGTAGTCTTTAGTCCTATTGATGATCGTGATGATGTTTGTGTATGTTTTGGATGAGTTAAAGGTGAATTTAAGTTGGTCATAAGCTAGGGTTTTAATGATTATTCATGGTTTAGCTTACTCTTGGATCAAGCATGTTATTTGTATGAACCTTGGTGCAAAATAAATCTTGGATGATTATAAAGCAAAAATTATGGATTATGGGTGTCTAAAGTGATGTTGAGGGTCACCCCATGGTTTGGTAATTTCAACAAGTGATTTTAAAGGGTGATTATGTGAAAAAGGAGGATAATAAAGTAGGTACTAGCTGTGAAGGGCCTGGAAATAGGGCTATGTTCCAGGAAAAACTAGTAATGTATGGCTTGTCAAAAATTTATGAATTTTGGTGGGGGGATAGATCAATGAGTTATCTTTCAAATGGCTTTTTAATTACCTTAATCCAAGTTTTGTGGAAAAAGTTATGGCCGTTTTTCTCTGACTGCGCATACCAGACCAAAACTGTGCAAGGTGTTGTTTTAGCTCAATTTTGGGATTTGTGTGTTGGTGATTGTTTGTAAATGAAAGTGTTACGAGACTTCTTGATCTTTTCATATTGGGGTTTTATAGCTTAATTGGAGGTTAGGGGTGAAAGTTATGAATTTTCTAAGGTGGACCTTGAATCGGTAACAATTTTGATTGCACTTAGAAGATTATTTGGTTTGGAAAATTGAGTTGTATGGTATGTACTACGAAATTGAAGAAGTGGGAAGATTGATAACTTAAGATCAGTGTTTATTGGTCTAAACTAGTGTGTTTAAAGTTATTCTAAACCTACCACTAGTCCAATTGCATTCAAACCTTTGTTATCCATCTCAGAAATATCAAAAACCCGTGATCATTTATAACCATCAAAGTCTTTCTTTTATGATCTCAATTATTCTACCTTGATCAGTTTTACGTCAACATTATTTCACTTTGAGTAAAATTACCCTAATTCATTTAGTTTTCAAATCATGTTAGTAGAACTTATCTTCTATTGAATTATTTGAGTTATGGATGCATTTTAATGAATTTCTATTATAATCGCAAATTATTAAAGTCACCATTGTCTACTAATTACATATACCTATAATTATATTTCTTAAATAGAAATCGGGGCCTAATCTATCATTTCCCATTGTGCATAAGTATTATCAAGTGATATTGCATTTTAAAGACTTCAGGTATGTTCATTGTCTGTATCTTTAGAAATCAGCACGTATTTAACAAAATTATAATATTTGGATAAGTACATCAATGAATCAATTTAATCAGTGATTTATCACATAATTAGTGACTCCATCAGTAATCAGTTACAGGGCATAGCCCTTCAATTACCCACGCGGCTTCTAGCCAGGTCTTGATCAGCTTGGCATGTGTGCACCTATCCATAGATCGTAACATTTACAAGGGGTTCACTGTAAGATAATAACTAGCAATGCAGTTTTACATTCATCTTATTCACTGTTTTAACTTAAAATGAATTATAAAGCGATCGCCCAACCAATTTATGCAGTGATCATTTAAGATTATAGGAATGTATGTACTGAGCTTCGGCTCACAGTTCGAAATGTTTTCATGTTTTGTTTTAGGCAAAAGCTCAGTGAATCGCCCTCATGCTAGCAAGTCATCCGAAAAGCATGCTAGCGAGTCAATCGAAAAGAATAAGTAAGAAAGGGAAACTTGGATGAATCAATAGTGATATAGACTATGCATACTTTGGAGCAGTATTTTGTAATCTTTAGTGTATAGAAGTGTAAGCTTTGTGGTGAATTGCGTTACTGTAGTGTATAAACCTTATGTTGGCTAATGAGTGAATGCATATGGTTGAAGTTATGCCTGCCTATGTTATCTCTAATGCCTGACTATGTTATCTCTAGTACATTTGCAGTAAGTCTTGTCCTTTTGGGATGGTGGTAACGCCCCGATCATTGGGTTTATCAGTTGTAATTGAGGGAATCAGAATAATGATTGTAAACAATAAAACATGCTTAATTAGGGGGCGTTACATAGGTTTAGAGCTTAGCTCAAATCAATTCGTCTATTAAGTGGTCACATCACAATTTGACATCATTTAGCTTTGGCATAGCTTTTATGCTCATTAACTTTAACTTGCCTAGCCTGAACAGTTAGGTCAACTGTAGTAGATGGAAACGACTCCTTATGTATAAGTAGTATTTATTAGCTAGCCACAACTTTAGTATGCACTTGTGGTTACAATCCTAAACTTCTTTCCATATCAGGACCCAATTGGCAAGCCATGAATGATGCTCATATCACAGTGAAGTTCAAAAATTTAATATTATTTTAAGAAAATATAATTATTATTCTTTTTATTAAAATAAATACAATTTTAAGTAACAAATACTTTGAGCTTTTAGTTTTGATGAAAGATAAATAACCCAAAAAAAGTGCTTTTATCCTATTGCGTCAACCCCACAACTGCAAAGGGAAATGTGCTCCTCATATTTTATCCAAACTCGAAAGATACCTGAAGGTCCCAAAAGTCGACGTAGGATCACCCTAGAGGGCATGTGTAGGGTGATATCTTAAAATTTAAGGCTTTATACAAAGTTCAATGTCTATGCTACAAGTGTCAAAGAAGACAATCTTGAAAGTTAGTCACCAATGTTAGAAATAAGTAAGACTAAATGCAGAATTAAAATAGGACAAAACAAAGGATATGTTTATGATGTTCGCGCTTCCGAACAAGGCTAGTCATCACCTAAGACACTTCTTCCCTTAGGATTTAATCATCTCCATTTCTTGTTCTCTTAAGAAGTACACACCAATGACCTTGGCTTTACACATTGTCTCTGATTTCAAGCTTACTCGACTAACGAACCTTAGTCAGCACGCTCACTAAGTCCTGACCTATCAATACCTATTTGCCCAAGTAAGTTCCCTAACTTGTTATAATTCTCTCTTACAAATATTCAAATGGATAATAAGTACATAGGAAAACATTAAAGATGATTGTACTTGAGCTCTTTCCTCGATCTAATTCTTTCTTGTGTTTTGTTATAAGCTTCGGCTTTACCTTTTACAAATTTAAAACCTTCTTGACAATTGGAGCAATATTTATCAATTCTTCACTGTATTCCATCCAAAATTCAATGTCTCTTATTTGAACCTTGGCGTTTCCGAAATTGGTTCCTAATTAAGGAGAATAATGGATCTTGATTGATGAGAGAAGAGCTCAAATTGTTCTCCAAAGATCTCACCGAAATCAATCAAAACAATTTACAGTGAAGTCAAGATTGATTTAATACAATTTTCCTAAACTGGATCAAATAAAATCATTACAAGGTCTTGGACGATAAGCAAGGATATATTGCATCACAAAAATATAATCCATAAAGATGTCAATAAGGAATTGTTTCCAAAGATATTAAAAGCAATATATCTCAAGAACAAGATAACATATATATCTTTTTTTTACAAAAACAATTATGCGAATACCAATGTTAGAGATTCTGACTTTGACATTGGATTCCTATATAGACAAGATGAATTAGTCTTATATAATTCAATATACTTAAATTGAGCTTTTGTCTTTCACTCAAAACACCCAATGTCCTTGAGCTATAACATTCAATAGTCAATGACATTGCCACTAACATTGAGGGAGTCTTCAAAGCCTAACTCATATTTTATATGAAGTCGAAAAAAGCTGACTTGTATTAGCTTGCTTGCGCTTAAAAGCCTTTCCTTTAAACTCTAGACTTGTGAGTTCCTTCACACTAAGCAACCTACATGCCCTCTTAACAACTTGATTTAATTTAGCCCACTTTAACGACATTGTTCCTTAATGAGAAATAGGATCATTTTCATTATGATAAATACATCATAAAACATAGATAATAAATAGAACGTCATTAATTGTTATTGGGTGGCATACAATTCCTTCACATGAGGATTCACTAGCAATTTGTTTACTTGACATCAAATTATTAATCTCCCTTGGCCACTTGATTTTCCCTAGATGTTGATTAATGCATACATGTGTACGTTTTGATAGTTTGGCTCATTTATGGGGAAGATCAAGCTAGTTAGGTTATTTGTCTGACACTATATTTCTGAGCCTAGCTACAAATATACAACAAATGCATTATTTTTCCATAAAAGTACATCTCGAGGCTACTAAAGCAGGCAACTTTTGTTGAATATGCCTTTTTTATTAGTTTATTCTTCATCTATGTAATCTCATTGGAGATAATTTCCATAAAAAACGGAAATTTCATTAAGGTATGATTAAATAATTAATTTTATTTAATTATTTTGAGGTGACGCGATTCATTTTTATATGTCTTTTGGAATCAACCTCTTTACAGGCAGGGCTGCCGGTTGAGCAAGGTTGTCTACATCTGCATCTCCCCAGACCCTGCAAAAGCGAGACCCACACTAGGAGGTGGTGTTGTTGTTGTTGAGGTGACACAGTTCATGAAAAGGTGTATTCATTTAAGTTAGTAATTGAACTAACTTGTTGACTCTTTAGGAAGTGTCTTTCATGAAAAGATATCATCCTCTCATGAATAGGCATGCACTAGAACTATTCCCCTCGTAATGAAAGGGTTGAGCTAGATAATATGTCAAGGTCTAATATTATAAGTACTTCATGAACAATATTGTTTTCATCATTTGGATTTATTTTATTAGTTGAATAATCTTTGTACCTAATTTTAGGTTTACTCATGAGTTATTTTTGTACATGCAAGTAAATGTTTATTAATCACATTTCTAAGCAACTGATTAAGGAGAAGGTGAAAGACCTTGTGAAATATATAAAGAAAAATAAGAAAAGGGTTGTGGTCACATCCGCAAGTGTAGGAGTGTTGTAGTATAGATCAAAAGATCATCCTCCGGGACCACAGTAATCTATTGAGCTAATGTCTAATTGAAATTGCTAAGCAATCAATCTTTTCAATGAGCTGATTTAATAAACTAATTATCTAATTGGAAATCAATCAAAGTAAAACATCTAGGAATTTAATTCGCCAAGTAAAGTGTTGGATAATAGAACTAAGCATGCACTTTTCACGGATTGAACGATTCAAGGAATTGCAATCGGATTGAATTTAATCCTTTCTTTCGAAATGAACTAAATTGCCTACATGAATTCAACTAAAACTCTCTCAAGTGTCTTTGATTTAGTCTAGGTTGAAGATTCATGAATGCTAAGTCCCCTCTTAATAAGCAATTCTCTCTCAAGTTTCGCTAAGTCAATTTCTATCAAGATGTTCTAGTAGAGCACTTCACTCAACTACCTAATATAAGCAAGCGAAATTAGCCAAATACTACTCATAGCATTTCAATCTCAAGATAGAAGTAAATTATTCCAATCATGAAATAAGCGCAAGATTGCAAAGATAAAGGATCCGACTACAATACTATGGCTAACAAATCCCTAAATTAATAAAACTACTCACTCATATTTCTAATTCAACAAAAACAAGAATTCAAAAAGAATTTCAAAGGAAGGAAAACTTTACAACAATGGCAGCCCTTGAATTCTGCAACAATCTTTCAAGCCTCCAAGTGCAAAGCTTCTCCCTTCAAATCTCAAAAACTAAACTAAAATAAATTAAACTAAAAGAGAGACGAGAGTAGGTTATGGTTGCTACAAAATCCTCTCTTCTAAGCCTTAGAACTCTCCCTTATAAGCAGCAAATGAAGCATCCTCAGTCGCACAATGAAGGAAGATGAAGAGGTTAATAGTTACAAGCTAACCATGGTATGTGGCAGCCACCACAGTTAGACCGTGGTCTTGGCTGGTTCTGAATTCTTCCGCTCTTCTCCTGCTCCAAGGGCATAGGGCTTGGGGTACCTCCCTCGCAGGTCAATATGCACTCAAATGCGGGTCAATTGCTGCAACCAGTCCAAAATCCTGCAAATATCATCAAAGAATCATACCCAAGTACAAAACAAGGATAGGAGCATAAATTATGACATTAAGCTTATAAATTCCTAAAAAAGTGCTACAAAACATCCTAAAAATGAAACGTATAAAAGGCATTTATCAAACTCCCCCATGCTTGAATCATTGCTCATCCCTAAGCAACAGTAAGGCCAAAAATTATTCACAACCTCCTCAGGAAAGACATTAGTAGCATCTCAATGGCAAAGTCGATCCAAAGTTAACGTAAAAGTGCAAAAATCATTAAACAAACAGACTAGGAAATGAAGTTTTCAAAATCATTGATAGACTACAATGTCAAGTTTGAATCAATCTCCTAAAAACATCAAATACAATCACATCGACATGGTAAACAAATGGAGCTAGTAATGCCGGTAGAACCTCACTATAGTCATGTGGCACTCATCACTCATATGATTGAAAATGTAAGAAGGTTCCCTCAATTCTCATTCCATAGACTCAATCTACCATAAGTTTGATAAGACTCTTTAATTCTCCATCACTAGTATGCAATACACACTAGATAATCATGAGGACTTTTATAAGGCCATAATAGGGCGATGGGTAAAGGTAAGTGGGGAATGAATATTTTAGAAATGTGGAGCTAGAAGCCATAAACTAAGAGCTAAATACTTCCAATGCGCTTATGCAACATTTACCTTCAACCAACATAATTCAACTACAAAATACATCCTTTTCACAACCAAATGAAGAGAAAAAGAGTTGAACGCCATAAATACTTTTACAATCCAAACAAGGCCAACACTCTTTCTTTCTTTTCTCCTCTTTTTTGCCCTTTTTGTTTTCTTTTTTGTGTTTGTTTCTTTTTCAAAATAGTTGGCCAAGGTAATCCATATCAAACTTGAATGTCAACTCTTCTCTAAGTTTTGTACAATAAGACAAGGGATTTCTTATGTTTAACACAAGAACACAAATCCCTTCACCAATCAACCGTCCAAATCCACCAAAAAGATCTCAATACACCTTACTAACTCTGAATCAAACTCGATTTATGAGGATGAAATGCTCCTCTATTCTTGGCTTAAGGGTTAGATAAGCATTTGACCAAAGGCTATGTTCAAAGGTTCAAATCAATAAAATGGATGTAGGCTCAAAGCGGTCGGCAAGGGATATATAATGCATAATCAAGGGTGCCTATTTAGTCTTTTGGGGTTAACAACTCAAAGAATGCCTCAATCATGTTGCCAAAATGCATATGCTAAATGTGATCTTGAATGAGAGCCAAAGTAAGTTCTAAAGAAATGATGTCGAGGAAGAGTCGCTCATGAATTGACAAGAGACTAAATTGATAAATTAGTCTTTAAAAAGCTTAAAGCCTCATGGGACATCTACTAAGGTTGTACCTAGCTCATTAGGAAACACATGCCAGCATTCATGTAAAGAATCATGGGGACAATCAATTTGCACTCAACATGTGGTCAAAATACGAAGCTCATTTTTGCGAGTTCATTCTCAAAAACTTTTATGCACAATCAGGCACATCAAAGGATCAATCTAAACGAAAGAATTCGACCTAGTCTACAAAGATCATCATCGGAGGAACTTTTCCCTTTTTTCATTTTTATTTTTTTTTTGGTTTTTTTTTTTTAGTGAGTGCAAGCTCCTAGTAACAAAACAAAGAAAATCTAAAAATATGCAAAAAAAACTATAAAAACCTAAAATGTAACGTAAAGTGAAAAGAAACCTAAATGTACATCTAACATGCTCTAGCGACATAAAATTAAATCTAAAATGCTACTTGAAATGCAAGCATGAACAATGTATATAATGCACACACTAGCACACACCAAACCAAGTGAGGCATCAGACGCCATCAATTAACTGACTAACTCCCCTATGCTTGAACAAAACATTGTCCTTATTGTGAGCACAGAGTGGAAAAGGGAAGAGAAGTAGCAAGAAGCAATCAGAAAGGAGGTGGGAAAGGAGGGTGGGGAGGTTGACCATAAGAGATATGCCAATCCCACCAGGTTTCTAAACAAGCCTCATAATCCTGAAAGTATTGGCTCTGGGAAGCAAGCATCCCTTGGAGCTCGTCGTGCCGCTCTTGGACAAAGTCACAAAGAGTGATGTTCTTAGAGGCAACATAGGCTCGAAGGGATACTTGCTCCTCCTGAATTGACCTCAGGGTGGCTTGGAGGTCGGTATAGTCAATGGGGGTGGGTTAGGAGGAGGAACTAGGTCCAGCCTGAGAAGTAAATGGGGGTGGAGGAGGTGCGGGTTGAACAACCTTGGCATCCCCAGGAACCCATTGAAGGCTACCCTAGTGAAGTAAGATGGTCCGATCAACACTGGGAAGCGGTAGAAGCCGATCCCTAGGATAAATCCAGCATAAACGTCCAGCCTCTACTTTGCAAAAGTTCATTAGCTAAAAAGCGGCTTGATCAAGCTGCTCAAACCCAGAAACTCGATCCTCAGTGTTGGGTTCAAGACTCAAGAATCTAGCAATAGTTGTGACTACAACCCTAATGACTATCCTACTCTTAGCGCTAATAGCGGCACTATACAATTGGCAGGCTAAAAATGCCCCAGCATCAACTTGGACACCATTAAGCATACAGGACAGAAAATATAACTCAGAAAATCTTAGGATATTCAAACTATCATCTCAAGCAAAGAAACAACAAGCAAGAATATGTTGAGCCACTTGAATGTAAGTGTTCTTAATATGGGTGCATTTGGAAGAACTAGTGTTGTACCTAAATGTAACGCCCCAAATGTACATATTTCGCTGATTTTGTTCTATTCATTAGATTCACCAATTTGAGGTATTATCCCAAATGATCAAGGCGTTACCGCCGTCTAAGAGGCTTTGCTTGTAAATGATAAATTTAGCAACGTTAATTACTGTTTACCATCGAAAGGTGTTCACACAATCACAACCCATCAAACCATATATAAGTAGTTCTAACGTCAAACCATTTAACTATTCCAGAGTTTAAATCAAAATATAATAACTCTTCTAGGGTATATAGCTTTAACAACAAAACGTTTCATAATACAGTGCTCAAAACATCTCAGCACTAACACCACTACTTTGTTGCTCACTTATCACCTTCAGTTGTCCTGCCCGCCTAAGGGCGATTCACTGAACATTTTCTTAAAACAAAACATAAAAGCATTTCGAACTGCGAGCTGAAGCTTGGTACATGCATCCCTGCATTGTTAAATCACCACTGAAAAGCTGATTGGGCCTACATTGCAATTCATTTTAATTTAAAACAAGGGATGAGAAAAATATAAAAATGCATTGCTAATTATTATCTGATTGTGAACCCCTGGTAACTGTTGCGATCTGTGAGAGGTGTACACCTACTAAGTCAATTGGGGAACCTGGCTTGAAGCTGCGCGGGTAATTGAAGGGTAATGCCCTATAACTGATAACTGATGGGGTCACCAATTATGTGATAAATCACTGATTAAACTTATTCATTGATGTACTTACCAAAACATTATAATTTTGACAAATACATGCTGATTTCTAAAGATACAGACAAAGAACGTACCTGGTACTTTTAATGAAATTCACTGAAATGGTATTATGCACAAAAAGGGAAGGAAATGATAGATTAGGTCCTGACTCTGTTCAAAATATCATGACAAGAGCATATAATTAGCAAATATTTTTTATTTTCATAGATAATAAGTTAGTAAAAGGAAAGTAAGAGCGGAACAAGGGCTAAAATAAATGACTTGTAACTCAGTCTTCCGATCTCCGACTGAGACCTAAAACCCCAATATTGAAAGCTTATGATGTCCTGAAAAACTTTCATTTAGAATACCAAGTATGATTCCCATAATAGCGTTCCCAAAATGGGACTAGAACACAAGTATGTTAGTTTTGGTCTAACTTACGCAATTCCACTAAAACAGCCATAGCTTTTTCCACATACCTCAGATTAAGGTGGTTCAAAAGGTATTTGAAACCTCACACAATGAACCATCCACCCACCATAAATCATAACTTTTTAATGGGCCAATAATTGCTAGTTTAATAACAAAGCTTGCCCTGCTTTCTAAAACTTTCTAGCCTTCACTGTTAAGGCTTTCTCCTTTCTTTTCACACAATTCCCCATCCAAAACCACACCTTAAAGTCATGTAACAAGGCTTTGGTCCTTCCCATTGCCATACAAAACCATCACTTTCAATTTCACTTCAAAATCAAGTACATCAAAGATCATTTTTCAATCAAATATACAATAATAACATACTTGCTATTAAAGGAATGTTAAACCCTGCATAATCAATTAAACCCTAACTTTTGGCCAACTTACTTCCTCTTTCCTTCATCCAACATCACCAAAAACATCCTCATAACATTATTAGAGATTAAAACCACTAAATCAAATATAAGAATCCAAGAAAAACAAACTTCCCACTTAAAGCTTGAATGATTATGAATAACCCCCAAAACCCTAACATGCTCCAAAATTCTTCCCAATTTAAACACCAAAATAACTCTTATTTCTTATCAAAACATCATGATAATTAATCAAAAACATCAAAATAAGAATCAAAACTATAATAAAAAATCAAAATGAATAAGATCAAGATTAAGGTTACTCACTTCAAGCTTGATAAAAGTAGAGATGGAGGTGATGTTTAGTGATTTTGATGATGGAGGATGGTGACTAGTGATACTAGGGTGTCGGCGAGTCGGACGCAATCGGGGTTGGCGAAAAACTGGCTGGAAAACACCAAACAGCAGCAACAACTTAAGTGAGGGGGGCTAGCTGTTGTAGGGAGAGAGAGGAGAGAGAGAGATGTGGGTTGAGTTGTTGTATTTTTTTGACTTGTCTCATGACTTGGCTGAATTTATACCCCCCCCCCCAAAAGTAGCTTTAGCTAACAATGGTTAAGCTTAACTCATGGAAATTAGCTAGGTTGAAAAGCAAACTTGTTGGGCTTCAAATTGGGATGAAGAAAGTTGGATTCGGAAAAAAAACGCTTCGTAATGATAACGCTTTTATATACTCAAATTTAAATTTTGTAATGTTACGGAAAACAAAATAAATTACTTAGATTATAATTGTTAGAGCCTACTATTAATTCTTGTTAATAAATTAAATAAACAAGTAAAATTCGAATTGCGGAGTGAGGGCCCAAATAAATTTTTCCCACCGGGATGAATAAATGTGATAAACAAATGTGCGAAAAATCATTAACATGAGATAATTAAATAAATAAACATAATTTAGGGTTGGGTTATTACTGTCTTCCCCTCTTAAGGAATTTCGTCCTTGAAACTTATGAACTTTACCATGTCATGCAAGAGTACCTCAAAGAAGTATGGGTACTTGGATCTCATTTCTTGTTCGGTCTCCCAAGTGGCTTCTTGGGAGGTATGATTTGTCCAAAGCACCTTGAGTAGTGGCATCTGCTTGTTGCATAGCTACTTAATCCTACGATCTAGTATTTGGACTGGATGCTCCTTATATGCTAGATCTTCATTGATTTCAAGAGGTTCAGATACAATGGTGTGGTTTGGATCTGGGATACACTTTCTGAGTTGAGAGATGTGAAACACGTTATGCACGTGTACTAGTTCTACCGGCAGATGCAGTGACATGCTATGGGATTTAATTTTTCAATGATTTCATAAGGGCCAATATATCTTGGACTCAATTTGCCTCGTACTCCGAACCTCTTGATACCCTTAGTTGGCGAAACCTTCAGAAAGACTTGATCACCTACTTGAAACTCCAGAGGCCTTCTTCTTTTGTCCGTATAACTCTTTTGCCGACGCTGGGCAACCCTAATAGGCTCCTGAATTTTTCTTATTGTTTAAGTGGTTTTCTGGATCATTTCGGGACTTATAATCAATGCCTCATCCAAATCACTCTAGCACAGTGGCGTTCCACATTTTCTCCCATATAGAGCTTCAAACGGGACCATTTTGATGGTGGAATGGTAGCTATTGTTATAAGAAAACTCCACCAACAGTAAAGCATCTTCCCATTTCCATTGGAACTCCAATACAGAAGCTTTTAACGTGTCCTCTAGAATTTGATTTACTCTTTCAGTTTGCCCATCTATCTCAGGGTGATAAGAGTCTACTGAAGTTCAATTTCATCCTAAATGCCTTTTGAAGTGCTTGCCAAAAACGGGTTTGGAATCTTTGATCCCTATCTAATACCATGTCTAAGGGAATCACATGGACGCGGACTACCTCTTTAACATACAATTGTGCTAGTTTTTCAACTCCCCAAGTATCCTTAATTGGCAGAAAATGGGCCGACTTGGTAAGTCGATCAACTATGACCCATATAGCAATGTTTTTCGAGATAGTAAGGGGTAAACCCATAACAAAGTCCACGGAGATCGAATCCCACTTCCATATGGGAATTTCTAGGGGTCGCAATTCACCTACAGGACGCTGATGTTGTGCTTTAACGTTTTGGCTAGTTAGACACTTGTCTACATATTTTGCAACCTCTTTCTTCATATTATTCCACCAGAAGTATTATCTTAAGTCTCTGTACCTCTTGGATGCACCGAGTAGCAAGTATTGTGAGCCTCCTCTAGGATCTATTTCCTTAATTCCTCATTTCTGGGTACACATAGGCGATTCTGTAATCACAGGGTCCCGTCCTCATGTACTACAAACCCAAGAGATTTTCATTTCTCTAAATTTTGCTTTATTCTTTGGAGTTCAGGATCACTTTCCTGGTTCACTCGAATTTCCTCCACTATGGAAGGCTGTAAGGTAAGTGCTGATAATTGAACATGTGCTTGCGCATGGGACACTAGTTGAATTCCCAAGTCCTTAAGCTCTCTTAAGAGACTCAACTAAGTAATCACCACAGTGCTTGGGCTATGTTGCGCCTTCCTACTCTAGGCATTTGCTACAACATTTACTTTTCCTGGATGATATTAAATCTACAAATCATAATCTTTAAGCAACTCAAGCCAACGCCATTGTCTCAAATTGAGCTCCTTCTGGGTGAAGATATACTTTAGACTTTGATGGTCAGTATAGATCTTGCAAGGTACCCCATATAAGTAATGTCTCCAAATTTTCAATGCAAAGACCACAGCTGCTAATTCCAGGTCATGGGTAGGGTAATTTTTCTCATAAGGCTTTAGTTGTCGAGAGGCATAAGCTACTACCTTGTCTTCCTTCATCAGTACATACCCCAAACCGTTCTTTGAAGCATCACTATAGATGGTATACTCCTTACCTTCCACTGGTAGCGTTAAGATTGGAGCGGTAGTTGATCGCTGCCTTAACTCCTAAAAGGCTCTTTCACACTTTTCTGTCCACTCAAATTTATTCGCATTCTTCAGCAGATTGGTCAGGGGTGACGATATTTTTTGAAAAGTCCTTGACGAACCATTGATAATAGCCCGCTAAACCCAAAAAGCTTCTAATCTCAGTACCGTTAGGAGGCCTTGACCATTCCGTGATTGCCTTCACCTTATGGGGGTCAACTTTGATTCCTTATTTTGTAACCACACGACCCGATAACACTACTTCTTCCAACCAAAATTCACACGGTTTCAATTTTCTATAAAGTTTATGCTCCCTCAGGGTTTGTAACACCATCCTCAAATGATCAACGTGTTTCTCCTTGTCCTTAGAATAGATAAGGATGTCATCTATGAACACTACTACAAACTTGTCTAAGTAGGGTCTGAAGACTCTATTCATAAGATCCATGAAAGCTGTAGGGGCATTGGTGAGGCCAAACGACATTATTATAAACTCATAATGACCATACCTGGTCCTAAACTCAGTCTTAGGGATATCTTCAAATTTAATCTTGAGTTGATGGTACCCTAACCTCAAATCAATATTAGAGAATACTCCTTCTCCCTGCAATTGGTCAAACAAGTCATCTATTTGCGGCAAAGGGTACCTGTTTTGAATGGTGAACTTGTTCAACTCCCTGTAGTCGATACATAGCCTTAAGGTTCCATCCTTTTTCTTTACGGATAACACTAGGGCATCCCATTTTAACACACTTGGCCTAATAAAGCCCTTCTACAAGAGCAAATCTAATTGAATCTTTAGTTCCTTAAGGTTAGTTGGGGCCATATAATATGGGGCTTTGGAGATAGGTTGGGCACCAGGGGTTACTTCAATTCCAAAAGCACTTTTCCTATGCAGGGGTAGTCCTGGTAATTCCTCAGGGAAAACATCTTCAAACTCACGAACTATAGCAATATGTTATGTTTTCTGTTCTTTTGTTTGGGTGTCGATAGCGTAACACCAATATCCAATACATCCTTGACATAACAGCTTACTTGCTTTCATAGCAGAAATCAAGGGACAAGATTTTTCCTCTTTCTGCTCATAGAAACATACTTCCCTCCCTTTTTCATCCTTTAAAATAACCTTAAGATCTTCACAGTCAATCTTAGGTCCATAAGTGTGCAACCAATTCATTCCTAAAATGATATCAAAATCAGACAAATCAAATTGAATCAGATCCACGGAAAAAGTGATTCCACCAATGGTAATGGGAATAAGTTTATAGAAGATGGGGCACTCAATCATAGAATCGTTGGGTAGCTTGATCCCATAATTGGTTTTCATCCTCCTATCCTCTAGGTTCAATTTCATGGCATATCGGGTGGATATAAATGAATGAGTAGCACCCGAATCAAATAATACACAAAATAGCTTTGAATTTATAAAGAGAGTTTTAGTGACTACCGTACCAAAGGTGGCAGCTTCCTTCTTGCTCAATACATACGCCCGTCCTATTACTGCAGCCTTAGTGGTGGGACCCCTTGGCAAGGTGGGGCCAAGGGTTTTGTTGTACTCTTATCTGCAGCCTTCAACCTTCGGTGGCATGCAACAATAAGGTGTTCAGGGCTTCCGCATCACATGCACTTGTTGGTTCCTACTTGCCATTCAGGGGTGGTGTGATTGGTTCTTCTACACTTCGCACAAGGCTCTGTCGAGCCTGCAGGACGACTCTTGGGAGGAGCGAGAAAAGGTTTCTTTTGGTTCTCACTCTCACTTGGAGTTCCTCGGTCAATACCTTTTCTCTTTTGGTTGATCAGTTTTAAGGCTCTCAATTCTGCCTTTACTCGCTCCACTTTAGTGGCTCGCTCATATAACTCTTGGTAAGTCAAGATTGGTTGCCCAACTAACTGATTTCGAATGTAGAAGGCGAAACCCTCTTCAAACCTTCTCACCTTCAACCTTTCAGATGACACAAATTTAGGGACAAACTTGGATAATTCTGTGAACTTACTGGTATACTGCATCACAGTCATATTGCCACTCATCTTCAGCTCTATAAATTCTTTCTACTTTTATGTTTGGACCACAGCTGGGTAAAATTTTGCTCTCAACTCACCCAATAATTTATTCCAAGTGAATTCAGGTCCTACGAGCTTATCCTTAATGGTGTTCCACCAAATATCAGCTTCACCAGTCAAATAATACATCCCGATGTTTACTTTCTTTTCTTTTGGAACCTCTACCACTGTAAAAATTCTCTCCATTCCCCCTACCCAGTCCTCCAATACTACTGGATCATAAGTTACATCATACATTTAACGGTTGTATCGTGCTACCCTATCTACTAATTTATCCTCTTTAGGAGGAGTTTCAATAAGTACTTAGGGTATCTGCTTCATTAGTTTAGTTACTAAGGCCGGTCAATAGTTCGGGTCCCTAATGTTGTTAGCTAACTCAGGAGGGATTAGTGGCATTTGGCCAAAATTTGGTGCCACATGATGGGAGGCTTGATCACCCGATCCCTGGCCATGATTCGAGATTTCCTCTACATGAACCTCTGCATTGTTGTGCACTGATTCGGACATTCTGATCATACATTAAATGAAACAATTCAGTCACTGGAATACCTAAACATAAAAGATAAGCATGCCCAACAAATTCATTTAATATAACTGAAATATTATTGAAAACAAACCCAAAGCTTCATTATATCATTTCGTAACTGCTTATTTACATACATAGCTGTCAGTCTATATACATGATCAGCAAAACATATCACATCTAACTGACTAGGCAAAGTCAACTTTGACTCCTACCCCAACCCCAAACACTAACTAGCCCCTAGACACTAGATCTGTCACATGATGAAAAAAAGAAACGAACCATGCCATCACGGTTGGAAAGGATTGGACTAACTATATACATTGTCATATGCTACACAAAATACAACTATCCAATCCGACCATTCCATATACACATAAACGGACTCATCCTTCGACTCCTCACCCGAGTCGAAGCTGTTATCCGACACTCCTGACTCTACCTCGTCAACCTCCTGCTCAACCTGCTGTTCCACTACCGCCTCATCAATCTCATGATCCAATTGTTACTCCACCACTGCCTCATCGATGTCCTGATCCTCCTCGGGATCATCCTCCTCCTCCAGATGGCCCTCGAACCCTCCATGGCGCCATCCTTAGAACTAACTATCGCAACTCTGGTGTATCAAGAAGATCCACCACCACGTAAGCCTCCCCAGGACTGTCGGGCATTAGTGGAGTGCTCGGAGCAGGCGGCGAAGGTGGTCCCTGTGCGGGTGTAGGTGGTGCAGTCGGGGGATGGGCATGATGTAACGGGAAAACGTGCTGAAGAGCCTCCATAGTAACCCCCTATGCCCGAACTCCTCCCTTAACAACAACTCTGAAGTGATGGTAGCCCAAGCCCCCTGGACCTAGAACCTGGGTCTGTCCCAACCTAGGTTCCCCATCATCATGAAATGATGATAACGGAGCCTGAACTCTACCCAGGATCAACTGTCGGTAAGGACCATAGCAACCTGTATGCACTGACTGTGATGCTATGAAACTCAGAGAAAGGGTCCTGTGCATGAGCTATAATACTTGCATACAATAGTGAAATGTGAGTGGCCATAGATATACAAGTCATCATGTTGACTGCTTAGGGATCCATCTAGCAAGGAAAACACAAATGAGGGGCATATAGAAGATAAGCAACATGCATTTCTACTATCACAAGTCTCTAATAATATACGATATTCCCTACTAATAACCCTTCTCGCCCTCCTATAAACTCCATACTCCATGTCAAAAACCTAGCTCTAATACCAAATCTGTAACGCCTCAAATGTGCATATTTCACTTATTTCGTTTTATTCGTTAGATTCACGAATTTGAGGTATTATCTCAAATGATCATGGCATTACCGTCGCCCAAAAAGGACAAGGCTTTGCTCGTAAATGATAAATTTAGCAACGGTAATTAATGTTTACCATCGAAAGGCATTCACACAATCACAACCCATTAAACCATATATAAACAGTTCTGACATCAAACCATTTAATTATTCCATTTAACTATTCCAGGGTTTACATCAAAATATAATAACCCTTGTAGGGTATATAGCTTTAACATCGAAATGTTTCATAATACAGTACTCAAAATATCTCAGCACTAACACATTAATATTCCTTTCGTTTTGGCTTTACTGCTCACATATCACCTTCAGTCGTCCTACCCGCCTGAGAGAGATTCACTGAACATTTTCATAAAACAAAACATAAAAACAGTTCGAACTGTGAGCCGAAGATCAGTACATACATCCCTGTATTGTTAAATGATCATTGAAAAGCTTATTGGGCCCGCATTGCAATTCATTTTAATTTAAAACAAGGGATGAGATTAATATAAAACTACATTGCAAATTATTATCTGATTGTGAACCCCTGGTAACTGTTACGATCTGTGATAGGTGTATATCTGCCAAGTCGATCAGGGAATCTGGCCTGAAGCCGCGCGGGTAACTGAAGGGCGATGCCCTGTAACTGATAACTGATAGGGTCACTAATTATGTAATAAATCACTAATTAAACTAATTCATTGATGTACTTACCAAAACATTATAATTTTGATAAATACATGCTGATTTCTAAAGATACAGACAATGAACGTACCTGGTACTTTTAATGAAAATTCACTGAAATGGGATTATGCACAAAAAGAGAAGGAAATGATAGATTAGGTCCTGACTCTGTTCAAAATATCATGATAGGAACATATAATTAGCAAATATGTTTTATTTTCATAGATAGAAAGTTAGTAAAAGGAAAGTAAGAATGTAAAAAGGGCTAAAATAAATGACTCGTAACTGTGTCTTTCGATCTCTGATTGAGACTCAAAACCCCAATATTGAAAGCTTAAGAAGTCTCGAAAAAACTTTCATTGAGAACACCAAGTATGATTCCATAATAGGATTCCCAAAATGGGGCTAGAACACAAGTATGTCAGTTTTGGTCTAGCATGCACAATTCCGATAAAACGGTTCATTGAGAACACCAAGTATGATTCCAAAATAGGATTCCCAAAATGGGGCTAGAACACAAGTATATCAGTTTTGGTCTAACATGCGCAGTTCCAATAAAACGGCCATAACTTTTTTCACATACCTCGGATTGAGGCAATTCAAAAGGCATTTGAAAGCTAACAAACTGAACTATCCACCCACCAAAAATCATGATTTTTCAAAGGGCCAATAATGACCAATGTAATCACACCACCTGCCCTGTTTTCTAAAATTTTCCAGCCTTCACTATCAAGGCTTTCTCCTTTCCTTTCACACAATTCCCATCCAAAATCACACCTTAAAGTCATGTAACAAGGATTTGGTCCTTCCCATCACCATACAAAACCATCAAACTCAATTTCACTGCAAAATCATGTACATCAAAGATCATTTCTCAATCAAATATACATTAATATCATGCTTGCTATTAAAGGAAGGTTAAACCTGACATAATCAATTAAACCCTAACTTTTGGCCAACTTACTTGCTCTTCCCTTCATCCAAGATCACCAAAAATATCCTCATAACATTATTAGAGATTAAAACAACTAAATCAAATACAAGAATCCAAGAAAAACAAACTTTCCACTTAAAGCTTGCATGATTATGAATGACCCCCAAAACCCTAACATGCTCCAAACTTCTCCCCAATTTAAACATCAAAATAACTCTCACTTCTTATCAAAACATCATGATCATTAAACAAAAACATCAAAACAAGAATCAAAACTAAAATAAAAATTCAAAACCAACAAGATCAAGATTAAGGTTACTCACTCCAAGCTTGATAAAAGTAGAGATGGAGGCGATGTTTAGTGGTTTTGATGATAGAGGATGGTGGCTAGTGGTACTAGGGTGTCAAGGGGGAGTTAGAGGCGACCAGAGTTGGCCGAAAGCTGGTCAAAAAACACCAAACAGCAGTAGCAGCTTAAGGGAGGGGGGTTGGCCATGGTGTAGAGAGAGGGAGAGAAGAGAGAGAGATGTGGGTTGAGCTATTGTATTTTTTTTACTTGTCTCATGACTTGGCTGAATTTATACCCCCCCCCCCCCAAAAAAAAGTAGCTTTAGCTAACCATGGTTAAGATTAGCTCATGGAAATTAGCTAGGTTGAAAAGCAAACTTGGGGGGTTGGCTGTGGTAGAGAGAGGGAGAGAAGAGAGAGAGATATGGGTTGAGTTGTTGTATTTTTTTGACTTGTCTCATGACTTGCCTAAATTTATACCCCCCCCCCTAAAGTAGCTTTAGCTAACCATGGTTAAGATTAACTCATGGAAATTAGCTAGGTTGAAAAGCAAACTTGTTGGGCTTCAAATTGGGACGAAGAAAGTTGGATTCGGGAATAAAATGCTTCGTAACGATAATGTTTTTGCATACTTAAATTTCAATTTTGTAATGTTACGAAAAACAAAATAAATTACTTAGATTATAATTGTTAGGGCCTACTATCAATTCTCTCAAAATTTTCTTTAATAAATTAAATAAACAAATAAAATTCGAATTGCCAAGTGAGGGCTCAAATAAATTTTTCCCACCTGGATGTATAAATGCGATAAATAAATATGCGAAAAATTATTAACATGAGGTAATTAAATAAATAAACATAATTTAGGGTTTGGCTATTATACTAAAGCTCTCTAAAGGCTCAACCCAAAATGCATTTAGGAAAGCTCACCTCAAAATGCATTTGGGAAGCTCTCGGGGGCCTTGAGGTCTGGTAAGTCCATGCTAGTTGGAAAACCAAATATGCTATTAAAGGTATCTAAGTTCAACTCATAAAAATGTCCTTGCAAATAAAATGAAATATACCCCATTTGACATTGAGGCCCTCGAGTGACCTTAATGTGCAAAGTGCTCAGAAATTCTAAAATGGGGTCCCGATATGTATGCTCGTTAATCTCAATAAAATGTCCTATCCCCCCCCCCGGTGCAAATGACCACCGTATATCTTCTAACAATCCTAAACGTCCCAATAATTTCTCATCATAATAACGAGCTGCAACAATAATTCGTTCATTCAACAAGTATATCTAGCAACATGTTTGCGATTAGTCAAACCAAGATGATGAGGAATGTTACCTTGGAGACGTGCAGTGGTGGAGGTTCGGGAGGTCCGTTGTGGTCGGGATGGTGCTTGGCTAGATGACCCCGCCTCCTTGATCCTCCTTTGTCTCTTGGTGGATGCCATGGTTGAAAAATGCAAGAAAATTGAAACAAAAACCTCAAAATTAGTTGTGAGAAAGAAAAATGAAGCATTTATGCGAAAAATGAGGAAGTATTAGGGAGAGAAGATGGTTATGGAGGATGGGTAAAGGTGAGATGAATTTGGAGGAGAAATGGTGGAAAGAGATGAAATTTGTTGGAGAAAGAGAAAGATTAAGCGAAAAGGTAAGATTTTGAGTGAAAATGGAGTAAAAATAAGAAGAAATGAGGAAGAAATAGAGGGTTTAACAATGGAGGTTTTAGAGAGAGAAAGAGGGAGGTAGAGAGAGAATGTCAAGGTTGAAGATGATTGTGGGGAAAGGGAATAGCCACTGTGGTCAAAACCCTTAACTATGGCTTATAGGAGCCCATCACGGAAAGTGCGAAGCACCACGATTGGACAGTGGTGGCTGCTGGATGCTGATGCTGAGTTTTCTTGTTTTTCAGGGTGGGCATGCCATGGGCCGTGTTTGAGTAATACGGACCGTGGTGCCCATCATTTTTTTCCTTCTTGTTTCTTGTGTTTTCTTCTTTTATCTTTTTTTCTTCTCTTTTTTTTTTACCTCTTCTTCTCTCTTTTTTTTATTGAAAAATTACCTAAAAAGGGAATCAAAGCTATAAAAGGGGCTTGGGTTGCCTTCCAAGAAGCACTCTTTTAAGGTCAAGATCTTGACCATGCTTCTATGTGCGGTCGGGATCAGTAAGAATATGGGCGTCATTTTTGTTGCGAACCACGAAATTGTACTCCTTTAAACGAAGGTACCACCTCAGAAGCTCAGGTTAAAGGTCCTTCGTAATCATCAATTGACGCCATAAAATATTGTCAGTGTACAAGACAAACCGAGTGCATAGTCCATCAGACTTACCACTATCATCATGCTCAATCGCCATATCAAAGTCTACATCAACTCCTTTCAAAGGAGACAAAGAGAGAACTGCTTGGGCAAACCTACAATAATCACTCATAGTGGACTCATTAGAAGCATGGGCCTCAACCTTGGGTATGCTAGATGGCGTAGGAGCAACGAACTCCACCTTAACATACCCTTGGTCAGGATCCTCAATGGAAATCCAATCAAAATCAGGAGGGTCTTGGCAATTCAAAACATCCTTCATGTCAATCTCAGGAGAAGGAGGAAGGGCATCTAATTGGGCAGAATTAGGGGAAACCACTCTTTCATCCATAAAATAGAACATAGCATAATCTACTTCAAATATTAACCGCCCCTTTTTACATCAATGTTGCAACCTGAAATAGCCAAGAAAGGCCTACCAAGAATAATTTGGGCATCATCAATCTTAGTCATATCAATATTGGCAAAGTGTTTTAATACCCAAATATCTCCCATTTTTACTGGCACATCCTCTAATTTACCTAAAGGTCGCATTTCAAAACCATCTGCTAGTTGGAGTGAAAAGGTTGCAGGTCGTAATGGTCCTAAATGAAGCCTACGAGACAAAGAGTAGGGCACCAAACTGACGCTTGCACTAAGGTCACATAAGGCTCACTCAATTTCTACTTTTCCCACGACAGAAGGGATAGAAAAGCTACCTGGGTTAGGAAGCTTAGGTCAAACAACTATGGGGATCTCTAAGCTATCAATCTCTAGGAAAGTCATGGGCTTTTCGCCATCATTTTTCTCCTTACTCTCAACCATGATATTTCTATACCCTCCTCAAGTGGTATGTCCTCAGGGTCTCTAGGGTCCTGTACTCCTTCCTTCAAGGTAACACAAATACAATGCTCCTTGACCACCGCGGTGAAACTTGGCCACCAGGATGAATAAGTATTTGAAAGAAACTTGAATACCCATGTAAGTAACAAAAATATAAGTTTTTGGCCAACCTTTCAGGCATTTGGTCTATATAGTGAAGGGAAAAATGGTTCTTTTGGGTGCCCTTGTTCAATTTTCAATAGTCAATACATATACGCCATCCCATGACAGTCCTAGTAGGAATTAACTCATTGTTTTTATTTTTGATGACTGTCATTCCTACTTTCTTAGGTACTACATGGACCGAGCTTACTCACTTACTATCGGAGATAGGGTAGATAATGTCAGCTTTAAGTAATTTCAAAAGTTCCTTCTTAACTACCTCTTGCATATTAGGATTCAACCTTCTTTGGTACTCAATTACGGGCTTATGGTCATCTTCCATCAAAATATGATACATGCACATAGATGGGTGAATTCCTTTGAGATCATCAAGAGTATATCCTATGGCCTTACTATGCATTCTAAGTGATCTAAGCAAAGAGTCAATTTGAGATGCACTTAGATTAGCATTAACAATCACAGGATAAGTAGAATTAGGCCCAAGAAACTCATACCTCAAAGAAGAAGGAAGTGGTTTCAATTCTACCTGGGGAGTGCGCTCCTCACTGGCTAAGGAGTCTGCATCACTTACCAAGGTTTCAACTTTAGCCAGCGTAGGTGGAACTTGTGGAGAGGTTTCCAACAATGGAGCACACATTACTACTTCGGGATTTGCATCCTTAGTTGAACTATCATTCAACATACAATGCTCAAGAGGGTCAACAGATTCATGGTTAGAAATGGTTTCCCGTACCACTAACAACAACATCAATCATATGACATTCATCAAAAATTGAAGGAAATTTAAAAGCCTTAAACAAGGTGAACTCCACATGATCATCTCCCACTTCAAAAGACAACTTATCATTTTTGACATCAATACGGCACCCGGTAGTGGCCAAGAAAGACCCCCTAAGAATGATGGGGTTGCACGTATCCTCCTCCATCTCAAGTATTACAAAGTCTACTGGAACATATAAATCTCCCACCTTAATTGGGACATTTTCTAAAATATCAACAGGGTATTTCATAGAACGATCCGCTAATTGTAGGGAAATGGTGGTGCATCTCATTTCTCCTAAATCCAGTTTCTCACACAAAGAAAGGGGCATCAAACTCACACTTGACCCCCAAATTACACAATGTGCGTTCAATAGACACATTCCCTAACAGACAAGGAATTAAGAAACTACTGGGATCCTTAAGATTAGTAGGAAGGTTGTTTTAGATCGCGACACTACACACTTCAATCAAGGCAACAATCTCATGCTCTTCTATCTTTCTTTTATTAGATAAAATTTCTTTCAAAAACTTTGCATTAGAGGGCATTTGAGACAAGGTATCAATAAATGGGATATAAATGTATAGTTTCTTTAAGACCTCTAAAAACTTCCAAAATTGCAAATCAAGCTTAACCTTAGCTATTCTTTGAGGGAATGGTGAAGGCAGAGTGTCAGGTTTGGGGGAAGTTTGCTTAGAGTCTTTGAGAACCACATTAGCATCCTTTACAATATCATCTTTATGCAAATCAGTAAAGGGAATAGACACCTCTTTTTCAACAATCTCAACATTATCATCATGCTTATCATGCAAAGACTAGTCATTGCTTATCGCCTTAGGTCCCTCAAATTGTTTACTCCCTCCTAGGATCATGGCATTGCATTGCTCCCTAGGATTTAGCTCGGGTTTACTTGGGAATCTACCACAGGAAGAGCTAGCTTGTTGGGCAATTTGGACTTCTAACACCTTGTTATGAGCTGTAAGCACGTCAACCTTAGAGGCTAGCTGCTTTACATACTCATCCTACTTTTGTTGCGCCAAAAGCATACTCTCCATCACGACCTGTAGGTCGAACTTTTGGTGAGCTTGTTGGGGAAAGGGAGGTCTTTGAAACCCGGGGGTTGCCTAACATTCATTTGGGGCATCGTGGAAGGGTTAGGCCTATATGAGAAATTTAGATGGTTCCTTCAACCTAGATTATAAGAATTGGAATAAGAGTCATTGGTCAGTCTCGGATTGAAATTATTAACATAATTGACTTGGTTGCTAGTGTTTAGAGCACAAGGACTCCCAGCTTGGCAATTCTCAGTCAAACAGTCAACAGAACCACATATTTCACATGATGAGGGAACGACACTAGGATTCACAGCATGCACATTCAATCATTCCAACATTTGAGTCATAGCATCTACTTTAGTATTAAGTAGAATAAGTGTATCAACTTCAAGCTTAGCTCCAACCCGCTTGGGTTGACCTCGTTCATTGGACCATTGAAAATTGTCGAGTGCCATCTCCTCAATAAAATTGTAGGCCTCGTTTTCAGTCTTATTCATCAAAGTTTCTCCTTCTGCCACATCAATAGTGGACCTCACAGGTTGGGTCACTTTAACACCCCTCTGCCTTCATGAGGTGTCACACTGCCAAGATCCCCCTAGGGAGACCCCTAAGGCTCATTCTTTCATTAACTTTCTTTGAAATTCTACCTAACTCTTAGTTTAGTTACAGAATTCATCATAGTTTCAGCTGTTCCCAGGTCAGAGCTGGTTCACCAGCTCGGGGTTTGATAGTGCCCCACCAGAATTCCGCTTCCTTTTCGAACTGATGGGTCGCTAGACGTACTTTAAAATCTTCGGGGCAGTCCATTACTTCAAACAGATTCTCCATCCTTCTCAGTTATTCCTCATAAGCAAGAGGATTTGTTCCACCACTAAACCTTGGTGGTTTAAGCTTATTGAATTGACATATCATCTCTAAGGCGGTTGGCGCCGCCACCTGTTCCCTTCGTGGAGGCATTGGCTACACAATTGTTTATACAAAGTTGCTTAGTTTTTGTTTATAAAAAATAGATTTGTCAAAAGCATTTAAACACATAGTACAATAATAGATAGAATATATAGAGCTTTAAGTATTCGTGCGATCCTATTCTGATAGCGCAAACACTTCTTCTTCTTTACCAAAAACACACATATTCGTATTTTACGAAACAACGACGTATCACCCTTGCTTATTCATTCATTCAAGGTTACACTAACTGCGGTTTATTTAAAAATAAAGCATATATCAGCAACTTTGGGTTACACAGCTCTAAGCATCATTTGAGGAATCCCCCTCTTAGGGGTTTCCTACTACTGGCCAATTTGAACCTACAGACTCAGCTGGGGCTAGTAGGTTCCATAATACAAAAGTTGGGGAGTATTCCACATTAGGAGCTCCATCTATCAGCTCCCTCATCCTTAACATCGTGGCTTGCCAACCGCGAGGATATTGGACACCAAAGGAGCCTATCCAACGAATCCACATTATGGCTACCCACCTGTACCGTTCAGCTTGAGGATTTTCCGCGAACAGAATCCTCATTTGGTGATGTTCGATCTGGTTTCTCTTGGCTCTTGTTGCTGGGAGGTTTTGTGCCGCTGCGGGAGCAATTAAGGCCGTATTAACTAGTTGAACAGCGGCATTTCTCCTCTCCAAAGGGGTGTATCCCAAAGAATCCACCCGGTCTTCTGCCAGTATTAAGAAGTCTATCAATCCTTTGAAGGTAAACGAGGTGTAGGCCCCCATGTGGACATGAAACTGTCGGAGGACGGAGGGGACTTCGCTCTATCGTCCCGTGGAAGGCATTTCTCGGATATATTTATAGGTCCAATGGTTTTTTTAAGTGACCCGGAGAGGTGCCCATTGGTTGCTCCTCACTACGGCTTCCCAGAAGATGACTGTGTTCCATGCAGCCAACCAGAATGAAAGGTACTCAAAATCAACGAGCTTAAACACCATCCTAAATCATCACACCTGATTAGGGGTAGAACTAGCAAGCATGTATTCGCATAGGTGTCCTAAGCCATATTTCTAGTTCATGCACACAAGTACGCATTGAAAGCACATAGTAGGCTCATATAAGCACTTTAACGCACATATTTCACATATCATAACACCTAATGTCGTATCTAAATGCATATGCAAACCTATGGCTCTGATACCACCCAATGTAACACCCCTTTGCCTTAATGAGGTGTCACACCGCCAGGATCCTTCGAGGGAGACCATTAAGGCTCATTCTTTCATTAACTTTCTTTAAAATTCTACCTAACTCTTAGTTTAGTTAGGGAATTCTGGAACGAAACTGCAAGAGTTTCGTCTGTATTTACAACATATCTAATAGTTCTTTATGAACTATTTGGGGTACCTGTGTCATACTATTCGGAATTTAGTAAAAACATAAACATTTCCCACGAGTCACACACTCGGGGTGAGGCTTATGCCTTTACAGACGCTTAATCGAATAATTTTCACCAATTTACAATTTCAGAGCCACTATATGCTCAACCCAGGCACTTCCTAGCCAAAAGACCAAATCATGCAGCTTCCAAAACATAACTTCACACGTGCACTTGCCGGTACAACCGGTAGTCTTAGCAGGCAGTCAGTTCTTTCATTCATTCATCACCTGGGGGAAAACGGGAAAGGAAATGGAGTGAGCCACCACATGCTCAGTGAGTGTTCCTCCACTCCTTAAAACAAAACCTTTACAAGCAATATTACTCATAATATCCACTTATCAAGCATTTAGGTAATACTAACATGGTATTAGGCAACATATCATAGAACATAGGTTCTACAACATGAACATCGGACCAGCCATGACTTATGTATTCAATAGGCACGTTTGAACAACATTACATGATTCACTAACATGTCACATATTCTATTTGATGTCACATCCAAAATATTTAAGAACATTTTCTTTAAACTTTCATTGAAACTTTCTTTGAACATTGGAAGCATTTTCTTAACCTTTGAGGTTCTCGTTCTTTTGAAAGAGTTTACATTTTGTATTCGTCGTAAAACGACCCTTATAAGCATTTCATATTCATTCCATATGGCCTCTTTGGGCCTGTAAAACATTCTTTTCTTTGAAACATATAAAATGGCAAAGGCCAATTGCTTTTTCTATCCTGGTAGGAAAATAGTTCTGGGAT
>JACYFF010019584.1:60495191-60521791 GCA_017589665.1 Selenicereus undatus
TAAATTGCATGTAATAGCTAATTTAGGTCATTCAACAGGCATCATACACGAATTGAAGCAAGCCTAGGCTAACATGCATCATTAAATTGCTGAAATTCGATTGAAAATTAATATTAGTTTAGGAGAGGAGTAATACTCACTTAACCGTACTCAAATCGACCTAAAACGCTCGTGGGTGGACGCCCTTTCTCAGCAAGCCCTGAACCCCAACTGAGAATCTCAATTTCGAAACCCTAGCCCTTTCGAGCAGTGGTGATTTGTAGAGGTTTGAGACTCGGTTTTGGCTCTAATTTATAGAGGAGGCTGGGATGGAGGTGGGTCACCGGTTTCCGGCACGTGGGCGGCCAGTTTTGGGCGAGCAAACGCGTGGGTGTAGGGCTGTGCGAAGTGGAGGTAATCAGGAGGAGGAACGGGTGGCTGAGACGCGTGGTGTGGGGGACCAATCGTCCCTTTCCCTCGCTGGTGACGCGTGCTGTCTGGCAGCAGCGCCAGATGGCTGGTCGCCGGTGAGAGAGAGATTCTAGAGAGAAGGGGTTGCGGTAGAGAGGGGGCAGAGCAAGGATGACTTTTGGTGTGTTCTCTTTGCTTCTCTGTTTTTCGGCCCCCATGCCTGACCCTCATCCCCTATTTTCATGATTTCTCTTTTTTTGTGGCTTATTAACACATTCAACCCAGTTCTAGCCACAAACTTAATACCGAATAGTCTAATCTCGGGTCAAAACGTCCTATAATTAACATTCTAATTAAGACTTCGAAAGTTAATTAAATGAAACGAAAACGATTTTAAGAACTCGGGTTAGCGTTGATTCAAACATTTTCATAATTAAGTAACGTCGATAATAACATAAATTAAATAATCATTCTTTTTAGCGAAATTAATAGTTAAAAAAAACGCACACAGCTGACTTAATATTTTTGTTGAGCAATAATTCAAGGCAACTATAGAAATTTAACAACTAGAACACCTGATCAGTAGTAAAACGATAGCGTGGCCCTAACAGTCACTCCATTGTAGAAAGCTTGAACAATCATCCATCGCTGAAGCCCATAGTGAGGGCACAACCACAACAAGTCTTTCAACCGATCCCAAGGCTCATGGAGTGTCTCTTCATCCTTTTAGGTAAAGTTGGTGATTTAGTTCCTCAAACTTGCCGTTTTTCTTGGTGGGAAGAATTTGGCAAGGAAAGCTCTAGTAAGCTCATCCCATGTGGTAATACACCCGGGAGGTAAAGAATGAAGTCATGCTCTCGCCTTGTTCCTAAGTGAAAAGGGAAATAGTTGCAGTCGAATGGCATCAGTAGAGCCTCTGTTGAGCTTCAATGTGTCACACACCTCTAAAAAGACTAAGAGGTCTAAGTTCTGGTCTTCCAATGGGGTGTCTCCAAATTGGGATTGTTGCACCATGGAAATAAGAGTCGGCTTGAGCTCAAAGTTGTTTGCCTCCATGTTAGGACGAGCAATGTTTGGGGCAATGCCTTGGACTCCTGGGGTAACAAAATCCCTGAGCATCCTTCTTTGCCACCACCTCCTCCGGCCATATTTGGTGAGGTCCTTCTAGCCTTGCACCTTTGTTCCTCAAGTCTTTGTTTCTTCCTCCATAAACAGAAAGTCCTCTCAATCTCAGGATCAGGTTCGTATAGAAATGGACTTTGCATAAATAGGGGAAGATTCCTATAAGCACAATCACCAACACTACCAATGCAATCAAAAAGAAAAGAACAATAAAGTAAAACACTTAGTCAATTTCATAAGACTAACTCAATAGTTAACAATTTGGTCCCCGCCAACGGTGCCAAAAACTTGGTCACATCTGCAAATGCAAGGGTGCTATAGTATGGATTACAAGATCATCCTCAAGGACCATAGTAAGCTATCAAGCTAATGTCTAATTGAAATTGCTAAGTAATCAATCTTTTCAATGAGCCAATTTAATAAACTAATTATCTAATTGGAAATAAATCAAAGTTAAACATCTAGGAATTTGATAAAGCAAGTAAAGAGTTGGATAAGCATGCACTTTTCATGGATTGAACGATTCAAGGAATTGCAATCGAATTAAATTTGATCCTTTTTTTTGAAATGAGCTAAGTTGCCTACATGAATTCAACTAACTCTCTCTGAAGTGTCTTTGATTTAGCTAGGTTGAAGATTCATGAATTCTAAGTCTCCTCTTAACACGCAATTCTATCTCCAGTTTTTCCAGGTCAAGTTCTATCAAGATGTTCTAGTAGCCAGTTTCACTATTCAGTACTTCACGCAACTGTGTAACATAAGCAAGCAAAATTGGCCAAATACTACTCACAACAGTTCAATCTCAAGGTAGAAGTAAAATCATTCCAAAATTATGAAATCAGCACAACATTGCAAAGATAAAGGATCCAACTGCAATACTATGGCTAATAAATCCCCAGATTTATAAAACTATTCACTCATATGTCTAATTTAACAAAAACAAGAATTCAAAAGTAAGTTCAAAGGAAGAAAAACTTTACAACAATGGCGGCCTTTCAATTGTTTAACAATCTTCAAGCCTCCAAGAGCAAAGCTTTTTCCTTCAAATCTCAAAAACTAAACTAAACTAAACTAAGCTAAACCTAAAGAGAGATGAGAGTAGGTTATGGTTGCTACAAAATCCTCTCTTTTAAGCCTTGGAACACGCCATTATAAGCGTCAAACGAAGCACCCTCACCCGCACAATGAAGGAAGATGAAAAGGTTAGCAGTTACAGGCTAACCACGATCCGTGGTAGCCACCACGGTTGGACTGTGGTCTTAGCTGGTTCCAAATTCTTCTGCTCTTTTCTTACTCTACAGACGTAGGGCTTAGGGTACCTCCATGGAAGGTCAATATACACTCTAATGGGGGTCAATTACTTGGTCAAACAGCCTAAAATCCTGTAAATATTATCAAAGAGCCATACCCAGGCATAAAATGAGAATAAGAGCATAAATTATGACATTAAGCCTATAAATTCCTAAAAAAGTGCTACAAAACATCCGAAAAATGAAGCATATAAAAGCACTTATCAGGTTGTGTGTGTGATAAAGGGTACAAAATAAATTAAAGTACTAATTAATATGCTAACCAATAAAGTTATGACATTCGTAAAAAGATGTGAAGTCACTAAATTTTCTATATAGTTATATAGATTTGTCTACAAATATCTATCTTACATGCAAGCATCGGTACGACTAGAATGGCATGGATTAAGAGGAGTGTTCCAACTTATTCTTTTCAGTTTTTGTTAATGCCTAAGGCACTAGTGCTTACACTTGTGAGTGAAACATAAGCATAAGAGACACCTCCTGGTATCGCAAAGACATAATTGAAAATATCCATGGCACATTGGGTGAATAAAGTAATTTAGGAAAAGCGATCTCCATCATGCCTGGAGGTAATAGAATAATCCTCTCAGTGAACTATTTGATGTAGAATAAGGCAATAAAGGAATGAAACAGAAAAAAGCGATCAAACTTCCAATTAAACTAACTAACTGAATTGAGAATTTAGGTTGCAAACTCACTAATTCGAGGATAAGTTGAACTTGTTCTTGGACACAGTCACACCACCAAGACAAATCCAGGGCCCTTATGGGCATTCTGGATACAGATACACCACCAGAATGCCACCAAGATGATGAATGCTGAAACTGTAAGCTTGACTTAACAACAGCTAGTAACTCAACATGGAAGATATGAACTAGCATAAAGGAACTTAATTCCACCAACCAGAACTGCAAAGATTCACCACCAACCCCTTAAAGCAGAATCCACTAGGAGGATTGGATAAAGAATCACTCTCATACACCACCTGGACAGGCTAAAATTAGAGAGATTTGAGAGAGTTTTACTTAAAACCAGCAAAGGGAGTTTTCATTCAACATAATCTGAGTATTACAGTAAGGCACAAGCCTTAAATATCATAATACAATCAAAAGATCAACGACCATAATTACTTTTGGCCACAATTAGAAAACAGAAAGAGACTAAGACTAGCTTAAATCAGCAGCTGGCTGGATCTTTGGCACCTAAACCCTTTGCTTATCTCCATCACTAAGGTGTCAACCTTTAAAAGCATCCAACTACCTGCTAATGATGGTCTTGAGTGGGATTTGTAGCTTATTACACCGGGCTAAGCAAACCTGCCAACAAGTACAACACCCTGAAATCTAAGGGATAAAAGGGTATTTCTTGCATTCTGAAGCTGGATAAAAGCTGGTGCTAAGGGAGCTGAATCTGCAACTTTAGGGCCATGTTGGATAAATATTACACATATGTCCAAGCCCTTAGATTGACCAAAACGAGCTGCTAAGTTAGAGGACTAAAATCCTCCCTAAAACTGTTGTTGTTAAACTGCTACTACAGAATTAAATTCCATGGCAAAAATTCAAGCAACCTTTATCATTTAGGAGCTGAATGTGAGATGATAAATGAGTTAGGGTACTAATAAAAAGGGAATGAATTCCTTTGGCATGACTCAGTTACTAGAAGCAAGCATAAAATAACCTTAAGCATGCTGACTACAGGTTGCCTTTATTAACCTGAACTGAACTAAGGCTATTGTGTGAGCCTCAAAAGACTTGGTTTGGCTAGTAGTGATGCTAGGGTGTCCAACAAAGCAAAGATCTCCCCAAGGTGGCGTCCAAGCTGAGCTGCATTGCCTCACAGAATAGGCCTTGTTGGTGACTGAATAGCAAACTCCTATCTGGTTCTAGATGAGGGTTTTGAACTACCTCTTGTTCTGCATCATCCTCTCCTCTTATGAGATGATTTGCCCTTAAATCCCCAAAGTCAATTTCATCGTCTATGTAAGGACTCAGATCACCCACATTGAAGGTGACTGAAACAGCTATATCCCTTAGGAGTTCCAGTTTGTATGCATTGGCTCCCACCCTTGCTAGAACTTTGAAAGGTCCATCCCCTCTAGCCATCAGCTTACTTTTCCTCTTGGTGGGGAACCTCTCCTTCCTGAGGTGCAACCAAACAAGGTCTCCAAGCTGAAACTCTATACCTTTCCTGTTCTAGTTGACCTTAGCTTTGTAGGCTTGATTAACCTTCTCAATGTGTGCTCTAATCTGTTCATGGAGCCTCTTCATTTCTTTGGCCCTCTTTTCAGCCTCAAAACTGACCTTACAGTCAGTAGGTAGAGGAATAAGATCAATGGGGGTCAGGGGGTTAATTCCATACAATGCCTCAAAAGATGAACAGCCAGTAGCTCTAACAGGTGTTCTGTTGTAAGCAAACTCAGCATGAGGCAATTTAACATCCCGTTCCTTCAAGTTCTTCTGGACCATGGTTCTTAGGAGGGTGGATAGAGTCCTATTGTTAACCTCAGTTTGGCCATCAGTTTGAGGATGGCAGGTTGTGCTATACAGGAGCTTGGTACCCAACAGATGCCATAAGCTTCTCCAAAAATGAGATAAAAACTTAGTGACCCTATCACTTATAATGGTTTTGGGGACTCCATGCAGTCTGATGATTTCTCTAAGGTACAGATCAGCAATATGAAAGGCATCATCAGCCTTGTGACATGCCACAAAATGAGCTATTTTGGTGAACCTGTCTACCACTACCATGACTGAGTCTTTACCCCTCTGTGTCCTAGGTAAGGCAACAAAAAAATCCATACTTACATCCTCCTAAGGCCTTAATGGAATAAGAAGGGGTGTGTAAAGACCCTGATGGAACTAGCTCTTGGCTTTATGGCAAATTTAGCACCTGGACACTACCCTGTGCACATCTTCCCCCATTTTGGGCCAATGAAAGTGCTCCTTCAGAATGTCCAAGGTCTTGTTCATCCCAAAGTGCCCAGCAAGTGATCCCCCATGGGCCTCTCTTACTAGCAACTCCCTCAATGGACATGCTGGAATACACAGTTTGTTCCCCTTGAACAAAACCCCATCTTGCATTACATAAGACCCTTGAGCTGGAGTGTTGCTGACTAACTCCTGGAAAGCTGAGTCTTCAAGGTAATAGGCCTGAATGGACTGCAATCCCAGTAGCTTTGCACCTATAACAGAGATCAAAGCATATCTCCTTGAGAGTGCATCTGCTACCACATTCTCAGTTCCCTTCTTGTGCTTGGCAGAAAAGTTGAAAGCTTGCAGAACTCTACCCGTTTGGCATGTCTGGCATTGAGTTTAGGTTGGCCATTAAGATACCTAAATGCTTGATGATCTGAATGTACGACAAAAGCCTTAGGCTTTAGGTAGTGATTCCAGTTACTCAAAGCTCTAACTATGGCATAGAATTCTTTGTCATAGGTTGAGTAGTAGAGTTTTGGACCACTAAGCCTTTCACTGAAGTAGGCCAGAGGCTTCTTGAGTTGTGTAAAAACAGCTCCAATGCCCACCCCACTGGCATCACACTTTACCTCAAATAATTCTTCAAAATTGGGCAATGCCAGTACTGGTGCTTCACATAACCTCTTCTTGATGATTTCAAAGGCTTTCTGTGCTGCTGGTGGCCAAGAAAAATTGCCCTTCTTCATACATTCAGTAAGAGGAGCCATGATTGTACTAAAATCCTTGATAAACCTCCTCTAAAAGGAAGCTAACCCATGAAAGCTTCTGACTGTAGTGAATGGGTTAGGTACTGGCCAGGATTTAATGGCCTCAATCTTGGCTTCATCCACCTGAATTCCATCACAAGACACCACATAACCAAGGAAAATAACCCTTGGCACTAAGAACTCACACTTTTCCAATTTCCCATACAATTTCTGGCTTCTAAGGGTGGTGAAAACCTACTTAAGGTGCTGAATGTGATCAAACTCGGTTTTGCTGTATACAAGTATGTCATCAAAATGTACAACCATAAACAGACCTATATAGGGCCTAAGCACTTCATTCATCAACCTCATGAAGGTGCTAGGTGCATTAGATAGCCCAAATAGCATGACAAGCCATTCATAAAGCCCTTGCTTTGTCTTGAAAGCAATTTTCCATTCATCCCCTTCTCTCATTCTGATCTGATGATAGCCACTTCTTAAATCTATCTTGGAGAAGATCTTGGAACCATGCAGTTCATCCAACATATGATCAAGTCTAGGAATAGGATACCTGTACTTGATTGTGATATTGTTGATGGCCCTGCTGTCTACACACATCCTGATGGAGTCCCCACCACCATAGACAAAGAAGAAGGTCTAACAAGTCATACAAGGTCCAATAAAAGCTCCAAAGTTCAAGCATTGACTCACATTGTCAAAGATAGTCAAGGGTGTGCACACGGGTTAAAGAACCAGAATTTACCCGGTTTTGTTCACCTCATAACTTAAGCTACATTCTGGCTTAAGTCTTGAATTTTTACATTATTGGAATCCTCATGATGTCTACTTTCAGGTCCAAGCATTAGATTTCAATCATTCCCACAAGAGGATGGGAGATCAAGGCCTTTTGTCAAACCGGTTAGATTGGGCTCCATTATGCACGGTTTAATGTTTAAGCCAAATTACCCCACTTAAACATGCTATAACCTTGATTTCTTTAGGGGGGGTGTTCATACACATCCCAAAGTTACCCCCCATGGCCTGAAAACCAAATCATACTCACTTTTCATAAGCTTAAACTTAGTCTAAAAATCGGCCACAACCGTGATCAAACCCGGTTTACTAGAACCCGATTCTTTTCTTGCTTCATTTGTGTTCTACCACTTGCAAAGCTGATTGGCACACTTACCTAGGCTTGGCACACGTCCCAAAACATCCAATGATGGGCTGCAACCTTGGTAAGGTCGACCAATAAGGAGCAAGCTGCAAACTTTGTGTCTCTTGCATGCTATTGGCTAGACAAAAAGCAAGTACCACTTTTCGGCTGTCCGATGAGAATTCAGCAAGCATTCTGGTTGTATTAAGCTTAATTATGAGTAGATTAACGTATAATAAGCATTAGTATTACTTTACTTTATGCTTTGGATGTATTTAGATTAGGCTAAGCAAGCTTTATAATCAATTAGCTCAAACCGGTTGTATTAGTTGCTTAATACCTTTCCTAGCTAGTAAGGAAAGCTAGAGGGGTGTGTGTGTGTGTGTGTGTGTGTGTGTGCTTGCTAGCTTAGCTATTTTTCTAGTTACATAAGAGCACCACATGGCCATAGCTACAACATAACCTTTCTTTGAATGAAAATCAATTTCAGAGCTTTTAGCTTTCTTCCCTCAAATACTTCACTTGCTTATCCTTAATTTGGTCGATTAAGGTGGTGATCAAGTAAGTCCTAACCTTTGTTAAGTGGTGTTTCTGTATCTTAACTAAAGATCAGGGAGCCTAAACTTATGTTTGGTGGTGATTCTGTATCCAAGCATTGAGTTTAGAACTATCCAATTCATGTTCCAAGCACACGGTTTCAAAGAGAAGCAAAGTGAGTTTACTAGCTTTAATTTTGAGTTAGTAATTCATAACTTTGAATCTCTTTCACTTTCATCCATTCATAAGCCTTTCTTATATCCATTCCCATGCTTACCCTAAGCTAAGACTACCCCCCTTTGGTCTAGCTTCCATTCAAAACACATAGCCAAACTCAGCCGTGCAAAGTGACTAAACTCGGCTTTAGCAACCAGCAAAGTGGCATGGCCACCCCATGCCCTTAAGCACGACCATGCCTCCCCTTGAACATGTGATTTCTCTTGTTTTAAGTCGTGTTTTTTATGTGTGTTGGCTTGGGTTCTTCCTTCCGTTGAGACATACATCATATTTGGTATCAGAGCAAAGGTTTCACCTTGGCCTAGCATACCCTTCCACTTCCACAAATCATTCATTCATTCCCTCCTACACAAATTCAATTTTCCCCTTTGTTTAAGCAACCTTATTCAAGCATGATTTCAACAAGCATATCTTTGGAAGAAAGGTTTGAAGCTTTGATGAAGCAAAATGAGTTCTTGGCTAGCAAAATTCGAGAAGACTCACAAAGAAACCAAGAAGCTCAAGCACAAAATGACTACTTACGAAAGCAGTTGGGTTCGTTCATGAAGCAAAAGCAAAGGATGAATGAAGAAACTCTTCAATCTGAACCTAGAGCACGTGAGCAAGTCTATAGCCATGATTTTGATTCCTCAAGTGAAGAAGAAATGCCTAGATTGGCTAGAGGAGAGCAACGGTTTCAAGCTAACACAAATGATTTCAGAGTTGAAGTTCCTGAATTTGAAGGTAAGCTTGATCCTGAGGAGTTTATTGATTGGTTACATACAGTTGAAAGAGTCTTTGAGTATAAATATATACCTGATGATAAGAAGGTCAAGTTAGTGGCTTTAAGACTTAGAAAGTATGCATCTTTATGGTGGACAAACTTGAATGTTAAGAGGCTTAGAGAAAGAAAAGCAAGAATCCAAACCTGGGAAAAGATGAAAACTAAGCTTAAGACACGGTTTCTCCCACCTACTTATGTCCAAGATTTCTATTCTCAATTTCATAATCTCACTCAAGGTAGCATGAATGTTGAGGAATACACATGTGAGTTTGAGAAATTGATGATTAAATGTGACATTCAACAACCTGAAGAACAAACCATAGTTAGATACTTGGGAGGTCTTGATCCTAGGTATTCTAATGTGGTGGAATTGCAAGCCTATGCTTCATTTGATGATGTTTGTGTATTACCTCACAAAGTGGAACAACAAAAGGCCAAACAGCCCTAAAAACCTCAAAATACAAGGCCTTTCATTCAGAACCAACCTTTTAACAAGGGGAGTTCCAATCCTACTCCTAAACCACAAAATCCATTTCCCTCTAATCCACAAAGAATCCCAGCTCCACAAAAGACTCCAGCACCCCTATTTCGACCTAACCCCAATCCAATAAGCAATAAAAGGTGTTTCAAGTGTCAAGGGCTTGGTCACATTGCTTCGAAGTGTCCAGACATAAAAGTTATCACCTTGGCCGAATGGGCAACCGTGAGAGAAGGTTTTGAAGAGGAAGAAAATGAGGTTGAAAGTGAGCTAGAACTTGAAGAAACTCAAGATGAAGTTGTTGAAGAAGCTGATGAAGGTGAGCTCTTAGTTTTGAGAAGAGTTCTAAGCAACCAAAAGGGAGTTAAAGATGAACAAAGAGAGAACATATTTCATACTCGGTGTACCACCTAAGGGAAGATATGCTCTTTGATCATTGATGGCGGAAGTTGTGCTAATGTAATTTCTCTAACCATGATTGAGAAACTAGGGTTGTAAACAATGACTCATCCACATCCTTACAACATCCAGTGGTTAAATCAAAGCAAGGGAATTCAGGTGAACTCTCGTTGTTTAATCCCTTTTTCCATTGGAAAGAACTATCAGGATGAGTTATGGTGTGATGTTATTCCTATGGATGCTTGTCATATGCTTTTAGGGAGACCATGGTTGTATGACCGTAGGGTTATGCATAATGGTTACCTAAACACTTATTCATTTACCAAAGATGGCAAGAAAATCACCTAGCCCCTTTATCCCCATCCAAACTTCCTGAAATACACCCACAAAATAAGCCCCCACGAAATGAGTGCTTATTAACCGTGAGTGAGTCTATTTTAAAGGCTTCTCAACATGAGTTTAAAGCCTTTAAAGAGTGGATACTAAGCATCCAAGAAGAACCATAAAACTTGATACCCACTCATCCCATTGCAAGAACACTCATTGAAAAATTCTGTCATTTGTTTCTTGAGGAAATCCCCACGGGTTTGCCTCCAAAGAGAGATATTCAACACCACATTGATCTTATTCCTGGTTCCATCCTACTAAACAAGCCAGCATATAGGATGAATCCAAAGGACACTAATGAAATTCAAAGACAAGTTGCAGAATTGCAGGAGAAAGGATTGATTTGAGAGTCTTTGAGTCCATGTGTCGTTCCAGCTCTTTTGGTGCCCAAGAAAGATCGTGGAATGAGAATGGGTGTTGATAGTAGGGCTATTAACAAGATTACTATCAAGTATAGGTATCCCATACCAAGACTTGAAGATATGCTAGATGAGTTGTATGGTTCTAAAGTGTTTTCAAAGATCGATCTTCGGAGTGGTTACTACCAAATCAGAATTAGAGAAGGTGACAAAATGGAAGACAGCTCTCAAGACAAAAGGAGGACTCTATGAATGGTTGGTAATGCCTTTTGGTCTTTCTAATACACCTAGTACTTTGATGATATTGGAAAGTTTGTGGTAGTCTACTTTGATGATATTTTGGTGTATTCTAAGAATGAGCATGAACATCAAGATCACCTATCTCAAGTTATGCTTATCTTAGAACGTGAGAAGTTATTTGGTAACCTTAAGAAGTGTGCTTTCTTTACTCCTGAAGTTACATTTCTTGGTTATATTGTGACTGAAGATGGTATAAAGGTAGATGAAAGCAAGAAGCTATTCGGCCTTGGCCTATACCTAAGAGTATACATGATGTTCGAGCTTTCCATGGTTTAGCTTCTTTCTACAGGAGATTTATTCGTGGTTTTAGCACTATTATGGCTCCTATGACTGAAGTTATCAAAGGTACATCATTTGTGTGGACACCAAAAGCACAATCTGCCTTTGAAGATATCAAAGCAAAGCTTACTCAAGCACCGATTCTATCCTTGCCATGCTTTAGTAAGACCTTTGAAGTTGACTGTGATGCCTCTGGTGTAGGTATTGGTAGAGTTCTTACTCAAGAAGGCAAACCTCTAGCCTTGTTTAGTGAGAAATTATGTGATTCAAGAAGAAAGTACTCCACTTATGATAAAGAGTTCTATGCTATTGTGAGATGCTTAGAGCATTGGAGTCATTATCTTATTACTAGTGAGTTTATCTTACATTCTGACCATGAAGCATTGAAGTATATACAAGGGCAGCATAAGTTAAACTCAAGGCATGCCAAGTGGGTCGAGTTTATGCAATCATATCACTTCACAATCAAGCACAAGTCAGGTAAACTCAATCAAGGTGCAGATGCTCTATCTCGGAGGTATCTCTTATTATTTCAGTTAGATGCTTGTGTACTTGGTTTTGAGCATCTAAAGGTTTAATATGACAATGATGAAGACTTTGGGGCATTATATGCTGATTGTTCTAAACACCCCAAAGGAGATTTTCTTATCCAGGAAGGATTTCTTTTCAAGGGTACTCGACTATGTATCCCAAAGTGTAGCACAAGAGAACTTTTAATTAAAGAAGTTCATGGAGGATCTTTAGCTGGACATTATGGACAGAACAAAACTGTTACCATGCTAAGGGAGCATTATTATTGGCCAGCTATGGAAAGAGATGTACAGGACATACTCAAGAGGTGTGGAACATACCAAATTGCCAAAAGCCATTCACTACCTCAAGGCTTATAGACTCCATTGCCTATTCCCACTTCTCCATGGGTTGATGTAAGTATGGACTTCATTCTTGGACTTCCTAAAACCCAAAGGAACAAGGATTCTATCTTTGTTATGGTTGATCGGTTTTCTAAGATCTCTCATTCCATTCCATGTAACAAGACTAATGATGCTACACATATTGCTGAATCGTACTTCAAAGAAGTGACAAGATTACATGGTATTCCTAGGTCTATTATTTCTAATAGGGATACCAAGTTTTCAAGTCATTTTTGGATTACATTGTGGAAGAAGTTAGGTACTAAACTGAAGTATAGTACTACTTGTCATCCACAAACTGATGGACAAACTGAGGTTACTAATCGAACCTTGGGAACACTCCTAAGAGCTTTAATTAAACCTCATGTAAAGGCTTGGGATTTGCTTTTACCCCATGTAGAGTTTGCTTACAATATGACACCAAGCAAGGCTACTGGTCTTTCTCCATTCAAGGTGGTCTATGGAATTGATCCCCTTAGTCCACTTTATCTCACACCACGATCATTTGATCAAAAGCCAAATGCAGATGCAGCAGCAAGGGTAGAATAAATCAACAAGGTTCATGAGTTGGTAAGGAGAAAGATTGAGAAGACTAATGAAGCCTATCAAGCTCGCGCCAACAAGCATAAGAAGAAAGTGGTTTTTCAACCTGGAGACCTTGTATGCATTCACCTTAGGAAGGAAAGATTTCCATCCAAAAGGAAGAACAAGCTTATGCCACGAGCTGATGGTCCTTTTAAGGTACTTGAACGTATTAATCACAATGCTCGTAAGGTTGATTTTCCAGGTGACTATGGAGTTTCAGCCACATTCAATGTAGCTGATTTGAAAGCTTACTAAAATGATGATTACCTTGCTGATTTGAGGATCAAATCTTCTCAATAAGGGGAGGATGATGGAGTCCCCGCCACCATAGACAAGGAATAAGGTCCAACAAGTCATACAACGTCCAATACAAGCTCTAAAGTTCAATCATTGACTCACATTGCCAAAGAGAGTCAAGGGTGTGCACACAGGTTAAAGAACCAGAATTTATCCGGTTCTGTTCACCTCATAACTTAAGCTACATTGTGGCTTGAGTCTTGAATTTTTGCATTTTTGGAATCCTCATGATGTCTACTTTCAGGTCCAACCATTAGTTTTCAATCATTCCCACAAGAGGATGGGAGATCAAGACCTTTTGTCAAACCAGTTAGATTAGGCTCCATTCTGCACGGTTTAATATTTAAGCCAAATTATTCCACTTAAACATGCTATAACCTTGATTTCTTTGGGGGGGAGGTTCATACACATCCCAAACTTACCACCCATGGCCTGAAAACCAAATCATACTCACTTTTCATAAGCTTAAACTTAGTCTAAAAATCGGCCACAACCGTGATCAAACCCGGTTTACTAGAACCCGATTCTTTTCTTGCTTCAGTCGTGTTCCACCACTTGCAAAGCTAATTGGCACACTTCCCTAGGCTTGGCACACGTCCCAAAACATCCAATGATGGGCTGCAACCTTGGTAAGGTCGACCAATAAGGAGCAAGCTACAAACTTTGTGCCTCTTGCATGCTATTAACTAGACAAAAAGCAAGCACCACTTTTCAGTTGTCCAACGAGAATTCAGCAAGCATTCTGGTTGTATTAAGCTTAATTATGAGTAGATTAATGTATAATAGGCATTAGTATTACATTACTTTATGCTTTGGATGTATTTAGATTAGGTTAAGCAAGCTTTGTAATCAATTAGCTCAAACTAGTTGTATTAGTTGCTTAATACCTTTCCCAACTAGTAAGTAAAGCTAGAGGGGTGTGTGTGTGTGTGTGCGTGTGCTTGCTAGCTTAGCTATTTTGCTAGTTACATAAGAGCACCACATGGCCATAAGTACAACATAACCTTTCTTTGAATGAAAATCAGTTTGAGAGCTTTTAGCTTTCTTCCCTCAAATACTTCACTTGCTTATCCTTAATTTGGTCGATTAAGGTGGTGATCAAGTCAATCATAACCTTTGTTAAGTGGTGTTTCTGTATCTTAACTAAAGATCAAGGACCCTAAACTCATGTTTGGTGGTGATTCTGTATCCAAGCATTGAGTTTAGAACTATCCAATTCATGTTTCAAGCACACAGTTTCAAAGAGAAGCAAAGTGAGTTTACTAGCTTTAATTTTGAGTTAGTAATTCATAACTTTGAATCTCTTTCACTTTGATCCATTCATAAGCCTTTCTTACATCCATTCCCATGCTTACCCTTAGCTAAGACTACCCCCTTTGGTCTAGCTTCCATTCAAAACACATAGCCAAACTCAGCCGTGCAAAGTGACTAAACTCGGCTTTAGCAACCAACAAAGTGGCACGGCCACCCCATGCCCTTAAGCACTACCGTGCCTCCCCTTGAACGTGTGATTTCTCTTGTTTTAAGTCGTGTTTTTTATGTGTGTTGGCTTGGGTTCTTCCTTTCCTTGAGACATACATGACATCCTCCAAGTACCATCCTTCTTTGGCACTAACAATGCTGGGACTGAACATGGACTCATGCTTTCCTTCACATAACCCCTATCAATCAGTTCCTGGACTTGCCTTTGTAGCTCCTTGGTTTCAGTAGGGTTACATCTGTAGGCAGGTTTGTTAGGCAATGGGGCTCCAGGGAGTAAGTCAATGTGGTGCTCTATACCCCTTTTAGGAGGAAGGCTAGGGGGTAAGTCTTGGGGAAAAACATCCTAAAACTCTTCCATCAAAGGTTGAACAGAAGGGTGTAAAGTTGTTTTATCTGAGTTAGGGGCAGACTCCAGCATTAGTACAGCAAAAACAGGCTTTGCCTTGGTAATAGCCATTTCCACTCTTCCCCCATTGACAAGTAAGGCACTCTCTTTATGTACAACCCCCCCTAGTTTCAGGTTTTTGTGTTTGGTTGGGGGGTAAAGGGGTCAGTGTCATGTTTTTACCCTTCAGTTTGAAGGAATAAGTGTTGGAGTGGCCATGATGAATGACATCCCTATCAAACTGCCAAGGCCTGCCCAGGAGCAAATGGCAAGCATCCATTAGCAAGACATCACACAGAACTTCATCCTGATATTCACCAATTGAAAAAGGAACCAAGGTTTGTTTGGAAACTAATTACCTCATTCCCCTTTTTGAGCCATTACAAGGTATATGGTCTAGGGTGGCTAATGGTGGCCATATTCAGCTTGCTGACCATTTTAGTAGAAGCGGCATTAGTGCAGCTACCCCCATCTATAATCAGGTTGCATGTCTTGTTGGCAACCTTGCACCTGGAGTGGAATATTTGCTCTCTTTGGCTGGCTTTAGGTGGGGCTTTAGTGGCATGAAGGACCCTTTTGATCATGAGCATCTCACCTTCTTCAAGTGGCAAGTAAGAGGTTTCACCTTCTTCAGCAGAGTCTTCTTCCTCATCCTCTTCTACCTCTATGTGATCTAGCTCTTCAATTTCTCTGATTGTGAGTACCCTTCTATTGGGACAATCTGCTTGAAAATGGCCATAGCCATGGCACTTGAAACATTTCTTCTGACCTTTAGGAAGGTCTCTGGCAACCTCCTTCCCCTTTCGCTTGTCATCCTTAGGGGTAGGGTCTGGTTTGTAGGAATTGAAAGGTTTCACTGGCACAGCAGGTTTGGGAGGGGCAGTAGGGTAAGGTCTTCTAGATTTAAGTTGTTTTTGTACCTTAACAGCTAGTTTACAGGCATCTTCAAATGTCCAGAAAGGTTGCAACTCAACCCTCTCTAAAATAGAAAAGTTTAAGCCCTTGAGAAACCTGGCAATGGTTTGTTCAGGTTCTTCCCTCAAGGCACATCTGATTTGCAACTGCTCGAACTCCCTGATATATTCCTCAACCTTCATGCTCCCTTGGTGCAAGGAAGTGACCTTTAGATATAGCTCTTGCTTGTAGGTGGCAAGCAAGAACATCTTATCCATATGCCTTTTCAGTTTCACATAAGTTTTAACTTTAGGCTTACCTTCCAATGCCTTGGTTCTCTTCAGGTTCTCATACCACAGTGAAGCATACTGCTTTAGCTTCAAAACAGCAAGCTTGAAGGCCTTTTCTCCAGAATATCCTTTGATTTCCATAATTCTTTCCATAGCCTGAACCCATTCCAAGTAATCTTCAGGCTTCAAACTTCCATCAAATTCAGGGGCCTCTATTATGAGGTCCTTGAGGTCATCTCTGTGCATTCTCCTCCTCCTTGGCCTAACATCTCCAGTGGAAGATTCACTGCCATATTGAGAATCAGGAGGGGAATCAAAACCTCCAGGAGGGTCCTGAGGTGGTTCCCTTTCTCTTCCTCTAGGCTGATTCATGAGCTGTTGAATCTGAGCTGTAAGGGTCCTGATGCTTTCTTGCATTTCCAGAATAGCCCTATCTCTCCTAAGCTTATGAGCCTGTTCCAGAGAGAGACCTCTAGGAACTCTCATAGGTTGCTGGGGTGGGGAGGAAGTGTTTTCCCTTTCTGCCATGGTGCTAAGTGAGAAAAATCAGAATGTTGTGGTTGTTTGAGGAGCTTGGTTCTTTGTGGCTGGAATTGTGTTTGGTCTGATAGGGTTTTCTTGTGTTTGAACAACCAATGAACAAAGCTAGGAGAGAAAATAGCAAAGGATAACAGAAGCAACTCACCAAGAATCAAGTTGGGCTCTGATACCAGCTAATGTATGGTGAAACTGCAAGCTTGACTTAAAAACAGCTAGCAACTCAACGTGGAAGATATGAACTGGCATAAAGGAACTTAATTCCACCAACCAGAACTGCAAAAATTCACCACCAACCCCTTAAAACAGAATACACCAGGAGGATTGGATAAAGAATCACTCTCATACACCACCTGGACAGGCTAAAGTTAGAGAGATTTGAGAGAGTTTTGCTTAAAACCATTAAAGAGAGTTTTCATTCAACATAATTTGAGTATTACAATTAGCGACAAGCCTTAAATATCATAATCCAATCAAAAGATCAACGACCACAATTACTTCTGGCCACAATTAGAAAACAGAAAGAGACTAAGATTAGCTTAAATCAGCAGCTGGCTGGATCTTTGGCACCTAAACCCTTTGCTTATCTTCATCACTAAGGTGTCAACCTTTAATAGCATCCAAGTATCTGCTAATGATGGCCTTGAGTGGGGATTTACAGCTAATTACTCCAGGTTAAGCAAACCTGCCAGCAAGTACAACACGCTGAAATCCAAGGGATAAAAGGGTATTTCTTGCATTCTGAAGCTCGATAAAAGCTGGTGATAAGGGAGCTGAATCTGCAACTTTAGGGCCATGTTGGATAAATATTTAGACATATTTCCAAGCCCTTAGATTGACCAAAATGAGCTGCTAAGTCAGAGGATTAAAATCCTCCCTAAAATTGTTGTTGCTGTTGTTGCTAAACTGCTGCTACAGAATTAAATTCCATGGCAAAAATTCAAGTAACCTTTATCATTTAGGAGCTGAATATGAGCTAATAAATGAGTTAGGGTACTGATCAAAAGGGAATGAATTCCTTTGGCATGACTGAGTTACTGGAAGCAAGCATAAAATAACCTTAAGCATGCTGATTGGAGGTTGCCTTTATTAACCTGAACTGAACTAAGGCTGTTGTGTGAGCCTCAAAAGACTTGGTTTGGCTAGCAGTGATGCTAGGGTGTCCAACAAAGCAAAGATCTCCCCAAGGTGGCCTCCAAACTGAGTTGCATTGCCTCACAGAATAGGCCTTGTTGGTGATTGAATAACAAACTCCTCTCTAGTTCTGGATGAGGGTTTTGAACTAGCTCTTGTTCTGCATCACAAGACTCATTAGAACACCACTTGAATTGGATAAATGCAGGATAACTAGAGAGAATTTGAAAGAAAAGGAGCTATGCTTGACTTCGTACATTCAACAACTCAGTTCTTACAAATGAAAGTTAGGTTTTTATACCTAACCTTGATCTCTCTCTCAACGGCTAAACCAAAAATGTAGAAGATACTAAAAATAGCAAACAGATTTAAGCCAAAAGAGCATAAATCAGTAGCTATAATCAGATCTTTAACACCTAGTTATGTTGTTAATCTCCATTGTTGAGGTGCCAAGCTAATATAGCATAAAAGTACTTATAATAATAGCCTTGAGATGCGATTTGCAGCTGCTAATCAAGTGATTAACCCGACTTTTCAGCAAGTATAACAGCTAGATATCCAATGGATCAAAGGGAATTTCCTTTGATTTTGTGTTGGTTAATAGCTAATGCAAGTTGATTTGACTTTGCTACTTTAGGACCTTCCTTGATAATATTTTAAACACCTTTCCAAGCCCTTAAACATGTCAAAGCTAGCTGCTAAAATGGAGTCAAAATTGACTCTATGAAATACTAACTGGCTGGGTTCAAAACTGGGCAGGTTAGCTATTTCTCGCTGAACGAGCTAGTTCATAGTTAGCGAAAGGTGGGGCAACTTGTATCATTTATTAGATGATAAGTGTATTAGAAAATCAGCTAAGTTACTCCCCAGAAGTACCCACTATTACTGGATCAAATAGTAAAGTTTGGACTAGTTGGGTATGCTTGGCAGAACACTGAAATCATAACCTTGATTCATGATCTTAAGAACTAAAGCTTGAACTTTCTAATTTGAATTGGCTTTAGTGGAGGGATTCCTATCATCCTCCCCTTGTTGAAGAGGATTTGACCTCAAATCCTCAAGGGGGATATCATCTAAATATGTACTTAAGTCTGCCACATTGAAGGTAGTAGAAACTTCATACTGTGCTAGAAGCTCAACTCTATATGCATTATCATTGATCCTTTCTAAGACCTTAAAAGGACCATCTACTCTTAGGTTCAATTTAGACCTTCTCTTTTAAGGGAACCTCTCATTCCTTAAATGAACAGAATAAGATCTCTAGCCTGAAAGACAACCTTCCTCCTATGCTTGTTGGGTTGAGTCTAGTAGCTAGCATTGCTCTTCTCAATCTTCTCCCTTACTTTATTATGCAATGCCTAAATCTCCCTTACCCTCCACTCAGCCTCAATGCTTCGTTTACCTTCAATGGCTCTTGGAACCAAGTCCATTAGAGTCAGTGGGTCAACACCATGTACTATCTTGAAAGGAGACAGACCAGTGGTCTTCTAAGGGCCTCTATTGTATGCAAACTCCACATGAGGTAGCAATAAATCCCAGCTCTTACCTTGTGTCCTGATCAAAGCTTGCAAAAGGATCCCCATAGTCCTATTGGTGACTTCAGTCTGGCCATCAGTCTATAGGTGGCAAGTAGCACTGAATTTAAGCTTAGTTCCCAGCTTCTTCCACAATGTGAGCTAGAAATGACTAAGGAACTTAGAATCTCTATCAAATACAATAGACCTTGGGACTCCATGTAGCCTCTTCACTACCCCCAAGTATAACTCAACCATTTGAACAACGTCATTGGTCTTTGTACAAGCTATAAAATGAGTCATTTTAGAGAATCTGTCTACAACCAGAAAGATAGAATCTTTCCCTCTTTGGGTTCTTGGCAAACCCAAAATAAAGTTCATGCTCATATCAGTCCATGTACCAAGAGGCACTAGGAGTAGAGTGTACAAGCCTTGGGGTAAGGAATGACTCTTAGCTACTTGGCAAATAGCACACCTCTTGATGAAGTCTTGTATGTCTTTTAATATACTTGGCCAGTAATAATGCTCCTTAAGCATCGATGTTGTCTTATCTTCTCTATAGTAGCCTGCAAGTGCTCCTCCATGAACCTCTCTGATTAGTAGCTCCCTTATCCTACACCTTGGGGCACATAATCTAATACCTTTAAACAAATAGCTATTATGAAGTAGATATTCTCCCTTGGGTCTCTGTTTTCAATTCTCATACAGCTCTTTGAAATCTTCATCATGACCGTATAAATTGTTGAGGTGCTCAAAGCCTAGTACATTGGTTTCAAGCTGAAATAATAAGAGGTGTCTTCTAGACAAAGCATCTCAGCTTGCCTGACCTATGCTTGATAGAGAAATGAAAGCATTGTAGGTACTCTATCCATTTTGCCTGCATAACATTGAGCTTATACTACCCTTGAATATACTTGAGGGCCTCATGATTAGAATGGAGAATGAATTTAGCAGCAATAAGATAATGACTCCAATGTTCTAAGCACCTAATGATTGCATAGAACTCTTTGTCCTATGTTGAGTATTTCCTTTTTGAATCGCAAAGCTTCTCTCTAAAGAATGCCAAAGGTCTACCTTCTTGAGTTAGAATACCTCCAATGCTTACTCCAAAGGCATCACACTCAACTTCAAAGATTTTCTCAAAACATGGCAATGCTATAACTGGGGCTTCAGGCAGTTTCATCTTGATCTCCTCAAAGGTTTGCTGGGCCTCAGAATTCCATTTAAAGGAACCCCCTTTAATCATCTTAGTCATCGGTGCCATGATGGTGCTGAAATTCTTGACAAATCTTCTATAGAATGAAGCCAGTCCATGGAAACTCCTCACATCATGAATACTCTTAGGAATAGGCCATCACCTGATTGCCTCCACCTAGCTCTCATCCACTTGAATTCCATTGGCAGTGACTATGTACCCCAAGAAAGTAACCTCATAGGTAAGAAAGATACACTTCTTAAGGTTGCCATAAAGCTTATCTCTTTCCAGAACCTGAATAATCTGTTGAGATGGCCTAGGTGCTCCTCCTCAGTCTTGCTATAGATCAAGATATCATCAAAGTATACAACTATAAATATGCCAATAAATGGTCTCAAGACATGATTCATTGGCCTCATGAATGTACTGGGTGCACTAGGCAAGCCAAAAGGCATGACTAACCACTTGTAGAGGCCTCCATTTGTCTTGAAGGCAGTCTTCCACTCATTTCCTTTTCTAATCCTAATCTAGTAGCCGCTACTTCTTAGATCCACCTTAGAAAACATCTTTGAACCATAGAACTCATCCAATTACATGTCTTCCAATCTAGGAATGTGGCGTTTGTACTTAATGGTGATTTTGTTAATAGCCCTACTATCCACATACATCCTTATACTCCCATCTTTCTTTGGGACTAACAAGGCTGGCGCATCACATGGACTCAAATTCTCCCTCACCATTCCCTTAGCCACTAACTCCTCTACCTAACTCTATAGCTCCTCAGTATCCTTAGGGTTTATTCTGTAGCTAGTTGTTTTGGTAAAATAGCTCTGTGGATCAAATTAATGAGATATTGTATTGATCTTTTAGGAGGTAAGCCTAACGGAATCTGTTCAGGGAAAACATGAGCAAACTGGTCAAGGATCTGTTTACCTTAGCGTGGTGTGGTTGGGGTTTTATTTGGTTCACTATTGGCTTAGAGAATCCATCCCTTGAATGGTCTAAACTCACGTTGAGAAGCCTTGAGATTAGACTTCATTAAGGTTATGAACTTTTCTATAGTTTCAATGGTTTTGGAGGCTTGTCTTTGAGCAATTGATGCGGGGCTAAGAGGGGTAAGGTTATTTTCTTGCCATCTTTGACAAAAGGGTAGGTATTCTAGTACGCATCATGGATCGCTCTCTGGTTAGACAACCATGGCCTCCTCAACAGTATGTGACACATATCCACAAGGATAACATCACATCAGACCTTATCAAAATAGTTCTTTTCAATTAAGAAAGCAACTAAACTTCTGCAATTAACTTGTAATTCCTTACCTTGGTTGAGCCACTGGATTCAATATGGATGTGGATGAATTGAGGTTTACATTCCAAGCTTCTCAATAAGGGTAGTAGAGACCACAGTAGAGCAGCTTCCACTATCAATAATCAGAGAACAAACTTTGCCTTGGATGGTATATCTATTGTGGAAAATGTTCTCCCTTTGCTCATCCTTGGTACTTCTCTAAACATCAAGGGCTCTCCTAATGACTAGCGTTTCTCCCTTATCAGGTTCAGCAAGCACCTCCTCACCCTCGTATTCTTCCATCAAACAAATCTCACTATCATCCTCTACTTCCTCCTCCTAGGCAACCTACTATTCTGCCAGGTAATTACCCTCCTATTAGGACATTTAGAAGCAATGTGTTCCAAACCATGGCATTTAAAGTATCTTTTGGGTGTAACAAGGTTAGGTGGGGGTTTGTTTTGTGGGGTTTTTGGAGCAATTTAGGAAGAGTTTCCAATGGTTTTAGGGGTTAGTTGGGTACCTCCCTTGTTGAAAGGTTGGTTTCTAGGAAAGGGTTTAGGGGGTTCTCTCTTGACAACCTTAGATTTCTTTTGTTACTCAACTATATGAGCCAACACACAAACATCCGCAAATGCAGCATACTGTTGTAACTCGACAACATAGGAATACCTTGGATCAAGTCCACTAAGGTATCTAACTATGGTCTGGTACTCCGGCTCTTGCAAGTCACATTTGATTAAGATTTTTTCAAACTCTCGTGTGTGTTGCTCAATAGACATGTTACCTTCAGTCAAACTGTGCAATTGAGAATAGTTATCCTGAAGGTATGAAGGGGGTAAGAACCTGTTTTTGAGCTTAGACTTCATCTTAGCCCAAGCTCTGATCTTACTCTTTTCTTTTCTTGGCTCTCTTAGCACAGAGGTTGGTCCACTAGAGAGATGCATGTTTTCTCAATGTCAAAGCCCACAGCATGGCCTTCTTATCCTCTGGAATGTCTTTGTAATCAAAGATCCTTTCTACTGTGTGAAACCAGTCTAGGAACTCATCTGGATCAAGCCTCCCTTCAAATTCTGAAATCTCAATCTTGTTGTTAAAGCTAGATTGCTTTTGATGGTGCCTTCTACTTCTTCTCTGCCATGGTTCTGAGTCACTCTTACTAGAGGTGTCAAAAGGGTTGCTTTAGCTGTCAACCTTCTCATGAGACTAACCAAATGAACTAGCTGACTCAGAATGTAAGGCTCTTCACTTGTTCTTGAGAGACTCTGCAAGTTGTTTCTTAAGGTACTCATTTTGCTTCTCAAGATACTCATAGTTTTTCATTAAAGCCTCAAACTTCTCTCATAAGGTCATACTACCACTCATCTTACCTATTTTGGGAAACAGGTTCTTTGTGGACTATGTGTTTAGCTTAAGAGTTGTGTTTTAGCTGAAGGCTTAGGCCTAGGAGAGTAGTCTAAGATCTTATACCAAATATGATGTAGAATAAGCCAAGAAAGGAATGAAAAAGAAACAAGCAATCAAACTTCCAAGCAAAATTGACTCGTTGAATTAAGAATTTAGGTTGCAAACTCACTGATTCAACGATAAGTTGAACTTGTTCTTGGATACAGTCACACCACCAAGACAAATCCAGGGCCCTTGTGGGTATTCTGGATATAGATACACCTCTAGAATGCCACCAAGACTCATTAGAACACCTCCTGAATTGCCGAAATGCAGGATAGCTACAGAGAATTTGAAAGGAAATGAGCTATGGTCGACTTCATGCATTCAAAAACTAAGTTCTTACAAATGAAAATCAGGCTTTTATACCAAGCCTTGGTCTCTCTCTCAATGTCTAAAACAGAAACACAGAAGATACTAAAAACATCAAGCAAATTCAAGTCAAAAGAGCCTAAATCAGCAACTATAATCAGATCATTGACAACTATTTGAGTTGCCAATCTCCATTATTGAGGTGTCAAGCTAATGTAGCATCAAATTATTTGTGATGATGGCCATGAGATGCAATCTGCAACTTCTAATCAAGTGATTAACCTAGGCTGTCAGCAAGTACAGTAGCTAAATGTCCAATGGACCAAAGGGAATTTCCTTTGATTTTTTGTTGGTTAATAGTTGATGGAATTTGCTACTTTAGGACCTTCCTTGATAATATTTTAGACACCTTTTCATGCCCTTAAAAGTGTCAAAGCTAGCTGCTAACATGGAGTGAAAATTGACTCTCCAAAATACTCCCTCCCTGGGTTGAAATCCAGGCTGGCTGGCTGTTTTTTGTTGAATGAGCTAGTGCAAAGGTAACAAAAGGTGGGCCAACTTGTATCATTTATTTGCTGATAAGTGTGCTAGCAAATGAGCTAAGTGTGCAATCATCTTCTTCCTCATCATCCTTTCTGTTGATTTGTGACCTACTGATCTCGCCAGAGGGTGAAGATTACTAAGACTCTTAGCTAGTACTTCTTATTTTTCTTCAGGTCAAAGGGCCCCATGTCGTGGAAGTCGAATATGTGCATGCCTTAGCGATTGAAGACACAAAACCTTGCTGACTAGTTGAATCTGGCGATTGAAGGCACAACCTTGCTGACTAGCTGAATCTTGAAAAGTGGGATTCATAGGAGCCATTGCATATGATGATGAAGCAGCCAAAAATATTGCAGGAGATAAGAGGCACACATGCTCCACATGCAATGCCAAAATTTGTTTACACGAATTTGTATCTAGCACTATTTTCAATGCAAGAATAAACATAAGCAAACTGTGACTACGTTTGTGAGAAAGCAGCACCTCTGATGATTACTGAGTAAAGCCAGTTTGTTCATATTCCTTATGCGAACAGCTACAAGGGCGGATAGGTAACTCAAGAAAGCTTGTGGACAGGGAATCTTGTGATGGAGTAGTGGAATGCCCACTACAGCACATTGTGATGATGCCTGGGCTGGCTGCCCTCTTTCACGCGTAGCCTATGCATGTTATGTAATTACTGCATTGCAACTCTCCTCTTTCCTTAAAATCAAGGAATACAATGTGGTAGACCTGTCATAGAGAATGAATATAGAACACTGGCTCTCATAGCACGTAAAATATTTTGGTTACTGCCTTTACATAAAGACACGGGTCCACGACAAGCATTCACACAGAACAGACTTGAGTGTGAAATATAGAGGGCGGTCTTATCTTATTTATACAAAAGACGGAAACACTTCAAAGTTGACTTTCACTATGGGACAAGCTGAATGGCTGGTCTATCCTTTTGTAACCCCAACAAACTCCAAGCTACTCATTTGCTCTATGAAGGGGTTTCAGCTTCTCAGGACACTAAGTTACTATCCAAATTTAATGGTACTGCGACAACTTACACCCAACATGTATAGAGTGTTAGAGAAAGGGTGGTTAAAAAGAGAGTTAATAGCTTTTGGTACACTTGCAATTATTTATAGATTTTTTTTTTTTTATTCCACGCTGCTGTACTAGTGCCTATATTAAGTGCTTCTTCCCGTAAGGGGAGTAAGAAAATCATTCCATTCACTTCCATCAATTTGTATTCTCTGTCCAAGAAAGTGATCTGAACTAAACTATAAATAGCCACGAATGCAGAAAAGATGGCCCTCACCTCACATAAATTTTCCTTAATGTGGTAGCGAGGAAGTTGAGAGTGTGGTAATGATAGCAAAAAAAAAGTAAACAATTCATCGTCGTGGCATTTCTGCTATTTCTGCCTTAATTACAGCTGGGGCGGTTACTGCAGAACTAAAATGTAGGCGTATTGAATGAAAATGTAGGCGTTGGTGTCGACGTCCAACCACTTTAGACAGCAACTCCCTTACTTCAAAGTGGAAAGCATTTATATAAATTAAGGCCCCTCTCACAACTTGCCCTTAAATTTATAAGCCGCTCAATATTAAATCAATCCTCTCACACTCTCCGTCTCCTGTTCATAATACACCACGTCGTTAACCCTTTCTAGCACTTGCTTAACTACTTCTATAATCTCTCTCTAGGATCCATGGTCGCTCGACAGAAAATGTTTGAGCCAATATCACGGTGCAGCACTGACGGGAGATCAACACAAGCAGTGGTGTCCGACCTAGATGGCACACTCCTCATTTCGACCAGTTCTTTCCCATACTACATGCTGGTAGCTTTAGAGGCAGGCAGTCTCTTAAGGGCGTTGCTCCTTCTAGCATCAGTCCCTTTTGTGTATCTTACATATCTTTTCATATCCGAAACCATAGCTATAAAAACCTTCATATTCGTCACTTTTTCTGGGCTCAAAATCAGGGATGTCGAGCTTGTGTCCAAGTCAGTCCTGCCCAAGTTTTACTCGGACGATGTCCATCCCGAGGCTTGGAGAGTGTTTAACTCATTTGGCAAGCGATATATTGTCACCGCCAATCCTCGAGTTATGGTGGACCACTTTGTCAAGACCTATTTGGGGGCTGATAAAGTGCTCGGGACTGAGTTGGAGGTGACCAAATCAGGAAGGGCAACCGGATTTCTTAAGCATCCTGGTGTTCTGCTTGGAGAGCACAAAAGAGTCGCCGTCCAGAAAGAGTTTGGAGAGAATTTGCCGGACTTGGGGCTCGGGGAATTTATGTCTTTGTGCAAGGTTAGACGACTTGATGACTTTGTTACCTGACGTACATACTCAATTTTATTATTATTATTATTATTATTATTATTATTATTATTATTATTATTATTA
>JACYFF010019584.1:60546304-60562682 GCA_017589665.1 Selenicereus undatus
TTTATATATATATATATATATATATATATATATATATATATATGTTTATATACATATATATCCTAATCTTGTTAAAGGTTTGAGTGTAACTTTAATCGTATCAAAATGAATATATCTTTATTTCTCTATATTTTTTTATAGCAATTTTAGAAAATAATTTAATAGTTTTAAATTCTTTGTTTAAACTCATTATGTCCTCATGATCTTTTATCAATATGGTAGCATTTAAATCAAACTTACCAATGGAATAAATTGTTTCTCTCTTCATGGCCCTTAGAGACAATAGATTAATTCGTAGCAAAGATTCATTGTTAGCTATGATTCAATCTAATATTTGTAATGGTGACATATGTTTTTATTGTTGTCCAAATTATTTGGTTCACTTGCATGACCCTTGGATTTTAGATGCTTTAGTTATAGATACTCATCTTTCTAATATTCAAAATTATTTGAAAGTTCAATTTTGTGAGCTTTCAAGAAATTTTTCTATTACTTATATAGTATATTTCAAATTGTTATCATCCCAACTCAATCCTAGATGTATGTTAAAACGTATTTTACACAAAATAATATTATCAAAGGTCAAATCAGATAATGTTACTACTTTTACTCCTAAGTAATTAAAATGGAGTGAAATTGCTATTCCTCAAGAATTTGTTATTGCAAATACTAGGACGCCCAGGAATATTTCCTGAAAAAATGTTACTCAAATAATAGAAGAACCCGATGGTAGATTATTGATGAGATTTAATGCATGCCGAGCAAAAGGTTCATCTTTATAAGATTTTTCGAAAATATTGAACTTCCTTGATCTTAATATTCCATACCTTCAAGGTCCTCAAATTATGATCATTGAAAAGACAACCAAGTCGAAGATTCTCAAAAAATTTATTGAAAAGGTTTAACTGTTGAGCCAATAGATGAAGCTTCTTCTTCCATAGATTCACTAACATATTCAACTATGCTGCTTCCAGCATTTTCTTCAATCAATGGTATTTCAAACGTTTTGAAATCAATAAAGATTATTTAATAGAAAAATTTAAATGCAATAGAGAATAAGGTCAAACGAGAATTGTTTCTTTCACCCTTTGATTTAAATGCTCAATCATTCATAAGACCAGGGTGGTCTCATTCAATGTTCCTTTTTTCAATTGGTAGGCAATATTTGCCTCTAATCATAATCTTCTAGACCCATTTAATATTATAGACATAAATACTGATATTAATTTTGCTAAAAAATGGACACTAAAAAATGGTTAAGTGGTTACTTCTTTTACTCCTCCATTAGTAGAAATTGTACTAACTATTCATGAAGGCAACAAGTTAATATGGTTTCTACTCAAATTAAAGCAATCGTTAAAAAATATGAAATTGATTCATTAACTAAAAAATTGAAAAATTTAGATATCAATAATGATAATAAAAAGAATAAACTAAACTTTCTAGATGATATTACAAAACCACTATTCAAAATAAGACGTCTAAATAAATGGATAATAGTACCCTTTAATTTCAAAAATAGATGAAGAATTAAAAGAAGCGGAAAGTTCAAATAACAATACAGTTAATATTTTACAAAAAGAATTATTTTAATCAGATGATGATATAAATTTCCAAAACATCAATAAGATATATAAAAAGGAACTTCCACATTATTCTAAGCAAACTCCTCCAGATCTTCAACTTGCAAGTGCTAGAACAATAATTACTGAAATTTTTGCTGGTGATTCAATTTATGAATGGAATATTGATGGGCGAAGTGACCATGAGATATTTGTTACACTCCAAAGAATGTTAATTGTTTATACAGCTTACACTACTAAACGTGCAACAGATTTACAAGCATTTGATTTATTAACCTCTGGATTTAAGGGTGTACTCCAAAATTGGTAGGAGAATTATATTCAAGAGGACAAACATAATAATATAAGAAATCATGCAAATTCTCAAGAACAACCTGACAATATAGAAACATTAATTTACGTTATTGTCACTAATTTTCTTGAAAGTCCAAAAGATATTAATGCCGCAACATATATTCTTTTAACCAATCTAAGATGTCCAACGCTTGAAGATTACAATTGGTATAAAGACATACTTTTAACATACCTATTAAAAAGAGAAGATTGTCGTCAACCTATTGGAAAGAAAATTTTGTTTCAAGATTACCATCTTTATTTTCTCAAAGAATATTTAATAAATTAAGTGAAGTTATTGGTAAAGGTCCAATTCCATTTGAACAAATTACATTAGGTCAATTACTAACTTTTTTTAAAAAAAAACGAATTTCTCTATGCAACAAACAAAATTGCAAGCAAGATATTCCATAGACAAAGCCGCTAAATGAAAAGAATTAGGTTCTTTTTGTGAAGCGTTTTTCCTTCCAAAATTAGAAGCTCCATATATAAAAAAAAAAAACGAAGAAAAATTCAAATTAATAAAAAGAGACAACATAGTACACATACTCCTAACTACAAAAAATTAAGTCCTAAAAAGATTACTACAAAAAGGAAAACCAATAATGCAAATACTTGTTACAAATGTGGTAAGCCAGGTCATTGTGTAAAAAATTTTTAAGTTAAAACGAAGCTAAATTCATTATTTGAGCTCAAAGATCATCCTATTCAATCAGAAAACTCATCATCTTCATCCGATTATAAAGAAAATCTTATCGATGAATTAGAAAGTGATTCAAGCGAATATTCGTGAGGTAGTGAGTCTTAAAGAATATGTTATAATTGCATTAATGTCTTAACTGCTCATAAAAATGAAAAAGAATTTTTATGAGATTTAATTGAATAAATTCAAGATGTAGAATTAAGAAAAGAGTATTCACAAAAACTCAAAGGTATGTTGACAAAGGAAGATTCCCTAGAGCCTCCTCCTAAGGTAAATATAAATGAAATATTTGAAACACGTGAGATTCCAAACATTTTAAAGGTTGTTAATATTCAACACTTAAAAATGGAAATTAATACTTTAAAAGAACAAATTAAAAATTTACAAAAAGATTTATGTTCATTACAAACAAAAGATCTTGAATTAGAAGCAAGACTAGCATTAATAGAAAGCAAACCCTCTCCCTCAAATATTCAACCAGAAGATATTCCCAGTTTTTCCAGTACTCCTACAAATCAACAATTTGTCTTAATCATTAACCAAATAAATTCTCAAAAATGGGATATTCATATCACTCTTAAAATCAAAGATAGTTTTGAATTAAATACTATTGCACTATTAGATAGTGGTGTTGATCAAAATTGTATCAGGGAAGGTTAATTCCCTCTATATATTATGAAAAAAACAAAAGAACGTCTTCATAGCGCTAATGGCATGTTGTTAAAAATCAAATATAAATTATCAAATGCTTACATATGTAATCAAGGATATCGTTTCAAAAATTCATTTATTCTAGTAAGAGACATAGGCCAAGAAGTTATTCTCGGAACCCCTTTTATTACTCAAATTTATTTAGTTGGTGTCCATATGAAATTATGTGAAAACCGTATCATTCAAATTTATTACCCCTGTCTATTAAAAGGATTTATCTTTATTACAAAATTCCTTTCTACTAAAACAAATCAATGTAAGTGAATGTAACAATCCAAGATAGTGGTATAAATTAGAAAGGATTGAAGTCATTAAATGGCTCAATCATGATCAAACAAAAAAGTAAGAAATAAATCAAAAATTAGAATAACTAATCATTATCTTAAAAATCATATTACATCAACCTCAAATAAGGAATTCAATGAATTTTATAAACATTGGTTAAATGAGCATTATTGTTTAATAAACCAAGGTCATGATTCAGAAAGAAGTATAGAATACTGGGAAACTAATCGTAGAATACTCAATGCATGTATAGCCAAATACCAAATCATATAGTGAGAATCCTGCATCCAAACCTATTCAATGCGGAGTAAAATATTTTCAAAAAATTATTTTAGTAAAATTTTTAAAATTCTTTCACAACATTAAATCTTCAAAATGAGTTTTACATTTTCTGACAATAACAAACCCTACCTCAATATTCAATCCCTATAACCAACCAATTTCAAGCTCTACCTTCTCAAGATTTTCCCCACTTAACCTATACTCAAGTCTCAACCAAACACCCTTCAACCTCTACTCAAATATCTTCGCTAGACCTACCCAAATATTTCACCAAACAAATACGAAATCATGTCGCCTATAGTAAATGTATAGAACCTTAATCTCTTCTTGAACTTAATAAATTTGTCAAAGCCACTTTTCTTCCAAATTGCTACTATATTCCAGACTCTCCATTAAAAACCCAACAATTTTACGAACTTATCCTTCTTGATTCTAAATCTGTAGAAATTGAGCATATTCCTGAAAAAAAATAATCCAAATATTATAGCTTATTCCAAATGCAAAATCCTCAAAGTTCTTGCAGGAAAAGATTGACCTACTGCATATACAACCAAGTGCTTTTCTACTCCGTTAAACCCTTTAGGTTATCACTACAATGACTATCAAAATGCTTGGTATCGACCATTTAATCATTCCTGGTTCATTAATTTTGATACAAGAACTACAATCACATTTCCATTATGGTTTTCTAAATGGTGGACTGTCTATCGCGGTCTTCAAGACATATGGTCAAGTGAAGCCAAAAAATCATTGCAATTTTATTCAAAATTCACCACAAATTCTCTAGATCTCATAGAAATCCTATTTCGCAAGAAATTTGGTATTCCATGGATTTTTTATTGGTCTTTCAATATCATGAAATATTACCCACTATCAACATCATTATCTCTCGTATGATAATACAAAATCAAATAGTGAGAAAAATTCACAGTTGACAAACTATACTCCTTAGAAATTGTATAAGCAAAAATGTTACATACAACAAAGCAGGTTATTCCAGTAACGCCAGTAATTCCACAGAAGAAAGAAGAAGGCGCTTCAAAAAATAAAGGCAAAACTACCTCATCAAATGCGTTTGACGAAATCCAATGGCTCAAAAGGAGATTAAGTTACTCAGAAAAACAAAAACAATTGTTGTTAATCTCCAAAGCTAGTTCATCATATTCATTATCTTCCTCAGTTCATTCAAGTTATGACCCATATGGAGGTCCATGTGCTCAAGATCCATTTGAATTATGAGTACATTTCCTACTCATTCTGTTTATTCAAAAAAAAAAAAGAAGTTTGTTACAAATGTGTTTTGCAGACACCCGTCATTTCAAACATATTCCAATTCAACGGCCCCAGGAAGGGATGACTCATCAAAACAAGCAATCAAAGCAATTGCAATTATGATTCATAATGACCTATCTTATCAAAGATTATGACTCATCAAAGGCAGTTATGCAAGGTTATTATTCAAGACAACTCATCATCATCGGAAAACATGTCACTATTCAAGTCAACATTACTATTCAAGATAGCTCATCGGGATATCAACATGACTCATCAAGGAAAATTATTCAACATGTCAGCATCAACATGACACATCAGAACAATAATTCAACATCTGTCCAGCATCTATTATTTCTCAATAGTGTTTCACTTTTGATGTGGTTTCAGTCCAAGTTCAACAAAAAGCAGCAATAATTCAAGAGTATCGGCGGACATTATCAAAATCAAGATTCCATTTTATCATTCAGCCTTTGCCATTCATTTGTCAACAATTAATTCCATATTATGTTCTATAAATAGGTAGTCCTTAGCGTTGCAAAGACGAGAGCAACATACACGACAAAATTCACACGGTAAAATATACAGCCTAGTTCTCATATATGTAATCCTCCATCCTCTCAAAGCATACAAGTTTTTTCTACTTCCTTGTACTCCATTACCAAGAGCTTCAATTCAATCCTTGTATCAAGTTTTATGCATTCAAATAAAAGTAAGTTTTTACTCATTTGTTTACTCGTTTCAAATTTGAACCACTTTCATTATTTCCAATTTTCAATCTTGTTTGCATTACTTCAAATTATACTCTGCAAAAATCAATTTGTCACTCCGCTCTCTAACGCGTTAGGCCTGCATCTAGGCCCTTACCCAAACCTGCTTCTAAGCCCTTACCCCCACTTGCCAAGGTCGACCCTACCCCAATTAGTTCCTCTAATCATAATCTTCCAAATCCATTTAATATTAAAGATATAAATACTAATATTAATTTTTCTAACAAATGGACACTCAAAAATGGCCAAGTAGTTACTTCTTTCACTCCTCCATTAGAAGAAATTGTACTAACTACTCTTGAAGGTAATGTTCCAGCAATTCCATTCAAAATAGGAAGAATTGATCCATAAAATAGTCCAGTACTTTTACATGATATTAAAAAGGTGTATCCTCAAAATGATTATGCAAATCAAGTATTACATGTAGTGTTTCAACAAGTTAATATGGTTTCCACCCAAATTGAAGCAACAGTTAAAAACATGAAATTGACTCATTAATTGAAAAATTGAAAAATTTAGATATCAATAATGATAATAAAAAGAATATGCCTAAGTTTTTAGATGATATTGCAAAGCCTCTATTCAAAATAAGACACCCAAATAAATTAGAGCTACTGGATAATAGTACACTTTTAATTTCAAAACTAGATGAAAGATTAAAAGAGGTAGCAAATTCAAATAATAATAATAATAATAATAATAATAATAATAATAATAACAACAACAACAACAACAACAACAACAACAACAACAACAACAATAATAATAATAATAATAATAATAATAATAATAATAATAATAATAATAATAATAATAATAATAATAACAACAACAACAACAACAATGATATGCCATTACAAATCAAATATAAACGATCACATGCTTACATATGTAATCAAGGATATTGTTTAAAAAATTCTTTTATTCTAGTAAGAGACATATGTCAAGAAGGTATTCTCATAACCCCTTTTATTACTCAAATTTATCCATTTAAAGTATATCAATTTCATGTTCATACAGAAATTATGGGAAAAATAATATCATTCAAATTTATTACCCCTGTCTATCAAAAGGATTTATCTTTATTACAAAATTCCTCTATATTAAAACAACTTAGTCTTATTCATGAAAAGAAAAAACATATTCATTTTCAACAAAAGGAGAATGTTTATAAAAAGATTGAAGAAAAGCTATAACAACCTTTTATGTAAAAGAAAATACGGGAGTTACAAAAACTATTTGACAATGATGTATGTTCTGATCTTCCTAATGCATTTTGGCAAAGAAACAAGCATATAGTAACACTCCCACATGAAAAAAAAAACTTATCAGAGAAAAATATTGTCACTAAAGCTAGGCCTATTCAAATAAATAAAGAACTCCTAAAGTTTTGCAAAAAAGAAATAGAAACATTATTAAAAATGATTAATTAGGCCATCTAAATCTCCTTGGTTTAGCAAAGAAACAAGCATATAGTAACACTCCCACATGAAAAAAAACTTCTCAGAGAAAAATATTGTCACTAAAGCTAGGCCTATTCAAATAAATAAAGAACTCTTAAAGTTTTGCAAAAAAGAAATAGAAACATTACTAAAAATGATTAATTAGGCCATCTAAATCTCCTTGGAGTTGTGCAACATTTTATGTTAATGATCAAGTAGAAAAAGAACATGGAGTCCCTCGTCTAGTTATCGATTATAAACCATTAAACAATGGATTACAATGGATTAGACATCCAATTCCTAATAAGCGTGATTTACTTGATCGATTATATGATGCAAAAATATTATCAAAATTCGATATGAAAAGTGATTTTTGGCAAATTCAAATTACTAAAGAAGATCAATATAAAAGAGCATTGGCCGTTCAATTTGGACAGTATGAATAGAATGTTATGCCACTTGGACTAAAGAATGCACCGTCAGAATTTCAAAACATTATGAATGATATTTTTAATCCTTATACTCATTTTATAATAGTTTACATAGATGATGTCCTTGTATATTCAGATAGTGTTGAACAACACCTTAAACACCTTCATACCTTTTTATACTTATAAAGAAAAATGGATTGGTTGTATCTGCACCTAAAATGAAATTATTCCAAACTAAGGGTGTGTTTGGTAGGGGGCAAAATTATTTTTTCAGAAAATTATTTTCCATGAAAAATATTTTCCCAAGAAAAATAATTTTTCACTTACATTTTTAGCTGTTTGGTAGAATGAAAAATCATTTTCTTTCAACTTCATTTTTTTCTATTTGATAGAATGAACCCCCTCATTTTCACTTCATTTCTTTTTACCATCAACCCCTTCCTCTGCTTACTGCTCTGACCCGACCCAACCAACAAACTCTGTTTCTCTCCCCTCTTCAAAATCGATCCCAAAATATTAGTAACAAATATACCCGGTAATAAACTTAGAAAAGAGATAGTCAACATTAATGAATCTCAATTTTTCCACTATTCCCAAGGATTATCTAGTTGACTTTGAGTGATATTAAACCCATATTAAAAAAAATGGTGAGCGGGGGAGACGATGTGTGTCCCAGATTGCGAAATTCTTCAAAAGGGCAACAGTAATAAGGTCAGAGAACTCAAGAAATAATTGCAGAGATTGATGATGGAAATCATCGATGAAGATGATGAACATGACGAAGAGGGGAAGAATGAGAGACAAAATGAGAGTGAAAATAGAGTAATTTTGGACTCAATTAAAAGAAAATAGAATGAGAGACAAAATTGGGTAACAAAAATTGGGCTTGGAAAATGATTTTTCCTACTTTTTCAAGGGAAAACAATTTCCTTCAAATGGGGTAAAATGATTTTCCCTTAAAAATGATATTCCCTTCCTTGTTTTACCAAACGATGTAAAATAGGAAAATCATTTTTCAGAATTTTTTTTTCCTCTCTACGAAACACACCCTAAAATCAGATTTTTAGGACATGATATTTTCTAAAGCACTACACCTAACAACTAGAGCAATTGAATTTGCGGATAAATTTTCAGACGAAATAAAAAACAAAACTCAATTACAACGGTTCTTAGGCTGTCTTAATTATGTGTTTGACTTTTTTTTCAAAATTTAAGAAAGCTTTGCAAGCCTCTATATAAACGATTATGAAAAAATTCCCCTCCTTGGTCTGAAGAACACCCCAAAATCGTCTGAATACTCAAACAAAAGATCAACGCCTTACCATGTGTAGGTATACCAAAGCCAAATGTGTTCATGATAGTTGAAACTGATGCATCAGAAATAGGATATAGTGGTATACTTAAACAAAAGAAACTCGCCTTTGATTCTATTGAACAAATAGTTAGATATCATTCTGGTATTTGGAACAGAGCATAAAACATTAGTCAACCATTAAAAAGGAAATTTTGTCAATCATTTTATGTGTTTTAAAATTTCAAGATGATTTATTCAATAAAAAATTTCTTCTCCGAATAGATTGCAAATCTGCAAAAGAAATTCTTCAAAAAGATGTTCAAAATATTATTTCTAAACAAATATTTGCTCGTTGGCAAGCTATTTTTTTCCGCATTCAATTTTGATATTGAATTTATTCAAGAAAAAAAAATTCTTTATCAAATTTTCTAACAAAAGAGTTTTTGCAAGGATCACATAAGCTCTCTAACTAAATCTTCTATATCATTTCCTCCACAAAACAAACCAATAGTCACTTCAAAAAATAAAGGCAAAGTTACCTCCTCAAATGAGCTTGATGAAATCCAATTGGAGATTAAATTACTCAAAAAGTAAAAGCAATTGTTGCTAATCTCCAAAGCTAGTTCATCATATTCATCATGTTTCTTAGTCTATTCAAGTTATGACCATATGGCGGTCCATGTGCTTAAGATCCATATGAATTATCAATAGATTTCCTGCTCATTCTATTTATTCAAAAAAAAACAAAAAAAGGTTTATTACTATTAATAGGTTTTGCAGGCTTCCATCATTTCAAACATATCCCAATTCAAAAGCCCCTGGGAAGGGATGACTCATCAAAGCAATCAAAGCAACTGCAATTATGCAAGATTGCCATTCAACATGTCAACATCACTATTTAGTATTTGCTGACTCACCATTGTGACTCATCAAAGACAATTATGCTGAAGACAATTAAGTGAGGTCACTATTCAAGATAGTTTATCAGAATACCAACACGACTCATCAAGACAAATTATTCAACAAGTCAGCATCAGCATGACCCCATCAGAACGATTATTTAAGATCACTTCAAAGTCCATTATTGCTCAATACTATTACACTTTTAACATGGTTCCAGTCCATGTTCAATAAGAAGCAGCAATAATTCAAGATTATCAGCAGACAAGATCAAGATTCCATTTTTATCATTCAATCTTTACCATTCTCGTGTCAACAATTAATTCCATATTATATTCTATAAATAGGTACTCTTTATCATTGTATCGAAGGCGGCGAAATTCACTTGGCAAAATATACAACCTATTTCTCACACTTGTGATCCTCCATCCTCTCAAACTATCCCAAGCTTTCTCCACTCCTTTGCACTCCATTATCAAGAGCTTCAATTCAATCCTTGTATCAAGTTTTATTCCTTCAAAAAGAAGTAAGTTTTTATTTACTTGTGTTGTTCATTTCAATTTCATTATTTCCAGTTTCGTTTCAATTATCATTTCAAAAATATACTTTGCATAAAATCAATTTGTCACTCCGCTTCCCTCGCATTAATCCCGCATCTAGGACCTTATCCCCTACCCGCCTAGGTTGATCCTGCCCCGCATTTGTATTAGAGCCAAGTTTGCATATTTAGTTAATGTTACACCATTGCTAGTGTGGGCCAATTGTTGGTCAGCTGTTAGTCAGTCGTGTGTTAGGTGGTCTCAGTGGTCCTGGTGGAATGTGGATGACTCTTAGCTAAGTCTTCAAACGTAACTCAGATGGCCTCTTGGTTCAGAGATCAAGGTAGCAGTAAGAATTCTAATGTGGTTAATAATAAGGAAGGTAGTTGTCTAGTTGACTTGTCAAATTGGAAAATTCCCAAACAAAAGATACAAACAAATTAATCAAATTGATAAGTTTGATTTCAATGCTGCTTTATCAATAAAATATAGCCAAGTAGAAGATTCTCAAAAAGCTTATTACAAAGCTCCCATTGCTGAGCCAACAGATGAAGCTTCTTCTTCAACTGGTTCACCAACATATTTAACTATGCAACCTCCAATATTTTCTTCAATCAATGTTATTTGAAAGCCTTTTCAAATCAATAAAGATTATTTAAGACAAAATTTCAATTCAATAGAGAATAATATCAAACGAGAATGGTTTCTTTTACACTTTGATTTAAATGCTCAATCATTCATAAGACAAGACTGGTACCCAATCATGGAAAGACATAAAGTCAATGTTCGTTTCTTCAATTGGTGGGCAATCAAAGCGATTACAATTTCTTAAGGTTACTGTTTTAATGTGTCGACATCACTATTCACATATGTTGACTCATCATTGTGGCTCATCAAAAGGCAACTATGCTCAAGGCAATTATACAAGTTCACTATTCAAGATAGCTCATCAAGATATTACCATGACTCATCAAGACAAATTATTCAACATGTCAGTGTCAACATGACCTATCAGAACAACAAATCAAGATCAGTCCAAGATCTATTATTGCTCAATACTGTTTTATTTTTGATATGATTCCAGTCCAAGTTCAACAAGAAGCAGCAATAATTCAAGAGTATTTGCAAACGTTATCAAAATCAAGATTCCATCTTTATTATTCAATCTGTACCATTCATTCCATATTGTATTCTATAAATAGGTACTTGTAACACCCCCTTTGTACCTGTGTCACTATTCATCTTCATAATTTCTGTTACAACTGATAAACCCAATGAATGGGGCGTTACCGCCGTCCCGAAGGACAAGGCTTTATACACCATGACTGGATATAGCATGGGTCACTTATATACATCCTCAAACTTCATCCAATTAAATACAAGTAATGACTAACTAACTTAAAGTTTATATCACCATAAACCTACATCACTGTCTACTAAAGTGCTTATCCAATAGTCTCCATGGAATATGAACAGTCACCACTATGAACCCATCCAGATGTCCTTGGACCTTCGATTTCTTCAACTGCCTTGGTAGAGGAAAGCAAATCATGGGCATGCCTAAAATAAAACATGAAAACATTTTGAATGGTGAGCCGAAGCTCAGTACATACATTACTGTATTGTAAAATAACCTTGAAATATTGGTTGGGTCCGTGCTTTGCAATTCATTTTAAGTTAAAACAATGAATGAGATGAATGTAAAACTGCATTGCTAGTTATTATCTGATAGTGAACCCCTTCATACTGTTATGATCTATGGATAAGTGTATACCTGCCAAGCCGATCGGGGACCCGCGTAGGTAACTGGATGGCAAATGCCCTCTAGATGACAACTGGTGGGGTCACTAATTAAATGATAAACCACTGTATAAACTGATTCATTGATGTACTTTTCAAAACATTATAATTTTGACAAATACATGCTGATTTCTAAATATACAGACAATAAACGTACCTGGGATCTTTGAATGTAATCTGACTTGCAAAACATGTTTCTGATTTGATAAAAATGTTGTGACTTGATAAGACTTATGCATAACGGGGAACAATAAGTAGGCATCGACTCTGTTTCATAAATGTCATTGTAGGTATGTGTAGTCAGTAAATGATCCTTACTCACATAATTGAGTAAGCAAAGTATGTGTAATAGAAATTGAGTAATTAAATGGTATACATAACTTGGGTATTTCAATATAACTTCAAAACTGAATTAATAAAAGTAATTAAATCTGACATAAAGTAAATGAAAGGAAAATAGACCACAATGTGATAAATGAGATTACAAAGGAAAAGGCCTTGATGGTGACAAATGGGAGAGTGGTTTTGGCCTTTTCTAAAATAGGTTGTTAATACAGGTTTAAGACTCATTGATGTATAGCTTGGTTCAAGATAACAATGAGTACACTAGATTGGCTTAATAAATACATTTGATACATTCTGAATTGAGTAAGTAATAGAGGTTTGAGGCCAAGAGAGATATATCTAGGTTCAAAATAGCATAAACTGCAATAACTTGGTCTGATAAATATGGTTTCTGAGTCAAAAATTCTTCCTACTATTCATATTTCATTCATAAATTCATTACATATAGAATTCCACCTCAATGAGTCATTGAACTCAATAGAAGCTATTAAGCTCACTAAACTTGGTATTTTCTTTGTAAAATCCGTAATTAATTCAAAGTCCATAAACAATCTCCCAAATTGCATACTTATCTTCTTCTTTCTCATTGATCAAGCTAAAAGCTCCATGAAAGTTCATGAATATTCATTTCTCCCTTAGATGACCTTATTGGCCCAAAATACATAAAAATGAGTGTATGATCAATCTTACTCAATCTTTATTATTGCTCTTTACACAATTACTCAAAATGCTTTCAAAAACCACCAACTCAAAATACTCTACCAAAATTCATTAAATCTTATAGAAAATTCGAAAATAATATGGAAAATCTACAGTAAAATTTTCATAATTTTTCTCCGAGCATACACTATACAGAAATCGCAATAACTGCCCAATTTGTACCAAGGTAGGTCAATTCACTTCAAAACTTCATAACTTTCACTCTTGACCTCAAATGGAGACCTAAAACCCCAATATGGAAAGATTAAGAAGTCTCGAAAAACTTTTATTTGCAACACAAAATATGATTCCCACAATAGGGTTCCCAAAATGGGACTACAACACAAGTGTGTTAGTTTTTAGTTAAACCTGCGTAATTCTAGCAAAATAGCCATAATTTTGTCCACAGAACTCAAATTAAGGCGATTCAAAAGGAATTTAAAAGATAACACCTGTATCTATTTACTCACCTAAAATCATAATTTTTGAATGGATCAATCATTACCAGTTTATTCATAAAGGGGACCCCTGTTTCGGGTCTGTTCACAACTTTAAATGCCCCTTTTTCTTTACATAACACTCAAAACGCTCCCATAAACTCACTTAGTTGCGTTAATAATTCAAGCAAGCTCTTTTGTCCACTTATGCAATTTTCCATAATCCACTAATTTTGATAAAACTCACATAACATCATCCTTTTGATTCAATAACACATCCAACATTTAAATTGTACCTATTTTCAAGTATGCATACTTGATTCAAAAATCCAAATTAATCATGCATGATCTTGAAACCCTAGATTATGCCCAACTCAAACTTACATCCAACCATCACAATTAAAAAAAAAGATCACTCACAACTTTTAAATTCATTTGTATACCAAAGATCATAAACCAACTCAAATTCAAACTTTCTTAATTCAAGTTCCATTGATCAAATTGTTCATTTCAATTTCATTATTTCCAATTTTGTTTCAATTATCATTTCAAAATTATACTTTGCATAAAATCAATTTGTCACTTCGCTTCCTTTGCATTAATCCCACATCTAGGCCCTTGCCCCTACCCGCCTAGGTCGATCCTGCCCCCAACTGGTATCAGAGACAAGTTTGCATATTTAGTTAGTGTTACACTATTGTTAGCGTTGGTTAGCTGTTGGTGAGCCCTAGTAAGTCTGTTGGTCAGTCGTGTGTTAGGTGGTCTTCTCGATGGTGTGGTCCGCGTGGTCCTGATAGAATGTGCATGACTCTTAGCTAAATGTTCAAATATAACTTAGATGGCCTCTTGGTTGAGAGATGATCTTAGTATAGGTAGTAGTAAGAATTCTAATGTTGTTAATAGTAAGAAAGTTAGTTGTCAAGTTGATTTTTCAAATTGGAAAATTCATAAACAAAAGATAGAAACAATTTATCAAATTGGTAAGTTTGATTTCAATGCTGCTCTCTCAATAAAAGATCATGAAGAAACGTTTAGTTTAGACGACGAATTTCAAACTATCAAATTACTTTCTAAAATTGCTATCAAAAGTATACAGAGAAAATATAGATATATTCATTTTTGTATGATCTAAGTTGTTCTCAAACCTTTAACAAGATTAGGATTAGATTGTGCTATATTCATGGCCCTTTGAGACAATAGATTAATACGATACAAAGATTCATTATTAGCTACGATTCAAACTAATATTTGCAATGGTCTCATATATTTTAATTGTTGTCCAAGTTATTCAGTAGACTTACATGACCCTTGGATTTTAGATACTTTAATACTAAAATGGAATGAGATTACTATTTCTCAAGAATTTATTATTCAAAATACTTGGACATCAAGCAATATTGCTCAAAAGAATATTCAACAAATAATAGAAGATCCCGATGGTAGAGTATTAACAAGATTTAATTCAACTTGTGACCAAGGTTCATCTTCAAGATTTTTTGAAAATATTGAACTTCCTAGATCTTCATATTCCATGCGCTCTAGGTCCTCAAATTATGATTATTCAAAAGATAACCAAGTCAAAGATTCTCAAAAAATAACCAACTCGAAGATTCTCAAAAAATTGGCTATATAGTTCCAATTGCTAAGTCAATAGATGAAGCTTCTACTTCAATTGATTCACCAACATACTCAACTATGCAACCTCCAATATTTTCTTCAATTAATGTAATTTCAAAGCCATTTGAAATAAATAAATATTATTTAAGAGAAAATTTCAATTCAATAGCGAATAAGGTTAAAAGAGAATGATTCCTTTCACACTTTGATTTACATGCTCAATCATTCATAAGACAAGAGTGGTACTCATTCATGGAAAGACATAAAGTCAGTGTTCCTTTCTTCAAATTGGAGAGCAATATTTACCTCTGATCATAATCTTATAGATCCATTTAATATTAAATACATAAATACTAATATTAATTTTGTTAAAAAATGGACACTCAACAATGTTCAAGTAGTTACTTCTTTTACTCCTCCATTAGAAGAAATTGTGCTGACTACTCCTGAAGGTAATGTACCAATAATTCCATTCAAAACATGAAGAAATGATCCAGAAAATAGTCAAGTACTTTTACATGATATTAAAAAGGTGTATCATCAAAATAATTATACAAATAAAGTATTACATACACTGTCGCAACAAGTTAATATGGTTTCCACCCAAATTGAAGCAATCGTTCAAAAACATGAATTGATGGATTAACTGAAAAATTGAAAAATTTAGATATCAATAATGATAATAAAAAGAATAGGCCTAACTTTTTTGGATGATATTGCAAAGGCCCTATTCAAAATAATACACCTAAATAAATTAGAACTACCGGATAGTAGTACTCCTTTAATTTCAAAAATAGATGGAAAATTAAAAGAGGTAGAAAATTCAAACAACAACAACAACAACAACAACAACAACAACAACAACAACGACAACAACAACACAACAACAACAACAACAACAACAACAACAACAACAACAACAACAACAACAACAA
>JACYFF010019584.1:60562692-60578585 GCA_017589665.1 Selenicereus undatus
AATAATAATAATAATAATAATAATAATAATAATAATAATAATAATAATAATAATAATAATAATAATAACAACAACAACAACATCAACAACAACAACAACAATAATAATAATATAGTTAATATTTTAGAAAAAGAATTATCTTAATCAAATGATGATATAAATTTTCAAAATATTAATAAAATATATAAAAAGCAACTTCCATGTTATTCCAATTAAACTCCTCTAGATCTTCAACTTGAAAGTGTTATAACAATAATCACCGAAAGTTTTGTTGGTGATTCAATTTATGAATAGAATATTGATGGTCGAAGTTACCATGAGATATTTGTTACACTACAAAGAATGTTAATTGCTTATACAACTTATACTACTAAATGTGCAATAGATTTACAAGCGTTTGATTTATTAACCTCTGGATTTACTGGTGTACTAACAAATTGGTGGGGGAATTATATTTAAGAGGATGAATGTAATAAAATAAGAAATCATGCAAATTCTCAAGGACAACCTGAAAATATAGAAATATTAATTTATACAAGTGTTACTAATTATCTGGATGTCAAAAGATATTAATGCTGCAACAGATATTCTTTTAACAAATTTAAGATGTCCAACCCTCAAAGATTATAATTGTATAAAGAGACATTTTTAACATATCAATTCAAAAGAGAAGATTGTCGTCAACCCTATTGGAAGTAAAAATTTGTTTCAAGATTAAAATCTTTATTTTCTCAAAGAATATTTAATAAATTAAGTGAATTTATTGGTAAAGGTCCAATTCCATTTGAACAAATCATATTTGGTAATTACTCCGTTTTATCAAAAGAGAAGGAAGTTCTCTATGCAATGAACTAGATTTACAAGCAAGATATTCCATAGACAAAGCTGCTCAGCAATAAGAATTAGATTCTTTTTGTGAAGCCTTTTACCTTCCAAAATTAGAAGCTCCATCTGTCAAAAAATGACTAAAAAGTGAAATTAATAAAAAGAGAATATAATACACGCACTCCTAACTACAAAAAATTAGGTCCTAAAAAGACTACTACAACAAAGAAAACCAATAATATAAATACTTGTTATAAATGTGGTAAACCAGGTCATTATGCAAAAAATTATAAAGTTAAAAAGAAGCTAAATGGAATATGTGCAGATCACGCAGAAATTCAAGAAAAACTAATTTCATTATTTGATCTCAAAGATACTCCTGTTCAATCAGAAAATTCATCATCATCATTCAATTTTGAAGATAATAATATCAATGAATTAGAAAGTGATTCAAGCGAATATTTAGCAGGCAATGAGTCTTCAACAATATGTTATAATTGTATTGATGTCTTAACCACTAATAAAAAATAAAAAGAATTTTAGTTATGTTTAGTTGAACAAATTCAAGATGTAGAATTAAGAAAAGAGTATTTACAGAAACTCAAAGGTATATTAATAAAAGAAGATTCTCTAGAGCCTCCTCCTAAGGTAAGAATAAATAAAATATTTGAAACATGTGAGATTCCAAATATGTTAAAGGTGGTTAATTTCAAGACTTAAAAATGGAAACTAATACTTTAAAAGAACAAAATAAAAATTTACAAAAAGATTTACATTCATTACAAACAAAAGATCTTGAATTAGAAGCAAGATTAGCATTAATAGAAAGAAAATCTTCTTCAAATATTCAACCTGAAGATATTCCAAGTTCCTCCAATGGTCCTACGAATCAAGGATTTGTTTCAATTATGAGCCAAACAAATTTTTGAAATTGGTACATTCATATTACTCTTAAAATTAAAGATAGTTTTAAACTAAATACTATTACACCATTAGATAGTGGTGCTGATCAAAATTGTGTCAAGGAAGGACTAATACCCTCTGTATATTATGAAAAAAAACAAAATAACATCTTCATAGCACTAATGGTATGACATTACAAATTAAATATAAGTTATCAAATGCTTACATATGTTATCCTAGTAAGAGATACAGGCCAAGAAGTTATTGTTGGAACCCTTTCATTACTCAAATTCATTTATTTAAAGTATATCAATTTGGTGTTCATATAGAAATTATAATAAAAACAATATCATTCAAATTTATTACCCCTGTCTATCAAAAGGATTTATCTTTATTACAAAATTCCTCTAAATTAAAACAAATTAGTCTTACTCATGGAAAAGAAAAACATATTCATTTTCTACAAAAGGAAATTGTTTATAAAAAAATTGACGAAAAGCTACAACAACCTTTTATTCAAAAGAAAATACGGGAGTTACAAAAACTAGTTGAGAATGAAGTATGTTACGATCGTACCTAATGCATTTTGGCAAAGAAACAAGCCTATAGTAACACTCCCATGTGAAAAACACTTAGAGAAAAATATTCCAACTAAAGCTAGACCTGCTCAAATGAATAAAGAACTCCTTGAATTTTGTAAAAAAGAAATAGAAACAATATTTAAAAAATGTTTAATTAGGCCATCTAAATCTCATTGGAGTTGGGCAAAATTTTATGTTAATAATCAAGAGAAAAACAATGTGGAGTCCCTTGTCTAGTTATCAATTATAAACCATGAAACAAGGTATTATAATGAATCTGATATCCCATTTCTAATAAGCATGATTTACTCAATCGATTATATGATGTAAAAATATTCTCAAAATTCAATATGAAAATGGTTTTTTGGCAAGTTCAAATTATAGAAGAAGATCAGTATAAAACAGCATTTATAGTCCCATTTGGACATTATGAATGGAATGTTATGCCATTTGGACTAAAGAATGCACCTTCAGAATTTCAAAACATTATGAATGATATTTTTAATCCTTATACTCATTTTACAATAGTTTACATAGATGATGTCCTTGTATATTCAATCATATCACTAACCCCTTGTTTGATCTATTTGTGACATTCAAATATGTCAAAATCATATGGAAGAGATTGGAGGTCAAATATAGAGCTGATGATGCTGAAAAAAGAAATATGTGGCTGGTGAATGGCTCTAGTTTCAAATCACTAATGATAAACTAATTACGAAGCAGGTTCATGTTTACAAGAATCTATATGCTGAGGTTCTGAATGAAAACATGAAGATGAGCGAGATTCTGTAGGCTAATGTGTTGATCGAAAAATTCTCACCATCCTAGAGTGACTACCGGAATCAGCAGAAATATGAGAAGAAAGATCTCATCCTGCAAGGACTGGTTAGTCATATTGAGAACTGAAGAGGCTAATCATCTCAGAGATAAGTTGGACTCCATATCTTTAAATTCTCCTAAAGCTAACTTAGTTGAGATAAGTTGGACTCCATATCTTTAAATTCTCCTAAAGCTAACTTAGTTGAATCTACTGTGTCTCCTCATAGAGACAGGTTTAAAGGCAAAGGTAAGAAAAATCAAAAGCTGAACCATCCTAGGTAGCAGAACAAGTTCAACAACAAGATCCAGAAACCAAAAGGGTTGTGCTATGTTTGCGGCAAGCTAGCACACAAAGCATACTAGTGTCTACTCCAAAAGGGATGGTCTCAACCGAACCAGAAGCCTACAGGCCTGTAGCTCAAGCCAGCCTTGTTGAGGACACCGAAATCATCTGTATGGTAGTCAAAGAGGCAAACTTGGTGGCACATTGTGCTAAATAGGTCTACAACACTGGAGTTTCAAGGCACTTATGAGATGGTGAATGCGTTTACATGGGAAACTCTACGACTATTAGAGTTATGAGTAAAGGGAAGATTCTTATCAAATTTACTTATGGCAAATTACTGTCCTTAAGCAATGTGTTGTGCTTGTCTTCCCTTCATAGAAACTTGGTTTCTGGTATACTAAACAACGTCAAATTAAAAAATGTTATTGGAGATGACAAAGTTATTATCTCTCATAATGGGGTCTAGTTGGGAAGGGATGCCTTAATGGAAGTTTGTTTGTACTTAATCTTACTTCTGAGACTATGAATGGAAATGCTTCTAGTTCTGCTTATATTGCTGAGTCTATTGATATGTGGCATAGTAAGCTAGGCCATGTTAATTTTGCTTCCATAAAACAACTCAAGAATTTGCGCTTAATTGCTGTTGTGAATATTGCTAATTTCTCTAAATGCCCTACGTGTGTAGAAGCTAAATATGCTAAAAAGTCTTTCAAACCTGTTACTAATAGAAAAATGGAATTACTAGAACTAGTGCATTTGGACCTAGCAAGCTTTAAAAACACGGTCATCCAAGGAGGGAAAAAATATTACATCACCTTTGTGGATGACTACTTGAGATATACTAGAGTATAATTCCTTAGGCCTAAAAATGTGGTTGAGGAACTATTTTTGAAATACAAGGCAGAAGTGAAAAACCAAATGGATTGAAAAATCAAGCGTGTTATAAATTAGAGGGGTGGAGAATATGAGACTAACTATTTGACTACCTTCTGTGAGAAGAATGATATCGTACATGAGTTTAGTGCACCACATACTCCCCAACAAAATGGGATAGCCGAATGCAAAACTAGAACCCTTAAAGAAATTATGAATGCCATGCTTCTAAGTTCGGGGCTTTCTAATAATATGTGGGGGATGTTGTTTTATCTATTTGTTGTATTCTTAATAGAGTGCCCTACAAAAAGTTAGACTGGACCCTATATGAACTATGGAAAGGCTATGCCCCCAACTTGAGTTTCTTAAGGGTGTGTGGGTATTTGGATAAAGTTCCCCTGCCTGAGCTAAAATAAGAAAACATCGGTCCTAAAACCTTTAATTTTGTGTTTATTGGTTATGCCCAAAATAGTGTTGCATATAAATTCATGTCATTGAATTACTTCTCTATTTATGAATATCTAAGGATGCAGAATTATTTGAGCATGTTTTTCCTTTGAAAAAGAATGTCTTTACTATTTTGTATGAAACTATACCTGTACATGATGATGTGAACGTGTTTGCTTCTAGTTAAGACCTGATGGTTCAATTGATAAATACAAGCCAGACTAGTGATTAGAGGATTTGACTAGAAGAAAGGGATTGACTATTTTGACACCTATTCTCCTATTACCAAGATTGCCACCATTAGGATTCTAGTTGTCTTGGCGACTATATATAGTAGTCTTGTTGTGCATCAAATACACGTGAAAATAGCGTTCCTCAATGGTGACATAGAGGAAGAGATTTATATGTCTCAACTTGAGGGATGTATGGTTCCTAGGCAGCAGATTAAAGTCTACAACCTTAGAAAATCCCTCTATGATCTAAAACAGACCACTAAGCAGTGGTATAAAAAGTTTGACAGTACAATGATACAACATGGTTTTGCTGTGAACACTTCTGATTTTTGTGTGTATTCAAAATTGATTGGTTCAAATTATGTGATAGTATGTTTTTATGTTGATGATATGTTGATCTTTGGTACTAATGTGCATATTTAATGAGATTAAAAAATTGTTCTCTTCTCATTTTGAAATGGACATGGGGCAGACAGACGTGATCTTGGGGATCAAAATTAGAAAGACAAATGGTAGTTTTTCTTTGTGCCAATCTTATTACATTGAGATAATATTAGAGAAATTTAATAGTTTTGATGTGAATCTTGTGAGAACTCCCTATGATCCTAACATAGAACTTAAGAAGAATAAAGGGTCTAGTATTTTCCAAACTGAGTATGCTTAAATCATAGGAAGTGTAATGTTTCTTTTGAACTATATTTGACCTAACATTGCTTATGTTGTTAGTAGGTTGAGTTGTTATACTCATAACCCTAGTAAAAAGCATTGGGATGCATTGTTGTGATTACGCAAGTTCCTGAAAGGTACTATGGACTGGTGTTTACATTTTAATAAATTTCCTGCTGTATTAGAAGGATTTTGTGATGCGAACTGGGTTTCTGATAATGACGGAGTTAGCTCGACTAGTGGTTATATGTTTAACTTAGGTGGAGGAGCTATTTTGTGGAGACTTGCATACCTAGCTCCACCATGGAAGTTGAATTCATTACTCTTGAGTTGGCAGGTCAAGAGGTAGAATGGCTGAAAAATCTACTAGCAAATATGCCATTGTGGGGGAGGCAGCCTACGACTATTTCCCTTCACTCTGACTTGTAGGCAGCAATTGGAGTTGCACATAACAACATGTACGACGAAAAGAAGAGACACTTGCACATTAGACATAGTGTTGTGAATAAGATGTTAAAACATGGTCTCATCTACTGGAATATGTCAGATCGAAGAGAAATTTAGCGGATCCACTGACCAAGGGCTTCACCGGGCGAGTAGTTCTTGAGACATCGAGGAGGATGTGACTGAAGTCCCGTGCATTGAGGTAATATGATGGATACCCACTTGTGGTCAAACGAAGACATATTGGTCTTAATATGCATTACATATCCATTCCTATGCACTTACAGTAGTGTTTCTGAGTGGTTGAACTCTTATGCTCTTAATGGATCCATAGCTCGTTGTGGTGGTGCTACTAAGACGCACTTGATGGATTCACCGATTGAACTGTGTGAGGTTGAGCAAAATCTTACTCTTAATCATTCCATATCCATGATCATGGTAGTCCCTGTTGAGATGGACTTAATGGAATTACCTATATAAGTGAAATCTATCAAGTTCAAGATTCGTTCACTCGATGGACTCGGTTGTTGTCCTACTTCATTATGTATCAATTCAATCGAAAGACATTGACACTTAAGTATCTAACCCACCTTTGGCGAGGTCGATTCTTCGCTAGTCTCTATGCCATTATGCGGGATTGTTGGAAGTAATGCCAAAACTAGCTTCCTTTTATTCCTCCTCTTTGTCCGACACGGGAGGCTTAGAAGCCCCTTTGTGGGGTTTTTATTACTCCCACTTTCTTGGATTTGTTGAATTCCTTTAGGCTTGGCTTTAGTATTGTTAATTGTGAGGTGAGGGTGAACACTACACACGCACATGCACATGCACACGCACCGCCCGCCCGCCTGGTCTGGTCAAGGCCAAGCGTGAAAGCAGTCGTGGGCGTGGTTTGTGGGCTACGGGCCTTATTTGCTAATTTTTTGGAGGAAAAATCTTTTAATTTTTCCATCTATGTTCACCTATAGATTTCTTTCCCTTTTTTCCTCCAGCAATAGCTAGTGGCCCTATTCTTCAACAACAATAGCTAGTGGCCCTATTTTTAAGACATGAAATTACAGTAGTTCCCAAATGTTTCTCACGCACAACAACTCCTTTTTGTAGTATAAATTCGCTACTCCTCTACTACTGCAACTCATATCAAACATCTCCTCTCCTCTCCTTTCCTCCTCTCTACTGTTCCACTATTCTGGGCAATTGTAATCCTATGTGTTCCACGCTTTTGGTTGCGAGTGCACATTCAGCAAGGAAACTATGTAAACCTTGAGGAGCGAATGATTGTTTTGATTTGCACCCAGGTCGGGCTGAAGTCGCTTTCAAGGCAGTGGTACTCCCACGACAAACCTTTCCTTGTCATTCCCCTCCCATTGATTTTAACATGCTTTTCCTGCAGGGTATATACTCATTTTTTTAATTGTAATTTTTTATGTGAAACACATAAACCTTTGTCCATAATGTTTTTAAAAAAATTTAAAAATATTTGTTTAGGTTCATATATTCATCAGTATGTATTGATTATTTTTTTATTAAACACTATACATTGATTATTTTCAATCAAATATAAGTGAATTTGATTTAAAAAAGAGTAATTAGTTAATTAAATTTGAACAAATTATTTTGTTGTAAAAACACCTATCAATAAGTGTGTAACTCACTAGTATTGCTATAAAATTCATCAAAAATATAAAAGAAATTCATCAACTTGTTAGAAAATTTATTAGTTTGTCGAATTGCTCCATTGGAGCACCAAGCTAGAAAGCGTAGGGAGTAAGATATTAGGCCTGTTCTTTTTTGCGATAAGATATATCTATAAGATGTAAGGAAATATAAGGAGTTGTAAGAAACTGTAAGAAGATGTAAGAAATTGTACGAAGATGTAAGAAGATGTAGGCTCTGTTCTTTTTATTGATAAATCTCAATTTACCAACTTCAACCAACTTTAGCCTACTTTACCAACTGCAATAACAAAATACCAACTTCAACATAATTCAATTAATTTCAATCAACTTCAACCCACTTTCTACTATTTTAACCAACTTCTACCTATGATATAAAAATATTCAACCCACTTCAACCAATTTCAACTTACTTCAATCTACTTCAACCCATTTCAACCCAAAAAAAAAATAAAATCACTTAAACCTACTGTAATCCACTTCTACCAATCTCAACCAACTTCACCATTTACCAACTCATATTTTCCAATGAAAAGAACAGGCCCGTAAAGAGCTGTAAAGATTTGTAAAAGACTACAAGAAGTTATAAGGATAGATATAAGAAGTTATTGAATTATTAAAAAGTTGTATAGCATAACTTTAGATATGTATGTATAATTGTTAGTGTTTAATGTATAAATTATGAAAAAGATTATTTCATAAAAATAAATTACGTGTATAACTGATATTTATGAAATAAATTTTATGAAATCACTAAACAAATTATATTTTAACACAACAAATTTTTGTTCTACAATTATCATTTTGGATAGTAAAAAATAATATTGAAATAACATGATTAATGAAAATAAACATTTAAACAAGTCAATTACATATCAATGAGCTAAATTGAAGCCGATAAATATGTAGAACCAAATATGTTCTACACTTAATGTGATAATTTCATCTTCCTATAAGCAAATTAAAAAATAATAATTTTTCTCAACAAAATTGAATAGAACTCTAAAATGAAATCCTGTTTGAATTAAACATTTTGGAATTAAATTCAATATAATGTTTAATTATATAATGATAGCAATCAAATTATCATGGATAAACTTATGGATGAAATAGTTGAAATGCTTTTGTCACCTGTAGTTTGACTATTTTCATGTATGATTCATGTTGAAACTTAAATATAAATGCAATTTTTTTATTATAATTTTAAAACATGTTGACTTATTTTTTCTATAATGACATGTATGCTGCATGTCGAAACTGAAATATTAATTCACATTGTTATTAGATTCTATTTTTATATTTATACAAATGTTATATTTATAACAAAGTTGTAAGATTTTCGTGTTGGTAGTATATAAAAAAAATATATTTCTATAAATATGAGAAAAAAATGATAAGTTGAATGTTATTAAAAATATATCAAAAAATTTAAAGAGACATAAGAAGTAGTAATAAGTTGTAAGAAAATATAAAAAATTATAAAAAATTGTAACGAACCATAAGTTAAATTATCTCAATTGAAGAAAAGAATCGGGACATAGTTTGTAATTTCCCAGCAGATAAATAAAAGAAACACAAAACACGACACCCGACATCGAGACTCGAGAACGCTCCAGAGGACCAGTAATCCAGTATAATTTGCTCCTCTAAAATCTCATGTTACAACTAAGGCCGGGTACTGGCTCACTTCCTCTTGCTCTGAAAACTTCGCGAAACTTACAGTCCCATTACAAAATTTTCTCTCCCTTCATCTTCCACCACCTTCCTGAACCCAGAAGCAGAATTCCGAATTCGGCCGTTGCTGAGGTTTGCTGCGAAGATGCTGAGAGTGGCGGCCAGGCGACTCGCTGCTCTCTCCTGCTTCCCTTGGGAGTCTTCACGCGCAGCCGTCGTCTCCAGCTCTGCTTTTTCTTCCAACGGAACCGGTGCCTACGAGTACAGATCAACTTTCTTCTCCGATTCCTTCAATCTCGGACCCCATTTTTATTTGCACCATCGAGGTTGGGGTTTTTCTTAACTTTTGTCAACATTCTGCTCAGTTTATCTTTCTTTGGGTGGTTGCGCTATGATGTTGTCTGCAAAATTCGGGTTTTTATTAGTTCTCCTGGTTATTTAGATTTGGATTCTTTGTTTGTGCTTGTTTGGTTGCCAATTTTAAGGGTCGATAAGCTGAATTGTGGTTTTTGGCCTGATTTGGTGCTTCTTTTTGATCATCTAGTGACTTGCCTCTGTATCTGAAATAAACAAGGCCGGAATATGGAGGAAATATTTGCTTCATTCATCTAGCCATGGCCGAGTATACACCTTAAATACATCAATTATGCTTACAAATTGAGTTGTAATCAAACACAATTTCTAAACTAACCTAACTTTGCTTCCAAGCAGCCGAAATATCACAAAATATATTCAAAGAATATGAACCAAATATTTACAATATTTGTTTCCTTAATACTCCATCTCAAGTTGGAGCATGAGCATCGAATATGCCCAGCTTCCCTTTGAGAAATACAAATTGCTGCTTTCCTGGGGCTTTGGTGAAGATGTCTGGCACTTGATATTTGGAGGGTACATAGCATGTGAGAAGATCGCCTGAAAGTAATCGCTCCCTAATGAAGTGACAATCTATCTCAATGTGTGTTGGTCCTTTCGTGAAAGACAGGATTCTTTGCAATATGAAGAGTCACTTGGTTGTCACAAAAAAGATTCATGGGTTTATCCAAGAAACATCCCATAGCGCCCAACAAGAACATAATCCAGATCATTTCACTAGTGACAGTAGCCATGACTCTATATTTGGCTTCGGCGGAGGAACGATACATGGTCCCTTGTTTCTTTGTCTTCCAAGCTATAAGAGAACCACCAAGAGTCACAAGGAAACCAGTTAAAGATTGCCTAGTTAAAGGACAAGCGCCCCAATCAGAATCACAGAAAGCATAAACCTGTAAATCTGAATCAATACGCAGCAGAATGTTTTGTCCAGGATTGCCTTTTAGATACCTTTTCCAGGATTGCCTTTTAGATACCGTAGGATCCTACGAGCTGCTTCCATATGATCTTCCTTAGGATCTTGCATAAACTAAGCCAGGATATGAACTGCGTAAGATAATTCTGGGCGAGTAATGGTGAAATAAATCAATCTCCCCATAAGACGACGATATTGAGTGGGATTACTCAATGACTAGCCAGAGGCTAAGGCAAGTTTGTGATTTAGTTCAATAGGGGATCAACAGGCTTAGATCCCGAAAGCCCACATTCATCAATAATCTCCAAAGCATACGTCTGTTGACACAGAAATAATCCTTGAGCGTTCCTTGCAACTTCGATGCCCAGGAAATATTTTAAAGACCCAAGATCCTCAATATGAAAACATCTATCCAAATAGGATTTGAAATCTGTGCACAACTTAGAATCATTACTTGTGAGAACAATATCATCCACATACACAAGTAGTGCCATGAACTTTTCACCTTTTTTGTAAGTGAAAGCCGAGTAGTCTGCATAGGAACGAGTAAAACCATACTCCAACAATTTTGAGGAAAGCTTGGCGAATCATTGCCGGGGTGCCTGCTTCAAGCCGTAAAGAGATTTCCGTAATCGACATACCTTGTTTGGATTAGATGTCTGAAAACCTGGTGGCATACTCATATAAACTTCTTCATCAAGATCACCATGTAGGAATGTGTTGTTAATATTCATTTGATGTAATTCCCATCCTTTTGTTGCAGCTACTATAAGGAACGTCCTCACGCTCGTCATCTTGGCAACGGGAACAAATGTTTCATTGTAATCGAACCCTTCAATCTATTCATCTCCTCTGATCACCACCTGAGCTTTATATCTTTCTATACTCCCATTAGATTTGTACTTGAACTTGAATACCCATTTGCAATTAATGGGTTTCTTCGCTAGTGGCAAAGACTCAACACTCCATGTGGTGTTTTCTTCAAGTGCGTTGATCTCGTTTGCCATTGCCTCTCTCTACTTTGGGTCCTGCACAGCCTCATGAAAGAATCTAGGCTCGACAATTTTAGAAATAGCAGGCAAGTAATTTCTACGCGCTTTAGAAAACTTATCACATTTAAAATAATGAGCAATGGGATAAGGCTTACCTGAGGAGACCTTAGGGAGTGAGGATTTTGCCTGAGGTGAAGAAAAGGGGTCCTTGGTACAGGCGAAGTAGGATATATAGTCCTGTAGATGGCTCGGGGTCCGATGGGCCCGCCTTTCACGGTCCGGTGCTGCTGTGTGACTGCTGCTCCCCCTGTCCACGGTTTGCAAGTTGTCTTGCGGCCCAGTTTGTAGCCTATCTTGTGTTGTGGGCTGGACCGAAACCCCACTAGTCTCCTGGGAAGGTCCAGCAGTAGTGTAATGCCTCGGCCCCTCTTAGACCGTTGACAGTTTCCAGGAACTACTTCAAGGATTATCGACTGGCCTTACAAATCACCACAAGTCTTTCTGGCGTACTTCGTCCTTGCTCACGTGCTACTTGGAAAATTTTCCAGGAGGTCACCCATCCAACGATTGCTCCCTAGCAAGCACGCTTAACTGTGGAGTTCTTAAGAGTGGGCTTTCTGAAAAGAAAAGTGCACCTTTGGTGATATAAGTAGTCACTTTGATCCTTTTAAGCCACACTCGGGGTGTTACAATCACCCCCATTTGAAGCGCACAACGTTCTCGTTGTGCCTCACTAACAGACCGACTTACAAGTCCTCTTGACTGGCGGTCCACACGCAATATCTTTGGCCCGCTAAGTGACTGTCCATGGACTCTCCATCCACTGGCGCAACTCACAGTCGGTCGCCTCTGATACTATCTGTAATGCACTGACCCCTCCCCTTCCATAGGTTCTCCCTCATCCTCAATGGCTTATTCCTCATATGTCTCAACCTCATAGGGTGGGGTATCCTCCTAGTTAGCGGTGGGTGAAGGGGGTTGGTCATGCGGGCCCTTCTTTCTTAAATAATCCACCAATTTAGTCACACTCATTCCTATGGGTTGCCAGTCACACCAACAACACCTCCTCCACGGACGAACCTCCCAAACCATGCGGTGCAACTCGCTGACCCTGTATCACCACTTGGGGTCTCCCTTAAGGGTTAAAAAGAGGAAGAAGGTTTGGTTCTCCTCGGACCTCAAGCAACCATTGGGTACGATCTCTAAATACATAATTGTCATCCTCTCAACCTACCAGACATGCTCCCACATAACAAGACCAGGTCTCTTAGCTAATCGCTCGTGAAGGCAATTGCTCCTCACACACTGACAGTGCTGGGTACCCTCCATCGCTATACATAGCAATTACACATAAGGCATGTATCCATATAGTAACATGCATTTATTTAATGGCATATGCACATGCATGCAACGATTGCCCCTTACTATGCTCACTCTCCGAGTAGTCCTTAGATCTATAAGTTTTAGTTATTAATTTTTATTCCTGATTACAATCTTTTAGGCGAGCCTTCAGGTCAATCAACTAGAACTCTAATACCACTTTGTAACACCTCAAATTTCTAATTTCTTTCTTTATTACTAATATTAATCTAGGTGGCAAAGGAAAACCTAACGGGGTGTATCGCCGTGTTTCCTTTGTGGAAACACCAGGCTGAATATCGATCAGACTTTAATGCAACATATTCTTTAGTAATACTTCAATTAGAAGATTCCAATCACGGGTTAGGCAACTAATAAAACTTAACAAAATCCAATACAAGTCTCTCCTCAAAACAACTACTTGATGCAACTAGTCCCTTAGACGTCGGAGCCTCGCTCTAATTTTGGATCCCTAATCCATGCGCAATCACTTTACCTGAAAACAAAATATTTTGCACAAAAATGAGATAACTCGATAACAATCACCCCTAATAGTCAAGGTATGCACACAAATTCATTTTTAAAACATATTAGGGAAAGGGGGAAACAACCAGCCCACACTTATTCATTCTTAATTGACACAGCAACCCACAGTTATGTGTTCTTAGTAATGCACACATTCACACCATTCTTTTGCATAACTTTCTGTTTCTTAGGGGTGAGCGACCCCACTGGGTCTCATGGTCTGCCCTTAGGTTTAACGCAGCCACTTAACCTTAACCTGGCCTATCGTCACTCGGACGGTTATCGCTTGACCATACCCTGGCCTACCGTCAATATGGATGGTTACCGCTTATGGCCTACCGCCCTATGGACAGTTACTACTAACCTGACCCACGTCCCAACAGGGCACGTGGCCGCTCACATGCGTGCTCTTTTTCCCGAAGAAGGCTAATGACCTTCAATCACATCAACACAGCTCACAGTCTCACCCATAAAGCCATTTATTTATACATTCATACTTGTCCTTAAATTTCAAATCAACACGCACATTCCAACTCGACTTAGTTCGACCCCCAAAGCATTTCTACCACCAAAGCATTTCTACCACATATATGTTTTTCTTTACAACCCAATCAGTCCAAATGCCCAAATGCACACTGATATAATAAGATAACTCAACACAAGCCACACAACTATTTCGTTCCACATTCAACTAGTAAAATCTATAATTCGATGTATAATAAAGGCATTCAAAAAATAGCCCTTACCATTCTCATCAAACACATATTTCAAACAATTCGGGGAAGGGTTATGGCATGATTGTTACTTGGAATCCGTCCAATTACGGCTCGATTACTTAATTGGTCCTAATAATCAACACCTAGATCGAACAACGCTCACATTTAGTCCAAATCCTTACGGGCCACAACTACAACCTATTTCCTACTTATGATAATTTTTTCTAGAATTTTTATACATCATTAGGAGTTCCCAACGTAGCTAAACCCTAAATCCAGATTCGGTCAGAATCTAAGCTCAAATTCCAGAGCCCATATCGCTGATTCCCGACATTGAAACTCTACGTTCTTGCCCATTTTGTAAAGGTTAGTCCATCCTCTACCACTCTTATGTTTAGTGTTTTCTCAGACTCTGTTCCAAACTAGGTGGTTTTTCTCAATTACTTTACACTGTCACTGGCTGCCTAGATCTGAACATCCCTTGATTATTAGGTCATATGTCCCTCTATACTACTGCGATTCTGGTGGTTCAAAGACCAGATTATTCAGCACATCTCAATGTATGTATCATGAAACGTTCGTGATTTTTAGGGCAGTACAACTCCTTTAGCCAAATTTTTAAAGTCAAGGCAAAACCATCCCCTAACCAGTGACATTTTGCCTGTACCTTCGCTCTAGAATATACTCTTTTTGGCCCACGTTCTAAATATAACCAACCATCATTGTACCCATATCGAACCTAACGATCCCATGCCCTCTTTTAATCCAAATCAAGCCAAGTTTTCTAACTTTAACTAAAACGATTATCAAATGCCACTTTTAGGCTCACCTCAATTCGATCTTGGGATAGGAGCGATTGAATCATCGCACCCTTGGAGGTTTAAATATGAAAAAGAATTATAAAAACTCGTATTAAACATTGCACACTTGAAATCCTAAACCAAAACCATAAATTAGTGACAAAAACATAAGAAAATTCTAGCTGTTGGGGGTTTGCATACATGGGATGCATGGGGGTGCACCTTCTTACCACAAGTAAGGAGAGATAAGATGGGGGTTGGTCGCGGCAACTGCTGAGCTGTGCCGGCGGCAGGTGACCGACAGTGGCTTTGGTGGCGCACGGCTGTTGTGGGGGCGACGAAGGATAGCGTGAGGGAGAGGGAGAGCAAGAGAGAGAACGAAAGGGAGAGAGAGAACTATGAAGAAGAGAGAGAGTGTGGGGGGGGGGTGGGAAAGTCACTACTAGGGTTTAGGGGGAGGGGAAGCATGCCGTGGGCTGGGTTCCCGTATGGGGGGGTGGGTCGGCGCGAAGGCGAGGCGAGAGAGTGGGGGTGAGGGTTAGTAAGGGTTTTTTCTCAGTTTTTTTCTTTGACGAAGGAAAATATGGAAATTTCAAAAGTGAAGATTGGCGGAAAATACAACATTTTATCACAATAAGAGTATGAGATTTCAAAAATAATATGGGTTGGAAGAAAATACAAATAATTTTTCAAAGTAGGAGTAAGATGAGTCTTGATAAAAAAAAAATTGCACTTATTTTATATATATATATATATATATATATATATATATATATATATATATAT
>JACYFF010019584.1:60611107-60621825 GCA_017589665.1 Selenicereus undatus
TATATATATATATATTCTTGACATGTCAAATACAACCATGTCGTGAATTACCAATTTATATTTTATAAATTAAAATTTTTTGTTTATAATGACCCAAAAAACTTTAAACTATTTCTTCATTTAAATTTTTTAAAAAATTATAATAAAATATTAGGGGTAAATTTGATAGTGATTAAATTTGAAATTGGGGTTGGGGAGGATAGGCAATGTTAAGGAAGAAAGAGGGAGAGGGCAAGGAAGTAATTTAGCCTAGATGTGATGCTTTGGGACTGCGGGTACAAGGGGACAGAAATAACACCTGTAAAAAAGAAAAGCAATCGGGTGAAAAGTGTTAATTGAAACAACACTGTTAAGTAAATTTCTCTCAAAATAAAGGGGGAATCTTGAGGAAGGACAAAGCTCTTGACTTCAATCTTCAATGCTGGTACGAGTATCCAACACGGTTATTTATGGGCCGAGAATATATCATTTCCCATATTTGCCAAGCCAACGGATGAGAATCAAGCAACTAATTACCAAAGTCGACAAGGGGGATTTGAACTAGAACTGTAAAAAGTTGACCCGATACGATTCTCAGCCCGAACTAAACACGAAATTAGGCAGATTTGGATAAAGATTTTCAACCTGTTTAATTAAACGGGTTGACACGGTTAACCCGTTTAATTAAACGGGTTGAAAATCAAGTTCAGATTTTCGACACAAAAAATTACCTATCTAACCCGTTTAATTAATTGGGTTAATAGGTCAACCCAATTACTCGATTACTGTATAACCGTTTAACCTATTTAACTCGTTTAATATATATGTATTGTACATATTTTTTTTTTGAATTTTCAGATTTCATAATCGGGGGGAATTTCAAAATTTTAGATTTCATTTTTAAGGGTTGGCTTTTTGTTTGGGTGCCATAGAAGGCCCAAAATAGGAGTTGGGCTGACTTTTTTTTTTAGCCTAACCCGCTTAAAATGCTACGTATATAAGCTCACTCACCACTCACCAGCCTTGGCTCCCTTAGTAGTAAGTACCCTCACCTTTTTCATCCGTCTTGAATCTTGCTCACCAGCCTCACAAACCCTAGAATCTCCTTCTTGATTTCGCGCTCACCAGCCTCACCTTCATCCTTCTCGACGCCCTCAGTGCCATCCTTCTCGGCATCCAGTCACGGGCACAGCTACTGAATCAGTGAATCGTATGTTCTCTCTCTCTCTTCTGTCTTACTCTCTCTCTTTGTTGATCTTTCTCTAACCTTCGTTTGTGAATAAAATCGATCATTTCAGCCACTGTTCCCCGTTCAGGGTCGCCGGTTACGGGTGCGTCTCCAACTCACGGTCAAGGCTACATCTATTTCAGGTTGATTTCAAATCTCAACTGTTCTCTCTGTCTTACATCTATTTCTCTCTAATTTCTTTCGAATTGAACAAAAACGGCTATGTTTCTTCCAATTACACTTGAAATTATAAAAACTAGACTCTTTTCTTCGAATTGTTGGATCTTTGTTGATCTTTCTTCGAATTGCTTTCGAATTATTGGATCTTTCTCTAATTACTTTCATTTGTGAAGATATCACTTCTATTACTTCAATCTGCACAAAAATTATGAAGATCTAATGAACATGAACTTGACTGGTGATGAAGATGGTGAAGGCCAATCGAAGAGTGCAGTCGGAAGTGGAAGTGGGAAAAATTCGGCTTAGGTTAACTAGCTTTTATGCATTATTAGGTTGAGCTTATATCTGGTTGTATAATAGGCTGTTCAGCTTATATCTGGTTGTATAATAGGCTAATCGCTGTTGTGCTTGAGCTTGTTCGTTTACACTTAGTTGCTTGGTCGTTATGGTTTGTTGAACTTGGTACTTTTAAGTTTTGACAATGGTTTTGTTTATGTGTTTCTGAATGACATGTGTTGGATTGATGGCAGAAGTAAAAATTAGGTCAGAATCAAGTTTTGAAATGTATTTTATACCTAAATGTTAAACATGTTAAATGGGTTAAACAGGTTACTGGATACTGGATTCTGACCCATTTAAGTTAAACATGTTAAGTGGGTCAGAAGCAGGTCAACCCGTCTAAAGTTTAAACGGTTTCAGGTCGAGTTTTTCGACTCGTTTATTAAACAGGTCAGGTTCATATCAGGGAATTTTCAACCCGTTTAACTTCAACCCAAACACGAAGTCGACCCGACCTGACCTATTTGATAGCCCTAATTTGAACAGTAACTCTAACCAATTAGAAGCTGGCTAAGCATATTTCATATATAAATGCCTTTTATGGAGGCAAAGATATGTTCAGATGTTTCAAAATGAGGTGACCTTTTCAACTCTACAAATCTATCTATATATATCTATATAGTTACATTTAAAAAATAGGTGAACTTCAAATTAATTGACATGTGTATGCTGAGTAAACGATACATGACATGCTAAATGGAAAATGTGTGCCTTAAACATATGTAGTCTTGCAAGTTTCTTTGTTACCAATGTACATTTATGACTCATTTATTGTCATGGATGTAAATTAAATTTATTCAACCTAGAAAAATGAGTGCTTTATTCAGGCTATGAGTTTACCACCATTTCACGAAAAACATCTTTCATATTTCAACTTTTTGCATGCCCAAACTTTACTTTCCTACGTATTGAATATTAGCTGCTTCCAGAGATATTAGTTGCTTCCAAAAATATCAGTTTTGTACTTTCAAGCCATTGTTTTCAAAAATATTAAATATTAGTTGCTTACAACTTCTCAATCAACTATAAAATTTAAAGAACATTACAGTTTCATTCCTTCATCAAATGGGGATTTCACAAGTCAATAGTAGTGAAAAATAATATACTATTAAAAAAAGTAAATTTACAGTTGAATGATCAACTCAAGTGGTAAAACACAAGCATTTAATTTGAATTTATATTACAATCATTGTCAAATCTTCAAAAAATTATCACTTCACCTAAAGTCATTATTTATCTCCATAAAATTTAATTTGGGATTTATTAAGATTTTTATTGGTGCATTTAGTGGGGCTTATGATGCTTTAGATAGAAGACTAAAAATTTCTTTATTTGTAATAGTTGAAATACTAATTGTTTTTATTAAAATGATTTAGTGTTCTATTTTAGATCTTTGTAACATATAAGCATTTTCTTCATTAGGAAGATTAATTTGTTGAAAACTCTTTTTAATTGTCTTTTAGTTAAAAGGATTCCCATCAATTAGAAAGGATTAAATTTGAGCAAGTATGAAGGAGGCATTTTATAACGTATTATAACGTAAACTACCTATAAACTTCGTTCCTATTAACTTCGCACTTATTCCATTGTCTCTTTCTCTCATTTTATATATTTTAAAAATTCTAATATAATTTTGTCTAACTCCGCATCTTATGTATGTCGTTATTGATGTACCTTTACTTATATATATATATACATACATACATATATATATATATATATATATATATATATATATATATATATATATATATAAAATATGTTAAGATGGGATACTCATATTATTTACATTAACAAGAATATGGTATTCGAGGTATAATCCAATGTTATCGCATATAAAAGTCTAATTGTGTGAACTATTAGCTTGTATCCTGTCCATCTTTATTGCTGTCCTTTTTGGATTTCATTGCTAAAAGTTTTCATTTTTAAAAAAATTAAATTATCAATAAAGGACTATTTGAAATACTAAATATGTGTTCATATACTCAAACGTGTCTATTCATCACAAAAATTTCAACGGAAAAGGAGACGGAAAAAGGAAAAATAACGTCGAAATTTCTCAATTAGCGCTCGAGATGGGGACAGAATGCATATATCGCAGATACAATTGTTGCTAACTAGACAGTGACAAAACGAATGAATTCCATTGCTGAGTTGCGATAGAATTAGCGACGGATACGTGGAGACCCTTGGATAGCTTGAGGCCAATGCAATGATGGAAGTAGGTATTCCGTTCCTAAGTTTGCTGTTGAGTCTCACAATTTGTGTCTCCCGATCTGCCATCGACATTTCCATCGCTGATCATATAGACAGTTTTGTTGTCCGTCATTGATTTAGTTCGCTATATTTCCTTTTTTAGTAGTGATTTATGATACGAGACTTCTTTGAAGATCTATTATTTATACTGTATGATTAAGATATTGTACATATACACAAATTTAGAGTTTTTTTAAATAATATAATAGTGATACAATTTTTTTTAACTAAAAGAAATAGATAAGAGCAGGTAAAGGCTACGCTATTGGTTGTATGGAATAATAGAGATGTTATCCTCTATATACAATTTTCTCACCACGATTCATTTCATCCTTGCCTTTAATTATTTGGTGATATTCAATTCTTTTTATAGAACACATGCGTCAATTGATGAGAGAGGATTTTGTGCCTACTATCTAAGCTTACAAGACACTGTGAAGATTTATTAATAACAGAATATTTAGAATAGTAATGTTTCTTTTTTTTTTTCAACCTATAAAATTACCCTCTCTGAACACCATATGAATTCTAACATATGGAAATACCTCATATTAAGTTCTATATTAGTCTAACACAAATATAATACTAAAGAAACATAGCACTACTCCCTCGATTGCTGGGGCATAACACTACTTGTATCTAAAATTGGAGGATCGACTTGATTCTAAAATTTGGAGTCAAAATTCCTTTAGCTGAAGTCAAGTTACTCAGATATTTATGATTAATATAATAAGCTGCACTCCACAACATAGTTTTGGCGAACGTTCTCCAGTAAGAGCCAAAACATTGTGTTAATCCTAAACAATTTTAAGATGGCTTTCTTGTCTTTAAGAGCCTCCAAAACAGTGCAAGAAATATAGTTCTAGAAAAAGATTTACCGAAAATTGATCTTTGATTTCGCTATGCCATGCAATTTTATCCTTTTTTGGAGTTTGTGGTCTAAAATGCCCTTATCCCTTGCTAGTAACTTGTTCATTAGGAGTTCTAAGGTATTAAGACCTTTATGTGATGTTTGGTTGAATGCAATGTAATGCAATCAACTTTGTTATGCAAACATGATTACTTAATTTGTGGTAATCATAATTATAAGATAGTTCTTTTACTGCAATACTCTTATCCAACCAAACAAGGTAATGAAAATACAATTACAAATTTATTTGCATTACAAGGTTGATTGCATCTAACCAAATGTTACATTAGGGAGTCCAAGTAAGAAGAGACTATAGGATGACCTTAATTATTGCAATCATGATGCTCATGCATCAATTGTCCAGGATCATTTTATCTTTGAAGTATGCACACAATCACATATTCCATCTTATTGTGGTATCAAATTGCTAGAACCAAGATCAAGGTTGTCCAAGTGTCAAAAGATTTGAAAACAATCTGTAGATTCCACTTCTATGGTTGAAGAAGTTTGGAAGATCAGAAAAGTAATGTGTTTGATATTGTCGGTTACGAAGATGAAATGATATAATTATTTAAGTGTATAGTAAAGAAAGAATAAGAGGAAAAGAAACTAGGAACAATGCCAATCGAGGACCTTGATATTGATGACGGTACGTTCTAAAGGGAGCGGGTTGGTAAGAGAAGAAAGAATGCAAAGAGCTGCCCATAGATATGAATTTTTCAACGAGGAATGCTTGCAAGTCTACACATTCATCTAACGCATTGCGTAGTTAAATTTCAACCAGTCTTGACAAGAGTATGAATCCATATTAGGTGCTATTTAAAATTTTGTTTCTTATTTAATGTGAGAGGATGGAATCTTTTTTTCCAGCTATTAATAGAAGGTGGGTTGCACTATCCGATTGAGGCAAGAATTTTTTTTTTTTTTTGGTAGGAAATCTCATCAAATAAAGGGCGTGATGTTCTTAAATGTTTAGATTGACTGATTTGGTTGCTATTTGCCCTGTTTGGACCCTCTAATGTAATTGTACCTAGCAAAAAAACTAATATCTTTTGCTCGGCTTTAACCCCTTCAACCCCTCCAAATGGTTGACAAACTTTCATGGGAATCTCAATTGAAAGAATACTTCCCTAAAGATCACCTTCAACCCCTTTTCCTTAGCTACACATACAGTCATATAGATATTATTTTCTTACGAATCAAACTGATAGTGATTGGGAAAGCATCACCCCACAATCCATGTACTCATTTTAAAGCATAAATTATCCTAAATTTGTTCATTAAATAGCAACACATGTACAAGTTCCAAATCAAGCAATCCAAGGGGCATTCCTCTTAACTATGGTAACACCAGTTAAATATCATTGACCACTTCCGTAATATCATTGACTAGTTCAAAGTTACTGATGGAGTCCCCACCACCATTGCTAAGGAAGAAAGTCCAACAACTCGTTCAAGGTCCATTTCACACTCCAAGTTGCAAGCATTGCTTCAAAATGACCATGATGTTCGAGGAGGTGTTCACAGGCTAGCATGCATCAAAATGCCCGGTTTGGTCAATCTCATTACTTAGGCCTAACCATGGCTTAAGTCATGAATTTTTGCATTTTTGGAATCCTCAAATAGTCTACAATCAAGTCCAAGCATTGATTTCAAATCATACACGCAAGAGGATGAAGAATCAAGGAGTTTTCCTAAACCGTTCCAGATTGCCCTCCAAATGCACGGTTTTAAGTTTGTGTTTGATTACCCCACTTAAACACATCCTAACCTTGATTTCTTGGTGGTGGTGGGGGGGGATTATACACATCCTAAAATTACCCCCCATGTTTAAAACCCAAATCATGACCACTTTTGCTAAGCTGAATTGTTGCTTCAAAACCGGCCAGCCACGGGTTGAACCTGGTTCAAGTAAACCGGTTTTACTTCACCAAAACAGCCAACCATCTCTAGTTGCAAGTTGAATGGCACACTTCTCAAGGCCAACCCCACGTTTCAAGGTACTCTACGATTGGCTGCCCCTTGAAAGAACAACCAATAGAAGCAAGACAAAGCAACTATTTGGTGCCTTGCTCTCATTGGCTAGCCGTAAAGTAGCATGCAAATTTCGACTGTGCACATGCTTCTACCTTCTCTTGCTGGTTGTTTTAGTGTGTAATCAAAGGTTAAGTCATGTATAATCAGCTTAGACAATGTATTAGAATCATGATTTGATGTATTAGTTTAAGTTAAGCTTGTTTGTAATTTGTTTAGTGCAAACTGGTTGTAATTAAGCATTTAACACTTTTCCTCCCGAGTAAGGAAAAGGGGAAATGTGTACTTGCTAGTAGCTAGGCCATTTTTGCTGCTCTTTAAAGTCACCCCACGCCCATGGCTTCAAAGGGAGCATACCTTGAATACAAAACTGAGTTTGAGAGCATTTGCTTTCTTCTTTCCAAATCCTTACTTGCTTATCCTTAATTAGGCCAATTAAGGTGGTGTCCAAGTGAGTCTTAATATTGATTAAGTGGTATTTCTGTATCTTAATCAAGCTTAAGGGCCCTAAACTCAAAGGTTGGTGGTGATTCTGTATCCAATCTAGAGTTTAGTTCTATCTTGTTCTAGTTTGCATCCCACGGATTCTAAGTGAAGTTATTAGCTTGAATTCTTAAGTTAATCACTTTCACTTAGCAAATCTTTCATATTCCCTCATTTTCCCACTTCAAACACTTCCATTTCAATCCCATTCCACGGCTTATACATCCCCAAAAGGGTTAGAATCAAAGCTAGCAACAAGAACCTACAAACCGTGCTTTGCTTGCTTTTTCTAACTCCCGTGGATAGCAAAGTGGCACGGTGTGGCCGTGCACCTAGGCATGATCGTGCCACCCTTGGCCGTGACTTAGGCTTGGTTTTTGATTCCCCTTTGATGTGTGTTGGCTTGGGTGGTGTTCTCCCTTGACACATACATTAGTTACACTTAAAGGCTTCAGCAGTTTTGAGAGAAAGACAAATATTTGATTTGAGTGCCTTGCCTTATACTATTCTGATCTAACTTAGTTCATATAGGAATCCAATGTCAAAGTCAGATTGTCTAACTTTGGTATTCAGTATCATGCACATAGAAGATTTGTTTTTCTTGTGAATAAAGTTAAACAATAATTTATAATGACAATATATTGTTGCTTTCTTATTTTATCTTTAAACCTAGGTAAAATATTATGCGTAATATGTTAGTTATATTTTAAAATAGAATGTCTTACTAAAGATTGAGTCGATCATATCTTTATGCAATATATTTGCTACCTAAACTGAGATTTGTTAGATATTACCTTATTTTGATTAAAGAACGATGCATTGAATCAATCTTGGATATATTTGTTAATTATTTTGATTGATTTCCATGAGATCTTTAATGATCAAATCAAGCCCTATCAAGCTTCTATCAGATCCCTTAATTTCTTCAATCAAGAGCCATTTTTGGAAACACCAAGGTTTGAATTAGGGACATTGAAATCTGGATGCAAGTACATTGAAGATTTAACAAGCATTGCCTCGATGGTCAAGAAGATTTGAACTCTATAAAAGGAGGGGTTGAAACTAGTAGCAAGACACAAGAATTGATTACATCATGTAAAGTGCACAAGTGCAAATTGTATAAATATTCTCTTTTGTACTCTTTAGTGAGGATTGGATATTTGAAAGAGAAGTTTGTACAAGTAAGTGGGGGAACTTACTTAGGCAGCTAGGTGTTGAAAGATCACTAAGATCAATATTCAGTGAGTGTTCTAGCAAGCATTGCTTAGCTGAGTGTTTATTAAACTGAAGGAGATGTGTAACGTCAAAGTTCTTGGTGTGTAATTCTTAAGTGAACAAGAACCAGAGGTGATTAAATCATAAGGGAAGAAGAGCCCTAGGCGGTAATTAGCCTTTTTGGAAGCGCAAACATCATAAACATATCATGTGTTTTATCTCAACGTCGATTCTACATTTTATTTCTGTTCAAAGTCCTAATACTAACATTGGTGACTAGCTCTCAAAGTTGCTTGTTGTGACCTTCGCAGCTCAGACTCAAACTGCATTACAATTCCATTAAGTTTTAATTTTTTAAGTAATCACCCTATTGACTCCCCTCTAGGGTGATATAACCTTGACTTTTGGGACCTTCAATTGGTATCAAAGCATGTCCACTCACATTGACTTAGCTAGCTTGTGGAAAAGATTATGACTTCCATTGGAAATGCTGAAATTTACCATGGGTGCTCTTTTACTAGGCCTCCTTTATTTCGTTGTTCTAACTTTGCATATTGGAAAAAGCTTATGTAGATCCTTATCAAGGACCATGATTATAAGCTTTGGGAGATCATCTCCAAAGCAAACTTCATCCCACTGTGAAGAAAGATGACAAAGACATTCCAAAGTCAAGATCAGAATTCACTGCTGAAGAAATTGAGAAAGCTGCCAAGAATTGTAGCGCCCTGAACATTTTAATTTGTGGTTTGGATTCCAGTAAATTTAACTATGTGTCTGCATGTGATACAACCAAAGAAGTTTGAGTGACATCTTGGTGACTACCTACGAAGTGTAACGGCCCGAACCTAATCCTCTTTTTGATCCTCTTTCTAATTACATTGAAGTATATATATACCAATATGGAAAAAAAAAAGATTTTAAGGGGGCCGAAGCCCCTTCTGTTTTCGAAAAAAAAAGGAAAAAGGAAAAGAAAGAAGAAAGGAAGGAGGAGGAGAAATCGGGGGAAGCAGAGGGGGGGGCGGTTCGACTCTCAGCCGCTACACCCACACACACCACGCCGGAGAAGAGAGAGAGAAAGAGTGAGGGAAGGAGGCGCCGGTGGGGTCGCCGGCGACCGGCGACGCGCCCCCCACCGTTCCCCTGTCCGATCGACGCCCAAATCGAGTTGAGGGGTAGAAACACGAAGGGGAAGAGAAGGAGGAGAACGGCGAAAGGGGAGGGGGGGGCTCCTCGACCCCCAGCCCCAGCGACACCACACCCGAGGAAAAGAGAGAGAGACGACCGGTGGGGCGACGAGGTGAGGCTCACCGGTGGCCGTCCCCCACCGCACAGTCCGGGCCAGACCCGCACGCATAGCAAGAGAGCCAGAGAGGGAGAAAGGGACCACGGGAGAGATTCCGGCCGGCGACACGGCGACTCCTCCGTGGACCATTGGCGGTGTGGCTAGCAGATTGGGGAGCAAAGGAATAAACCTACACCGAATCAACCCGAATCAAACCCTAAACGGGTCCTTTAGCTTGGATTCGAGGTGGGTTTCCTCATCCTCCTATTTATGGTTAAATTGTTAATTTCGATAAAGCTTATTGATTATTGATTATAGTTTGTTCAGGTTGAATTCAATAGTTATTGATTATAGTTCGTTTATGTTGAATTCAATAGTTATTGATTACGATTCGTTCAGGTTGAACTCGAATCAATTATCAGTAATATGAGGAAGTTGTAGTGTTAATTGAACGATACCATGTATATATATGTGTTAGTTGTACTAAATTAAAGTTTATCGTTCGACAATTAAATAAGGGCCATTTGAGGTGTTCATTTATTGTTTCGAAGTTACATTTCAAGCCTAATTAAGCCACGTAAGCATATTACGGTTCTAGGCATTCATTTATCATATTATCATATTCGAACCTAAACATATATACGTTGAGCCTAAGCATTTATAATTCACGTCGAAATTAATAAACGGTTATGAATATTAAACGTACATTCGTCGCTTCTAATAACTTATAATCCACTTCGAAGTTAGTCTTCAGGCATGATTTAGCGGAACAGGTCCGAATCAAAGCTAAACATGCATAACTTATTGATTTA
>JACYFF010019584.1:60621835-60634148 GCA_017589665.1 Selenicereus undatus
GAGTTCATATGAGTGACTTTTGGTGCAAATGCTATTTCTCTTGCCTTTTGATTGGAACACACTATGCGACAGGTGAATTCTTCAAAGAAATGGAATTACAAACGACGGTTGTAAGTTATTATTGCATCTTTTAGGGGAGGGGGCTACCCACAGTGCGATTATCGCTCATCCCATCTATCATTGTGCCTCCAGGTTTCTGAAGGAAGCCGAAAGGGAGTCACTGCTGCCTAGAAGTGAAATGATGGACTCGTATGAGAACTGCAATGTGTTTGTGGTGTGTGATTGTAAATTGAGTTCTTGTGTGCTTAGTTGCATATCATTTAGAGTCGCTCTGTATGGCCATATGAGCCACCATCTAAGTTGTCAGGTCTGTATTGTATTTGTCGCCTTTTATTTGGTTATCATTCAACTGCATTAGTTATAGTGTTCCGGGCGGGTGGCCCGTAGAGCTGTGTACTCCGGCGGGTGGCCGTTGAGTTAGTTTTATTGTTTTTCAGTGCAGGGAATTCATTGTAGGGCTGTAAGCCTGGGAAAATGGTCAAGTTGTAGGGGAAACTCTGTCCGTTTTGTCCCAGGATTTAAGAACAAATTAGTAAAACTTCTGACTTTAGAGTTGGGGGCCTTACTTTTTGAGCCCCCATAAAGTTCACTAAATCAAGCAGCCGTGTTCCATCATGGAATGACGGTAATGCCTCCAATCAAATTAGAAGTCTTCCATTGCTAAATTATAATAATAAGTGATTATGTTAGAATAATCAGATATTAGCTATTGGGGGCGTTACACGAAGTAACAGTTAAATCTGTCTACATGTCTAGCTTTTCAAAATGATGCCTAGAGAATCCATCAAGAACATGTATATATCATTTATTGAGATAATAAAAAATCTTAAGTCCTTGGGGAAAACATACTTCAATGAGGAAATGGTGAGAAAAGTGTTGCAATGTCTTTCAATAAGCCAATGGGACCCACAGTCACAACTAGTGAAGAAGCCTAAGACCTAAAAATGCTCAAGTTAAAGGTTCTTATTGGAAAACTTCTAACTTATGAAATTCATTTACAAGAGGAAAGTGAAGAACAAGCACCTCAACATTGAATTACAATGAAGTCTGTAATGCTAACATTGAAACACAACCTGAGGAGTCTGAAGATAATGAAGATGAGTTATTGGTTATGTGATCCAAGGTCAAATTGATTGACCAACTAAAGGTATAAACTCTTGATGATAAGCCCCAAATGTTGACGAAGAGCAATCTCTCCCAATATAACCCAAGAAAGAGAGAACCCCCAAATCTTCTAGTGACTTAATCAAACTTGAGAACAATTGAACAAAAGAGTTAAACGAACCCACCCTTTAAAGTCAATGCACCAAGGATTAAATTAAATGGATGAACTCACCTCTACCACCCTCCTTAGAGAGAGAAAGAAATTTGAGATTTTGAGAAAATATTAAGCATCAAGCTCTCATATTATTAATCTAAGTCTAAGGAATATTACAAGGATCAAGAAAATAAATAGGAGAGTACCCCTTTCCCTAAGTCATACACTAACCAATAGGATTGCAAGGAAATTAACCAATGAAATCGTGACTAGGTGTGAGACTCTAAAGGGAATATCTAGAATATAAGCTAAGCTAAAATTGGATGCACTAGTGCTAGATTAGATGAGTCATCCACTACCTCAATTGGATGACTCATGGTGAGATTTTCCTATGGATGGCGTCTAGAAGAGTCCACCAGCTGTCGAAGAAATATTAACAGTTAATTCATCCATTTGTTATCCCAATTAGTTCCTTACTAAAAAACATTCAACTCTAGACCCTACACAAACCCTTCTTTGCTTTACATGCCATATCTTCGTTGATACTTGAAATTTGAAGATGTTTTATATCTTGATGGAAACTAGACATCTAGGGCTATCCACACATATGTAATTTGTTCAAATTGGAGCCTATTTTTCCTTCCAAAAGTTAGCTATAAGTGAGATGAGATATTCTACCTAGAAAATGAAAATGAGCTAATGAAGTGATTTTAGAGAACAAAGTAGCTAAGCTCCTTATTTAGGGCTACTAATTGCCCAACCACCTTTCCTAAGTTGACTATACCTCCTTAAGGGTCCCAAGTCAACATTGATAGAGGAGGACCAAGTCCTTGACCCAAAGTCAATATTGAGCCTACTTGGTTTAATACCCTTGCATGGGAGAGTAAGTCCAATCTTGGTGTTTGCTTCGCATCACTATGATAGCCAAAGGGTTCAAAAAGATGTTTCAAGGACATCCAAAATTCAAAGGACTTTGGAAAGGGTCAACCTCTAAGAGGAATGAACGAAACTCCAAAAGTAAGTTCTCATCAAGGTTGATACTAACCAAAGCACTTGTTATGGTTATAGACTTCCAGGTCACTTGATTAAAGATTGTCCAAACATTAAGAAGAAAAATAAGAAAATGGGATTCAACACCAAGAAGGGAGGTAAGAAAACCATGTTCGCAACATGGAGTGATAGTGCTAGCTTTGAAAGTGAAAGTGGAGGTGATGAAATGGCAAACCTTTATCTTATGGCTAGACAGAACTTTGAAATGGGTGAAGAATGAAGAGGTAACTTTGGAATACTGTAACACCCCTCTGCCTTCATGAGGTGTCACACCGCCAGGATCCCCCGAGGGAGACCCTTAAGGCTCATTCTTTCATTAACATTCTTTGAAATTCTACCTAACTCTTAGTTTAGTAGGGAATTCTGGAATGAAACTGCAAGAGTTCCATCTGTATTTACAACATATCTAATAGTTATTTATGAACTATTTGGGGTACCCGTGTCATGCTATTCGGAATTCAGTAAAAACTTAAACATTTCCCATGAGTCACACACTCGGGGTGAGGCTTATGCCTTTACAGACGCTTAATCGAATAATTTACACCAATTTACAATTTCAGAGCCACTATATGCTCAACCCATGCACTTCCTAGCCAAAATACCAAATCATGCAACTTCCAAAAGATAACTTCACACGTGAACTTGCCGGCACAACCGGTAGTCCTAGCAGGCAGTCACTTCTTTCATTCATTCATCACCTGGGGGAAAAGGGGAAAGGAAATGGAGTGAGCCACCACATGCTCAGTGAGTATTCCTCCACTCCTTAAAACAAAACCTTTACAAGCAATATTACTCATAATATCCACTTATCAAGCATTTAGGTAACACTAACATGGTATTAGGCAACATTATCATAGAACATAGGTTCTAGAAAATGAACATCGGACAAGCCATGACTTTTGTATTCAATAGGCACGTTTGAACACCATTACATGATTCACTAACATGTCACATATTCTATTTGAAGTCACATTCAACATATTTAAGAACATTTTCTTTAAACTTTCATTGAAACTTTCTTTGAACATTGGAAGCATTTTCTTAACCTTTGAGGTTCTCGTTCTTTTGAAAGGGTTTACATTTCGTATTCGTCGTAAAATGACCCTTATAATCATTTCATATTTATTCCATATAGCCTCTTTAGGCCCGTAAAATATTCTTTTCTTTGAAACATATAAAATGGCAAAGGCCAATTGCTTTTCCTATCTTTGTAGGAAAATACTTCTGGCATAAGATCATTACGGAGTGCTGATTGGGTGAGAACTACTCTCGACACCATAGTGAGACCTAACGCTCACGCTTAAGCTCTTACTCCCGAGATGGCTACATAACATATCGGACCATTACATTACCCTCGTCAGGGTCTTCTAGGGTCTCCTACTATGAGGACTTATCACCCTAGGCTAACATTGTTCATATCATATCATATTATCCGCAGCACATTATCTTAGCCACTTAAAGCGTATCGGCCATAATGGCTAATAACTTTGCATTTAAAATAGTAAAATCATTCAACGTATAATTCACATCCTTTTAAAACGTTTTAGGGATCCCTCCCAAACACTGTTTGAATAGCTAAAATAGGGCATAGCTCGTTACTAGACATGGCTACTTTTGGTTAAAAAAAAAAACACGTGAAATATTCTTTGTCGAAACATCACTCCTACACACACTTTATATTTTAGACATACAAAAGGAAAGGGGTTGACACATATCACATTTAAGCACTTCATAAACATTTCAACATAATGAGCCACACACGGCCTCGCAATCCACACGATTGCGGTCAATTCACAACCCAGTCTCCCTCCTCACTTGCACCGTACCACAAGACCCCGAACGCTCATAATTCTTTCCTCAAACCATCCAACTACCAACTCGATTCATCAATTTATTAATCATAACATATTATCAGATTAGCTTATATAAAAGGGAGTGAGGTTTAGGCTCTTACCTGAGCAACCAGCACCATTCAGCAGTGCGTTACAACGAGCGTACATATAGCTACATTTATTCATAATCGACAACACTTTATTAAGTAAATCAAACATAATTTGATTCTAAACATATACAATGCATTTCAAAGTAAATTTCCTTAGTATGAATGTACTAAAAAGGGTTCGAATGAAAGCTAACATATTTTAATAGCTTCGAATTTAATTCGTTTACATGCATTAGCTAGTTTAACTCGAATGGAAGCTAAACATGTTTATATAACTTCGAAATTAATTCTTTTAACGTGCATTAGATAATGTACTCAATTCGATGCTAAACACATTTCATTAAGTTCGAAATTAGTTCATTTGCATGCATTGGTTAATTAACTCGAATGGAAGCTAAGCACGTTAAAGGGACTTCGATTTTAATTCTTTTTCATATATTAGCTAATTAACTTGAATCGAAGCTAAGCACGTTAATATAACTTCGATTTTAATTCCTTTTCACGCATTAACGCATTAACTTGAATGGAAGCTAAACACGTTTGACTAACTTCGTTTTTGATTCTTTTTCATGCAACAACTAATTAACTTGAATCGAACTTGAATCAAGGCTAAACACGTTGGACTAAATTCGGTTTTAATTCTTTTTCATACATCAACTAATTAACTTGAATCGAGGCTAAACACGTTAAACTAACTTGCATGTAACAGCTAATTTAGGTCATTCAACAAGCATCATACACGAATTGAAGCAAGCCTAGGCTAACATGCATCATTAAACTGTTGCAATTCGATTGAAAATTAATATTAGTTTAGGAGAGGAGTAATACTCACTTAACCGTGTTCAAATCGACCTAAAACGCTCGTGGGTGGACGCCCTTTCTCAGCAAGCCCCGAACCCCAACTGAGAACCTCAATTTCGAAACCCTAGCCCTTTCGAACGGTGGTGATTTGTGGTGGTTTGAGGCTCGATTGTGGCTCTAATTTATAGAGGAGGCTGGGATGGAGGTGGGTCGCCAGTTTCCGACGTGTGGACGACCGGTTTTGGGCAAGCAAACACGTGGGTGTAGTGCTGTGCGAAGTGGAGGAAATCTGGTGGAGGAACGGGCGACTGAGACGCGTGGTGTGGGGGACCAATCTTCCCTTTCTCTCGCCGATGATGCGTACTGGCCGGCGGCAGCGCCAGATGGCCGGTCGCTGGTGAGAGAGATAGATTCTAGAGAGAAAGAGTCGCGGTAGAGAGAGGGCAGAGCAAGGATGAGTTTTTGGTGTGTTCTACTTTGCTTCTCTGTTTTCGGCCCCCTTGCCCGACTCCATCCCCTATTTTCATGATTTCTCTTTTTTTTGTGGCTTATTAACACATTCAACTTGGTTTTAGCCCCAAACTTAATACCGAATAGTCTAATCTTGGGTCAAAATGTCCTATAGTTAACATTCTAATTCAGACTTCGAAAGTTAATTAAATGAAAAGAAAACGATTTTAAGAACTTGGGTTAGCGTTGATTCAAACATTTTCATAATTAAGTAACGTTGATAATAACATAAATCAAATAATCGTTCTTTTTAGTGAAATTAATAGTTAAAAACGCACACAGCTGACATAATATTTTTGTTGAATAATAATTCAAGGCAACTTTATAAATTTAGCAACTAGAACAACTGATCAATAGTAAAATGATAGCGTGGTCCTAACATTCTTCCCCCCTTAAAGAAATTTTTTCCTCGAAATTGGTTTACCTGAAGGAAATAGCGCAGGATATTTCTCATGCATTTCGCTTTCCAGCTCCCAAGTTGCTTCCGCCACCTTGTGATGTTTCCATAACTCCTTAACATAGGGAATGCTCCTGTTTCTGAGCTTTTTCTCCGCTTTCTCCAAAATTCGAATGGGCTCTTCAACATAGGTGAGATTTTCTTTGACTTGCAAGGGTTCGTATCGGATGACATGATCCGGATCCGGAACGTATTTCCGAAGACTGGATACATGAAATACGTCGTGAATGCCTTGCAGCGAAGGCAGCAAGGCTAATTGGTATGCAACCGATCCCACCTTCTGCAAGATCTTGAACGGTCCAATAAACCTCGGGCTCAGTTTTCCTCTTTGCCCATATCTTATGCTTCCTTTTAGGGGAGACACTTTTAGAAATATATGAACTCCAACTTCAAACACCAGTGGTCTTCTCCTAATGTCCGCGTAGCTCTTTTGCCTACTCTGGGCAACTTGTAGCCTTTTTCGGATTATCTTAATTATTTCGATCGTTTGATCGATTAATTCTACCTTGGAAGGTTCCCTCTCTCCTACTTCATTCCAACAAATAGGAGTTCTGCAACGTCTAACATACAATGGCTCGAAAGGAGCCATGCCTATACTGGCGTGGTAACTATTATTGTATGCAAACTCGACCAGAGGTAGGTTATGATCCCAAGTTCCACCATAATCGAGTGCACAGGCTCTCAACGTATCCTCCAAGGTTTGAATGGTTCTTTCAGATTGTTCGTCCGTCTGAGTATGGAAGGCCATACTTAAACGTAGTTCTATGCCCATCGTTCTTTGAAAACCATGCCAGAAGCGAAATACAAACTTTGTAAAGCGATCTGACACAATACTGAGTGGCACACCATGTAGTCTAACTATCTCCTTAATGTATAGGTTAGCCAATTGCTCAGAGGTGACAGTGGCCTTGATGGCTAAGAAGTGTGCGACCTTGGTCAATCTGTCAACTATAACCCACACACTATCGTGCTGTTTGATGGTTTTTGGCATTCCAATCATGAAATCCATGGTGATGTGTTCCCGTTTCCACACTAGAATTGGCGAGGGTTGTAGTAATCCTCCAGGTTTCGGGTGCTCGGTTTTCACCCGTTGGCATGTAAGGCACGGAACCACGTACTCCGCGATGTCCCTCTGTTGAATTAGTGAGTATTCTACCACAAGAGGGGGGGTGAATTGTGGTGTCTGATTTTCGCGTTGTAAATAACAAACACCCCTATGACTTGTTTGCAGAGGGTGTTCTTAGATATACCAAATGCGAAAATCACCAAGATAAATGCGGAAAAATAAAGCACACACAATTTTTACGTGGAAAACACCTCTAGCCTAACTGAGGTGTGAAAAACCACGACCTACCTCGTGTAGGATTTAACCACTTCACTAAACCGGGCTTAACTCGTTACAATTGTAACACACCTTGTTACAACCTTGCAACCACGTAATCTCCTTCTTTAAGGCAGATTACACCACGTCCAAATCTCACCAGATAGGACACGTCCAAAGTCCACACGACTAGGACACACTCTTTCACTATTGACTGATCTGAGATCAAGGTTAACAAACACCTTATTGAGGTGCTTCTTACTAAGCAGATGTAAGGTACAATGAAGATCCTATTATGCTAATATATCGAAAGCTTGGTTTAAACACAACTTGAGTTGGTTTTTCTTTTCTCAAGAATACTTCAAAAACTCTTCTAGAAAAACCTCTTTTTGAAATTTCCTATATGTTGTGTGTTTCCAGGTTTTCACTCTTTGCTTTCTTTTCTTCCCTTTTCTCTCAATGTCTCAGTGTGTATGTAGGCGAAAGGGCTGAGCTTTTTATATAAAAAACCCAACGGTCAAAAACCAAGGAGAAGAGAAGAATTCAGCTAAGTTTGGAAAAGGATTTTCAAGAGAGATATTCCCAACGGCTAGTGGCAAGTTTTTCCAAGTTATAAGGGATTTGTTATCTCAAGAGATAACCCTTATCTTTTCATAGCCGTGAAGAAGATTCAAAAGCAACCAGAAATCTTCAGTTTTGGGATTTTTTATCAAATCCGAAAATATGGGCAAAGGAAAATATTTAGATTTGGCAAATTCCCCAAAAACTATTTTCGCAAATCTCCCATAATATATTCAAGGAATATCCTTTCCAGAAAGATAGCAATCTTGGGGTTTAAGAAAAGTATACTGGAGATTTTGGCCAACCGAAATGAATTTTCAAAGATAACCGGGTATGGCCACTTCAGTTCAGAACCACCCTAGGCACCCTGTTTGCAGGGTTGTTCGCAACTGGTGTTCTGAAGTACTTAGTGCGAATACCGATTCAAGAGGTGTTTAAAAAGCGTTTTCAATATTGGCATATTAACAAGAGTCTAAATAAATAAAACCTATATACCCAAGACTTCTTGTTTTGAACCAGTCATCTTGTCCAAGATTTGTAGAGCTGCTGTGAACACCAAGACCACCTTGTTTGCTGGGGTTGTTCTTTGCATTGCTAGAGTTTCGGAACCACATGCTTTACATCGAGCTGATCTTGCTAGAGTCCAGGAACAACATGCTTTTACAATCGAGTTGTTCTTAATATAGAACCACCAAGTAGAACCTGTTTTAAAGACTTGTTCTCACATGTAGCAAACCAGTTAATACAAAAAAGAAAACACCAGTTAGGCCTGTTTGGAGATCGTGTTTGGAGCAACATTACTTGGACAAATTTTTACACTTGGATTTGTTATCATCAAAACTTAATCAAAATAACTCAACAAATTCCCCCTTTCTGATGATGACAAACAAAGTGACCATATTGACAAAACAACACAAAAAAAAATGAATGCTGATAGTGATCCACGTAAGTCATTTTCACTCTCCTTCATTCTCATATTCAATCAAAAGGTTTTTGTCAATTGGTTTCTCACTCTGCTTCCCCCTTTTGGCATCATAAAAAGCAAGAACAACATAAGGTGAAGCGTATAAAGCTTAAGAAACAACAAGCAAGAAAGACTGCAAGCAGATATTTCATTAATAATCAATGCAGTACCATTGCAACAAACCACAAAAACAGAGAACAAGCTTGACAATCAGGGGGCAGAGGGTGGTTTCGTTTGCAAAGGAGGAATGCTAGGGGCAAGAGTGGAGAGAAGAGCAAGCAAGTCGTCATGACGCTTGGCAGAGAGAGCTTGTTCCTCAGCAAGAGCAGCCTTGACAGCTGAGAGCTCATCCTTGAGGCGAGCATTGTCCTCAAGAACAGCCTCAAGCTTGATGGTAGGTTGCCCAGAAACAGGTGGTCGAGGTGGTCGACGACCCTGTTTGGAGACTGACCCTTCTCAACGTCATAGCCACACCCTAGCAGGGTGTCAATCCCAATCTCATCAATGATTTGGGCCGCCACTCTTCGTGTGAGCACTATCCCAAGGTGCTCAAACACCCTTGTCAGCAGAAACCCATACCCGAGATCATGAGTCCGGGTGGTGTTCGCACTTCGCCCAATGTGGCGAATCATGATTCCCGGAAGATTGATGGGTTCCTCCCTATCCAATAAGTCGATCAGGCATTGATCGAAAAGGTCTGCTGAGTTTCTCCCTTGACCCCTTGTAATCACGTTCTTAATGATGAACATGAAAAGGAGTTGGTGGAGAGGAATCAGATCGCCCTTTTTGACAGAAGAGGGTGTTTTCAGACCCTGTTTGTGACTGAGGCGTTTTGACACCTCAAGGAGCCTGGCTGGTTCCAGGGCTGTTTTGTCCTCCCTCACATACACATCAAAGCCTTGTGAGGGCACTCCCAAAATGTTTCCAAGTGTGGGCGCATCAAGCTGGATGCTTTGCCCACGTGCTGAACTTTTCACCACCCCGTCGGTGACTCTGCAGTTGGCGTAAAACTCTGCCAACTCAGGCACAGAACACCCCAACTGGGTGTTCGCAAACAAGTCAAGCCAACCTTGGGTGCGAAGCTTGGTCAAGAACATCCCCAGACCTTGTTCCGCAAAGAAATTAACAGATACTACCTTCCCCCTGACGACATTGCGCTTAAGCAACTGCGCATGTCTGTCAGACATGGGAGAGGGAGTGAACTGTTTTGGGCGTTTGGAGGCAGGAACAGAGGTGGTAGTTTCTGGTAGGGGGGCTGTTCTGGGCTTTCGCTTGAGGGGTGTTTTCGCAGGAGAGGTCTTCACAGCAGGTTTAGTGGCTGGTTTAGGAGGTTGATCATCAGAGGACTCCGAAAACACCGGTGTCCCCTGTTTGAAGGTGGAGTCTTCAGAGTCAGAACTCGAGACCCCTGAGGAAATCTCCTCGATGATGGGAACAGAGAGTTTGGAGGATCTTGGCGTCGATCTGGAACCAATTCTCGCAGATTTGCGAGAAGGTTGAGAAGGAGGAGAAGAGGGAGTTAGAGAGCGGCGAGACCTTGGTTGTGGTCTTGTTCTTGGCATTCGGGTACGCCTAGCCACCGTCTTTACCCTTTTCCTCTTCTCTCCAGTTCTAGAGACTAGAGGAACGAAGTCATCCTTTTAGACAGGAGTTTCTCCTGATTTCTCATCAGAGTCCTCCTTCAGATCGAAGAACAGATCATCGAAGAACACACCCCTGTTCTTTGAGTTGTTTCCAGGGGTGAAGAAGAACAGGGTTCAAAATTCCCATCAAATGTTTCTGAGTTTGTCAAGAATTGTTCTTGAAACCCCAGAGAACCAGCACCTGCTGCAGAAGGGATGGGACAAAGGATTGTCCCCACATATAGCACTAACTCCCAACCAAAGGAGTAGGGAATATCGCACAAATCAAGCCCAATATTTTTGAGGTTTATCTGAGTGATATACCCGAAGGTTGTGTGGGTAATTGGGCGAGGAGGAGCCGAATTTGCAAGTATAATCATGCTATTGTTCTCAGAGAGGAGTGAGGAATCGGTTTTGGAAGCCATTAAAGCAGGAGAGATTTTTGGGTTTTGAGGGTTTTGCTAGGGTTTTGAAGTTAAGAACAGGGTTGAGAGAGAGAGCAAGACAGGGAAGACGCACGCAGGAGGGCTTTTAAACTCCCTGCCCGTTAAGAAGGGCCATCTAGGGAATACCTAGAAGTTGAGCAAGCAGCAAGAATTAAACACAATCAATGCGTACCTGATCTAGCCGCTTGTTCTTGAGTATGCTTCTCTCTTTCCAAGATATGTCATGATTACTCTTTCTCCATCTCCCAAGACAGCAGTATATCGTCACATTGGCACACAAGACTACACATATTCTTTAATCAAAAGCCACTGAAATAAGAACACTTTCAAACAAGAATATGGAACAGGTATTATGGGGTGTTTTTGTCAGCTTTGGTCAACCTCTGAGAACAGGTGTTCTCAGGGTGTTTTTACTAACCCCAACTCTGGCCTGTTACTCTCGAATTGATCCCGAGCTAGAGCCTTAGTGAATATATCAGCAATTTGATTATCCGTTGAGCAGAAATTCATAGAAATTAAACCTTTTTCAACATTATCTCTCAAGAAATGATGTCGAATGTCAATATGTTTTGTCCTTTTGTGTTGACATGGGTTTTTAGCAATGTTAATAGCACTAGTATTGTCACAAAAAATACGAATGCATCCAGTGTCAACACAAAAATCCTTAAGCTGTTGTCTTATCCACAACAGTTGAGCGCAACATGAAGCTGCTGCAACATATTCAGCTTCTGCTGTGGACATGGCAACAGAATGTTGCTTCTTGGTAGCCCAAGATACCAAACAAGGTCCAAGAAAATGAGCCATACCTGAGGTACTCTTTCTATTAACTAGAAAACCTGCATAGTCAGCATCAGCATATCCAACAAGATCAAGATTGCAACCTCTAGGATACCATAGAGCTAAATCAGGTGTATGCTTTAAATATCTTAGTATCCGTTTAACAGCCTTAAGATGAGTCTCTTTAGGACTAGACTGAAAACGGGCACATAAACTGATGGAAATGTTACCACGCCCTTTGATTTAAAAGAATCAAATCAATTTAGCATTACTAATATGCTGGTTAAAGGTTGTATAATTCAACCAAGTTTTGTTTTAGTTGTTCTATTGCAGGGCATAAGGTTCATTCCAGCACTGACCTGATTTTGTGAGCAATTTTCGAGAAGCATCAACATGGTTTAAGTCTGATATTTTTACATGGATTTCAAGTTCAAGATGTAAGCTTTCCAACAAGACAAGTTTCATCAAATTTGGAGTTCATTTGGTCGTCCAAATCAGCCAAAAACCAAGAGATGTCAAAACTGCCCAGCAATCCAGAATTAAC
>JACYFF010019584.1:60634158-60667155 GCA_017589665.1 Selenicereus undatus
GTTGTATTCTATTGAACCCTAGCTTGGTTATCGGCAGGTACATCATAAACCAACACTAAAAACGATATCCGGTCTACTAGCGGTTAGGTATAGGAGTGACCCAATCATGCCCCTATAGAGTTTCTCCTCAACTGAGGGACTCCTATCATCCACAACCAACTTGGTTGAAGGAGAAATAGGAGTGTCTATGGGTTTGACTGACTCCATCCTAAAACGCTTAAGTAGCTCCTTGATATACTTTTGTTGATGGATCATGGTGCTGTTTGGAGTTTGCTTGATTTGTAAGCCTAAGAAAAAATTAAGCTCACCCATCATGCTCATCTCAAACTCACTCCTCATCATATTTGAAAATTCATTGCATAAATCATGATGAGTCGCACCAAATATAATGTCATCTACATATATTTGGACAATCAATAGATGTTCCCCCTTAGATTTCAGAAACAAGGTATTGTCTACCTTGCCTCTTCTAAAATCATTTTCAAGTAAAAAGCTTGACAACCGTTCATACCAAGCTCTTGGAGCTTGTTTTAAACCATAAAGTGCTTTGTCAAGTTTAAAAACATGATTTGGGAAATCACCATTTTCAAAACCAGGGGGTTGTTTGACATACACCTCTTCTTTAAGGTATCCGTTTAGGAATGCACTTTTCACGTCCATTTGATATAGCTTGATTTCCATATGAGCAGCAAAGGCTATTAAGATTCGAATAGCCTCAATTCTAGCAACTGGTGCAAAGGTTTCTTCGTAATCAATCCCTTCTTGTTGGTTGTACCCTTGAACCACCAGCCGTGCCTTGTTCCTAGTAACGGTACCTGACTCATCTAGCTTATTTTGGAACACCCACTTGGTTCCAATGATTGTTCTCTCTGCAGGTTTAGGTACAAGGTGCCACACTTTGTTTCTTTCAAATTGATGAAGTTCTTCTTGCATAGCCGTGATCCAATCTGAATATGCAAGAGCTTCATTCACACTTTTTGGCTCAATGTTAGAAAGAAAAGCATAGAAAGCACAAAAATTCTTAAGTTTAGATCTAGTTTGCACTCTAGTATTAATATCTGACAAGATTTGATCAAGAGGGTGCGAACTATGGTGCTTCCATGGTCTTGGATTAATTGGATCCACATACACATGTTTTGTTCTAACTGAAGTGTGTGTAGGATCAGGCTCAAGAACACCTCCTGATCCTGTTTCTGCACCTGTTTGCAAATTGGTTCCTGAAGAACATGGTTCCGAACAGGGTTCAACGGTGTTTCCCCCTGTTTCAAGTTCACCTTGCCTGTCGCTTTGAGGAACAACTTCTGTACCTGTTTCCTTCAGGGTGTTCTCACCTTGTTTTTCTTGATTCAACAACTCCTTTTGGATAAGACCTACTTCAAACTCCTCATCCTGTGCATTACTCTCATTCAAGGAGTTAGATTCATCAAAAAACACATGCACACTTTCCTCAACACACAAGGTTCTTTTGTTAAAGACTTTGTATGCCTTACTGTGAGAGGAATAACCAAGAAATATTGCCTCATCACTCCTAGGATCAAACTTTCCTAAGGCATTCTTCCCGTTGTTATGCACGAAACATCTACAACCAAATGTTCTTAGATGCATAATGTTGGGTTTTCTGCCTTTAAGAAGTTCATAAGGAGTTTTGTTCAAAATGGGTCTAATCATGCATTTGTTTATAATGTAACATGATGTGTTCAAAGCTTCTGCCCAAAAGTTCTTAGGAAGACCACTAACAATAAGCATTGTTCTAGTCATGTCTTCTAAGGTACGATTTTTTCGTTCAACCACCCCATTCTGCTGGGGTGTTCTTGGGGCTGAGAAGTTTTGATCAACACCATGTTCATTACAAAATTTTGTAAAGCTTGCATTTTCAAATTCAGTACCATGATCAGACCTCAAGCTAACCAATGAGTGTTCTACTCTCTTTTCAATCTTTTTGAGAAGGGCAATAAAATTCTCAAAAGTTTCATCCTTGGAGGCCAAGAACAGAGTCCAAGTAAATCGAGAGTAATCATCCACTATTACAAGCACATACCTTTTCCCTCCTCTACTAGCTATCCTCATGGGACCACATAAATCAATATGCAATAACTCAAGAGGTCGGTTAGTGCTTACACACTTTTTAGATTTTAAAGAAGATCTTACTTGTTTTCCTTTTGCACAAGCTTCACATACCTTGTCATCATTATACTTGATGGAAGGTAGTCCAACAACCAAATCCTTGGAAACAAGTTTATTTAACAAGGACAGGCTTGCATGACCTAGTCTCTTGTGCCATAGCATTATATCATCATTTAATGCATTTAAACAAGTCAGATTATTTTGGGGAAGAGTGGAAATACTAACTTTATAAACATTTTGACATCGCTTCCCCCTCAACACAACATCTCCTGTGTCGTCATTCACAACCAAGCAACGTGTTTTTGAAAACAGTACTAGGTTGTTCTTGTCACACAGTTGGGACACACTTAGCAAATTGTGCTTTAACCCCTCAACTAAGTGCACATTATCAATTGACTGGGAGAGAGTTTTACCAATATTGCCTATACCAACAATTGTCCCAGACTTGCCGTTTCCAAATGCTGCACTCCCACCATTCAAAGCTGTAAGTGAGAGAAAATTTGATTTTTCACCAGTCATGTGCCGTGAACACCCACTATCAACAAATCACAACTGCCTGTTTTTAAGGGTGTTGGTGGGGTTGTTCGTAAGGTTGTTCTCTCTCACTTCAGCCTTGTTCTTGAGATCTGAGAGGCTGATTGTTGATTCATCATTTGAATCTGAATCACTTTGTGCCATCAGTGCTACACCCTCTTCTTTAGCTTCAGATTCTCCTTCATCCTCAGAGGAATCTCCCTAAGCAGCCAGCATAGCTCTCGAGAAACGCTTGCCCAGATTGTTTACAGGGTGTTTTCGACCCTGTTTTTGAGGTTGTTCGGGCATCTGATCTTCTCGAAGCAGAGGACAATTTTTGATTAAGTGATCTGGTTTGCCGCACTTGAAACACCCTATGAGCTGTTCTTTGGGGGTGTTTCTGGACTTACTGAAGTCTTTTCTTTTGTTGCTTTCCTTGACCTTTTTGAAGAATTTCTTGAATTTTCTAGTCATTAGTGCCATGTCTTCATTTTCAAGGTCAGAGTCAGTGTCCTCATGTGCTTTCAAGGCAAGCCCACGATCCTTCTTCTGCTCCTCTTTTTGTTGTGAGTTCTTTCTGAGTTCATAGGTTTGAATATTGCCAATCAACTCGTCGAGGGTGATCTTGTTCATGTCTTTAGCCTCTTGGATGGCTGTCACTTTGGCCTCCCACATACGAGGTAAAATTCTGAGGATTTTCCTCACCAACTCTTCAGTGGTGAAAGACTTTCCCAGAGATTTTAATTCGTTTGTGATGTGGGTAAACCGTGTGTACATATCCATCACAGTTTCACGATCACCCATATCAAACAACTCATATTGTCGCATAAGTAGCTCAATTCTAGATTGTTTAACTTGACTCATACCTTCATGAGCAACTTGCAGGGCGTTCCAAATAGCTTGGGCTGATTCACACTCAGAGATGCGAGTGTATTCATCTGGACCTAGGCCGAAATATAATAGCTTCTTGGCCTTAGCATTCTTTTCCATTTTCTTATAATCTTCAGCATCAAACTCTTTGGGTTCCTTGGGAACCATCTTGCCATCTTCAAGCACCTTGGTGGGAACAAGGGGCCCGTTCTTGATGAGCATCCATAACTCATAATCTTCTGCCTGAATATAGTTCTCCATCCTATTCTTCCACCAACTATAATGTTGGCCGTTGAAATAGGGTGGACGAGTAATAGATTGCCCTTCAAGAATTCCTTGTGGTGTACTCATCTTCAGAATCTCTCAAGGTGTTAGCCTTTTGAAAGAGAACCTGCTCTGATACCACTTGTTGAATTAGTGAGTATTCTACCACAAGAGGGGGGGGGGTGAATTGTGGTGTCTGATTTTCGCATTGTAAATAACAAACACCCCTATGACTTGTTTGCAGAGGGTGTTCTCAGATATACCAAATGCAAAAATCACCAAGATAAATGCGGAAAAATAAAGCACACACAATTTTTACGTGGAAAACACCTCTAGCCTAACTGAGGTGTGAAAAACCACGACCTACCTCGTGTAGGATTTAACCACTTCACTAAACCGGGCTTAACTCGTTACAATTGTAACACACCTTGTTACAACCTTGCAACCACGTAATCTCCTTCTCTAAGGCAGATTACACCACGTCCAAATCTCACCAGATAGGACACGTCCAAAGTCCACACGACTAGGACACACTCTTTCACTATTGACTGATCTGAGATCAAGGTCAACAAACACCTTATTGGGGTGCTTCTTACTAAGCAGATGTAAGGTACAATGAAGATCCTATTATGCCAATATATCGAAAGCTTGGTTTAAACACAACTTGAGTTGGTTTTTCTTTTCTCAAGAATACTTCAAAAACTCTTCTAGAAAAACCTCTTTTTGAAATTTCCTATATGTTGTGTGTTTCCAGGTTTTCACTCTTTGCTTTCTTTTCTTCCCTTTTCTCTCAATGTCTCAGTGTGTGTGTAGGCGAAAGGGCTGAGCTTTTTATGTAAAAAACCTCACGGTCAAAAACCAAGGAGAAGAGAAGAATTCAGCTAAGTTTGGAAAAGGATTTTCAAGAGAGATATTCCCAACGGCTAGTGGCAAGTTTTTCCAAGTTATAAGGGATTTGTTATCTCAAGAGATAACCCTTATCTTTTCATAGCCGTGAAGAAGATTCAAAAGCAACCAGAAATCTTCAGTTTTGGGATTTTTTATCAAATCCGAAAATATAGGCAAAGGAAAATATTTAGATTTGGCAAATTTCCCAAAAACTATTTTCGCAAATCTCCCATAATATATTCAAGGAATATCCTTTCCGGAAAGATAGCAATCTTGGGGTTTAAGAAAAGTATACTGGAGATTTTGGCCAACCGAAATGAATTTTCAAAGATAACCGGGTATGGCCACTTCAGTTCAGAACCACCCTAGGCACCCTGTTTGCAGGGTTGTTCGCAACTGGTGTTCTGAAGTACTTAGTGCGAATACCGATTCAAGAGGTGTTTAAAAAGCGTTTTCAATATTGGCATATTAACAAGAGTCTAAATAAATAAAACCTATATACCCAAGACTTCTTGTTTTGAACCAGTCATCTTGTCCAAGATTTGTAGAGCTGCTGTGAACACCAAGACCACCTTGTTTGCTGGGGTTGTTCTTTGCATTGCTAGAGTTTCGGAACCACATGCTTTACATCGAGCTGATCTTGCTAGAGTCCAGGAACAACATGCTTTTACAATCGAGTTGTTCTTAATATAGAACCACCAAGTAGAACCTGTTTTAAAGACTTGTTCTCACATGTAGCAAACCAGTTAATACAAAAAAGAAAACACCAGTTAGGCCTGTTTGGAGATCGTGTTTGGAGCAACATTACTTGGACAAATTTTTACACTTGGATTTGTTATCATCAAAACTTAATCAAAATAACTCAACACCCTCTTCATCCCATTCCACCAATAATGGGTTTTCAAGTCCCGGCACATCTTCGTACCTCCAGGGTGGATAGTAAATGTGGAGTTATGTGCTTCTTTTAACAACTCCTTCTTGAGAGCTGTTGTGTTTGGTACACGGAGTCTATTTCCATACCAAAGTATTCCATTTTGGATTGAAAATTCCTTATTCTTTCCTTCTTCCACACTCTTTCTTATCTTCATAAGTTCAAGGTTCTCCTTCTGCTGTTGCTTGATCTCTTCATTCAATGGCGAAGAGATTTGGAGCGCTGCTAAGTAGCTTTAACTTCCTGGCAGTACTACCTCTGTTTGTAGCACGTCGAGCTCTTCTAGAAGTTTGTTCTCTTGTGTAAGTAGACAGGCTATGGATCCGGTGGATTTCCTACTCAGTGCGTCTGCCACCACGTTTGCCTTACCAGGGTGATATTTCACCTCTATATCATAATCTTTCAGGAGTTCTAACCATCTTCTTTGCCTCATGTTCAACTCTTTCTGAGTAAAAATATACTTCAAGCTCTTATGATCAGTATATACCTCGCACCTTACTCCATATAGGTAATGTCTCTAGATTTTCAAGGCAAATACCACAGCAGCCAATTCTAGGTCATGCGTTGGATAGTTTTCCTCGTAAGGCTTCAATTGGCGAGAGGCATAGGCAATGAATCTACCTTTTTGCATTAGAATGCATCCCAATCGTCTCTTGGATGCATCACTATAGATTACAAATCCTTCATTACCTTCAGGTATTCCTAGTATTGGTGCAGATACCAGCCTTCCTTTTAGCTCCTGAAAGCTATCTTCGCATTCTTTTGTCCATTCAAATTTATTGGTCTTCTGAAGTAATTTTGTGATAGGCAAGGCCAGCTTAGAAAATCCCTTGACAAATCTTCGATAGTAGCCAGCCATACCCAAGAAGCTTCGCACTTCGGAGGCATTTGTAGGTCTTGGCCAATTCACAATGGCCTCCACCTTTACCGGGTCCACTGAGATGCCATCTTTGGTCACTATATGCCCCAGAAATTGCACCTTTTTTAACCAAAACTCGCACTTTTTCAACTTGGCATATAGCTTGTGCTCTTCCAGGGTCTTTAACACCATCCATAAGTGGTTTGCATGCTCTTCCCTAGTCTTAGAATACACCAAGATATCATCGATGAATACCACTACGAATCTGTCGAGGAAGGATTTAAAGACCCTGTTCATCAAGTCCATAAAGAAGACAGGAGCATTTGTTAACCCAAATGGCAACACTAAGAACTTTTAATGCCCATATCGAGTGCGAAAGGTGGTTTTGGGCACGTCTTCCTTCCTGATCATCAATTGATGGTACCCCGATCTCAAATCGATTTTTTAGAACACCGAAGCACCGGCCAATTGATCAAACAAGTCGTCAATTCTAGGAAGTGGGTACTTGTTCTTAACCGTCACCTTGTTTAGCTCTCGATAGTCGATGCATAACCTCAAACTTCCATCTTTATTTTTTACAAAGAGCACTAGTGCTCCCCAGGGTGAAACACTAGGCTGGATTAACCCCTTGTGAAGTAACTCCTGCAGCTCAGTTTTCAATTCTGTCAATTCAGCAGGTGCCATTCGATAAGGTGCCTTAGATATTGGGACAGTTCTAGGTATAAGTTCGATGGTAAACTCAATTTCTCGATCGGGTGGTAGCCCCGGTACTTCTTGGAATACCTGTGGGTACTCCCTTACTACTAGAATCTCATTCAAGTCTAGATCTTTTGGTTCTGTAGCTTCAATTGCACATAGATAACCTTGACAATCTTTCTTCAGCATCTTGAATGCTTGCATAGCAGACACAATTGGAATGGTCGCTTGGTGGCCACTTCCCTTAAAGGTCACTCTTTGTCCATCAGGGGCTGTAAAGATGACCAACTTCTTTTCACAATCAATAGTAACTTTATGTTTGGTTAACCAATTCATCCCTAGGATGACATCCCAACCTTGGATATCTAGTTGTACCAGATCTGCAGTGAGGACTTTTCCTTCCAATTGGATAGTACAAATTTTAAAAATGACATTAGTGTAGTAAGTAGGTCCTAGAGGAGTGGTCACTTAAAGTAGTACATCCATCTCATTAGGCTTACTGGCGAGCTTTCTTGTAAAAACAGGACTTACAAAGGAATGTGTGGCACTTGAATTGAATAAAACATGAGCGTAAAGGTGTTTGATGAGGAGGGTACCTGATACAGTGGCATTCTCTGCCTCTTCACCTCCCAGAGAATATACTTGGCCACCTACCTGCGGCCTTTTTCCACCTCGATTGCCTCCTAAAGTTGTATTCACAAGAGTTCGACCTCTCTGCAGAACTGAATTAGCCCCCGTGCCTAAACCTTGTGTACTGTTATGCCGATTCCACGCCTTCTTGGAGCAATTTATAATTTTGTGGTCCGTAGATCCACACCCATAGCATTCTTGTGTGCCATATCGTCACTGACCGGAGTGCGTACGCCGACACTGGTTACAGGGTTCCAGTTCCTGCCTTGGCACAACTTGCTTTCCTTTCCCTCGGTTGTTGAAGTTGTTGATCTTACTACTTCCCTGGGTATTGGACCCTCCTTGGTTAAACTTCCTTTTTGCTAGGCCTATCTGCCGACTTTCTGCTTTGGTTTCAGCTATAACTCGGGCTATTTTCACCGCCCTCTGGTACATCTCCTGGAAGCTGGTGAAAACATGCCCAGCCATCATCCGCTTAACGGGTCCTTTAAGGCCTTACTCGAAGTGGTCCATCTTCATCTTCAGTTGCGACTTGATTAGGCGCAAAGCGACTAAGCTCGTTGAATTTCGTCGCGTATTCCACCACACTCATTTGGCCTTGTTTCAACCGTAGAAATTTTTGTTCCTTTGCCCTCTTTACGTCTTGTGGGTAATACTGGGCATCCATCATAGTTTTCAGCTGTTCCCAGGTCAGAGCTGGTTCACCAGCTCGGGGTTTGACAGTGCCTCACTAGAATTCCGCTTTCTTTTCGAACTGATGGGTCACCAGACGTACTTTAAAATCTTCGAGGCAGTCTATTACTTCAAACAGATTCTCCATCCTTTTCAACCATTCTTCATAAGCAAGAGGATCTGTTCCACCACTAAACCTTGGTGGTTTAAGCTTATTGAATTGACATATCATCTCTAAGGCGGTTGGCGCCACCACCTGTTCCCTTCGTGGAGGCATTGGCTACACAATTGTTTATGCAAAGTTGCTTAGTTTTTATTCATAAAGAATAGATTTGTCAAAAGCATTTAAACACATAGTACAATATTAGATAGAATATATAGAGCTTTAAGTGTTCGTGCGATCCTATTCTGATAGCACAAACACTTCTTCTTCTTTACCAAAAACACACATATTCATATTTTACGAAACAACGGGGTATCACCCCTGCTTGTTCATTCATTCAAGGTTACACTAACTGCGATTTATTTAAAAACAAAGCATATATTAGCAACTTTGGGTTACACAGCTCTAAGCATCATTTGAGGAATCCCCCTCTGAGGGGTTTTCTACTACTGGCTCATTTGAACCTACAGACTCAGCTGGGGCTAGTAGGTTCCATAATACAAAAGTTGGGGAGTATTCCACATTGGGAGCTCCATCTATTAGCTCCCTCATCCTTAACATCGTGGCTTGCCAACCGCGAGGATATTGGACACCAAAGGAGTCTATCCAACGGATCCACATTATGGCTACCCGCCTGTACCGTTTAACTTGAGGATTTTCCGCTAACAGAATCCTCATTTGGTGATGTTCGATTTGGTTTCCCTCGGCTATTGTTGCTGGGAGGTTTTGTGCCGTCGCGGGAGCAATTAAGGTCGTATTAACTAGTTGAACAACGACATTTCTCCTCTCCAAAGGGGTGTATCCCAAAGAATGCACCCGATCTTCTGCCAGTATTAAGAAGTCTATCAATCCTTTGAAGGTAAACGGGGTGTAGGCCCCCATGTGGACATGAAATTGTCGGAGGACGGAGGTGACTTCGCTCCATCGTCCTGTGGAAGGCATTTCTCGGATAAATTTGTAGGTCCAATGGTTTTGAATGACTCGGAGAGGTCCCCATTGGTTGCTCCTCACTACGGCTTCCCAGAAGATGATTGCGTTCCATGCAGCCAACCAGAATGAAGGATACTCAAAATCAACGAGCTTAAACTCCATCCTACATCATCACACCTAATTAGGGGTAGAACTAGCACGCATGTATTCGTATAGGTGTCCTAAGCCATATTTCTAGTTCGTGCACACAAGTACGCATTGAAAGCACATAGTAGGCTCATATAAGCACTTTAAGGCACATATTTCACATATCAGAACACCTAATGTCATATCTAAATGCATATGCAAACCTATGGCTCTGATACCACCCACTGTAAAACCCCTCTGCCTTCATGAGGTGTCACACCGTCAGGATCCCCCGGGGGAGACCGCTAAGGTTCATTCTTTCATTAACTTTCCTTGAAATTCTACCTAACTCTTAGTTTAGTTAGGGAATTCTGGAATGAAATTGCAAGAGTTCCGTCTGTATTTACAACATATCTGATAGTTATTTATGAACTATTTGGGGTACTTGTGTCATACTATTCGGAATTCAGTAAAAACTTAAACATTTCCCATGAGTCACACACTCGGGGTGAGGCTTATGCCTTTATAGATGCTTAATCAAACAATTTACACCAATTTACAATTTCAGAGCCACTATATGCTCAACCCATGCACTTCCTAGCCAAAATACCAAATCATGCAACTTCCAAAACATAACTTCACACGTGCACTTGCCGGCACAACCGGTAGTCCTAGCAGGCAGTCAGTTCTTTCATTCATTCATCACCTGGGGGAAAAGGGGACAGGAAATGGAGTGAGCCACCACATGCTCAAAGAGTGTTCCTTCACTCCTTAAAACAAAACCTTTACAAGCAATATTACTCATAATATCCACTTATCAAGCATTTAGGTAATACTAACATGGTATTAGGCAACATTATCATAGAACATAGGTTCTAGAACATGAACTTCGGACAAGCCATGACTTATGTATTCAATAGGCACGTTTGAACGTCATTACATGATTCACTAACATGCCACATATTCTATTTGAAGTCGCATTCAACATATTTAAGAACATTTTCTTTAAACTTTCATTGAAACTTTCTTTGAACATTGGAAGCATTTTCTTAACCTTTGAGGTTCTCGTTCTTTTGAAAGAGTTTACATTTCGTATTCGTCGTAAAATGACCCTTATAAGCATTTCATATTCATTCCATATGGCCTCTTTGGGCCCGTAAAACATTCTTTTCTTTGAAACATATAAAATGGCAAAGGCTAATTGCTTTTCCTATCTTTGTAGGAAAATACTTCTGGCATTAGATCATTACAGGGTGCTGATTGGGTGAGAACTATTCTCGACACCATAGTGAGACCTAACGCTCACGCTTAAGCTCTTACTCCCGGGATGGCTACACAACATATTGGACCATTGCATTACCCTCGTCAGGGTCTTCTATGGTCTCCTACTACCAGGACTTATCACCCTAGGCTAACATCGTTCATATCATATCATATTATCCGCAGCACATTATCTTAGCCACTTAAAGCGTATCGGCCATAACGGCTAATAACTTTGCATTTCAAAAAGTAAAATCATTCAACGTATAACTCACACCCTTTTAAAACGTTTTAGGGATCCCTCCCAAACACTGTTTGAATAGCTAAAATAGGCCATAGCTTGTAACTAGACATGGCTACTTTTGGTTTAAAAAAAAACACGTGAAATATTCTTTGTCAAAACATCACTCCTACACACACTTTATATTTTAGACATACAAAAGGAAAGGGGTTGACACATATCACATTTAAGCACTTCATAAACATTTCAACATAATGAGCCACACACGGCCTCGCAATCCACACGATTGCGGTCAATTCACAACCCAGTCTCCCTCCTCACTTGCACCGTACCACAAGACCCCGAACGCTCATAATTCTTTCCTCAAACCATCCAACTACCAACTCAATTCATCAATTTATTAATCATAACATATTATCATATTAGCTTATATAAAAGGGAGTGAGGTTTAGGCTCTTACCTGAGCAACCAGCACCATTCAGCAGTGCGTTACAACAAGCGTACATATAGCTACATTTATTCATAATCGACAACACTTTATTAAGTAAATCAAACATAATTTGATTCTAAACATATACGATGCATTTCGAAGTAAATTTCCTTAGTATGAATGTACTAAAAAGGGTTCGAATGAAATCTAACATATTTTAATAGCTTCGAATTTAATTCGTTTACATGCATTAGCTAGTTTAACTCGAATGGAAGCTAAACATGTTTATATAACTTCGAAATTAATTCTTTTAACGTGCATTAGCTAATGTACTCGATTCGATGCTAAACACATTTCATTAAGTTCGAAATTAGTTCATTTGCATGCAGTGGTTAATTAACTTGAATGGAAGCTAAGCACGTTAAAAGGACTTCGATTTTAGTTCTTTTTCATATATTAGCTAATTAACTTGAATCGAAGCTAAGCACGTTAATATAACTTCGATTTTAATTCTTTTTCACACATTAACTCATTAACTTGAATCGATGCTAAACACATTAAACTAACTTCATTTTTAATTTTTTTTAATGCATTAATTAATTAACTTGAATTGAGGCTAAACACGTTAGACTAACTTCGTTTTTAATTCTTTTTCATGCATCAACTAATTAACTTGAATCGAGGCTAAACACGTTAGACTAACTTCGTTTTTAATTCTTTTTCATGCATCAACTAATTAACTTGGATTGAGACTAAACACGTTAAACTAACTTGCTTGTAATATCTAATTTAGGTCATTCATCAAGCATCATACACGAATTGATGCAAGCCTAGGCTAACATGCATCATTAAACTACTGAAATTCGATTGAAAATTAATATTAGTTTAGGAGAGGAGTAATACTCACTTAACCGTGCTCAAATCGACCTAAAACGCTCGTGGGTGGACGCCCTTTCTCAGCAAGCCCCGAACCCCAACTGAGAACCTCAATTTCGAAACCCTAGCCTTTTCGAACGGTGGTGATTTGTGGTGGTTTGAGGCTCGGTTTTGGCTCTAATTTATAGAGGAGGCTGGGATGGAGGTGGGTCGCCAGTTTCCGGCACGTGGACGACCGGTTTTGGGCGAGCAAACGCGTGGGTGTGTGGCTGTGCGAAGTGGAGGAAATCTGGTGGAGAAACGAGCGGCTGAGACGCGTGGTGTGGGGGTCCAATCATCCCTTTCTTTCGCCAGTGACGCGTGCTGGCCGGCGACAGCGCTAGATGGCCGGTCGCCGGGGAGAGAGAGAGATTCTAGAGAGAGAGTTACAGTAGAGAGAGGGCAGAGCAAGGATGAGTTTTTGGTGTGTTCTGCTTTGCTTCTCTGTTTTCGGCCCCCTTGCCCGACCCCCATCCCCTATTTTCATGATTTCTCTTTTTTTTGTGGCTTATTAACACATTCAACCTAGTTCTAGCCCCAAAGTTAATACCGAATAGTCTAATCTCGGGTCAAAGCGTCCTATAATTAACATTCTAATTTAGAGTTTGAAAGTTAATTAAATGAAACGAAAGCGATTTTAAGAACTCGGGTTAGCGTTGATTCAAACATTTTCATAATTAAGTAACGTCGATAATAACATAAATCAAATAATCGTTCTTTTTAGCGAAATTAATAGTTAAAAGCGCACACAACTGACTTAATAGTTTTGTTGAACAATAATTCAAGGCAACTTTATAAATTTAGCAACTAGAACAACTGATCAGTAGTAAAACGATAGCGTGATCCTAACAAATACCTTCTTGTTTTTAAAGACTATCTAGGACAAGGTCTGTTAAAGTGTGTTAAATATGATCAAGAACATATATATGAAATCAAAGCCCTTACAAAGTAAAACAAAATCCTTAAAAAGAAAAATGAGAACTTACGGAGATGTTGTGAAAGTTTAAAGACTAAAATAAATGGCCTTGAGAATGAGAAAAATGTTTTACAAAACAAGTGTGATGACTCTTACAAATCACTCTTGAAACTTACTAAGGGCCAAGAGAATTTAGATAAATTACTTGATCCCAATGTGTGTCCTTTAATAAGGAAGGTCTTGGTTTTAACCCAAATAACAAGAAATGTCACACAAACACTTCATTGTTAAAGAGACATCCTATAAGGAGTACCAAAGCAGCTATGATTAAAAAAAACAGTTACCTTTGTTATAATTGTCAAAGTCATACTGTTTACCAAAGGAACCTTAACTACTTTGGCCACGACTATCAAAGTCATTATGATTTACAAGAGGTAAGAATCACTATAGCAAAATTAGAGGTAAAGAAGCTTCACACCCAAGGGTCATATAAGTATGAGTGCTCAAAGGGACGATGTCCTTAAATGTGGACATTGGTCATTTTTGTCCAAACCCTGCCACCAAAGAATGTGGGAAGGTTTGATTTTCATTCTTATAGGTATGCCTTAAAGCTAAGAGCAATCTTTGGCACTTGGACAGTGGGTGTTCGAGGCATATGACTGCAGATGCCTCAATTTTCAGTAAAATTAAAAACAAAAATTAGGTAAAGTGACCTTTGGAGACCATGGTTAAGGTAACATCATTGGCATTGGCGAAATTAGTAAGGATCCTTCAAACTATTAATAATGCTATTTAGTTGATGGTTTGAAATACAATTTGCTAAATATTTTACAACTCTGTTTATGGCTTGATGAGTCCTAATGTATAGTTGAGAATGCAAAATCCAAAGGTATTTTCCTTCATGGGTCTAGACTGGATAATGTTCATGCCATAAATCTTTATCATGTCCCATCCATGCGTTTTTCTTGCCTAAAAGCCTCTTTTGATGAAACATGGATTTGGCAGCATAGAGTAGGACATGTTTGCATGCATAACCTTTATAAGTTAGCAAACATGATCTAGTACGAGGTTACCCCCATACAATTATGAGAAGGATCATGCGTAGTGTTAGAGGTACGAAAATACTTGCTTCTTTTGAACTCTTGAACTGTATCTCTCCTTCAAAATGCTTAGAATGGTTACATATTGATCTTTGTTGACCCAATGGTATTAGAAGCTTAGGTCGAAGCACTTATACATTAGTAATAGTGGACGATTACTCTAGATTCACATGGGTGCTCTTTTTGAAGGACAAAATAGAAGTTTTAAAGGCATTTTCAAAGTTGTGCAGGAAATTACAAATTTCAAAGAACTTGCCAATGGTTGCTATTTAGATTAACAATGGAAGGGAATTTGGCCAAGGCAAGTTCATTGAGTATTGTGACAAGAATGGTATCCCCTATAACTATTCCGTACTGAGAACACCACAGCAAAATGGGATGGCTTAAAAAAAGAATAGTACTTTGGAATACATGGCTAGAATATTGGTCTGCGAAAATGATATGCCAAAGTCACTATGGGGTGAGGTTGTTAATACAACAACCTATGTGTTTATAGATGCCTCATCAGACCAATATTCAAAAAGATATCTTATGAATTGTTCAAAGGCATGAAACTAAATGTCTCCTATTGTAAAGCCTTTGGAAGCAAGTGTTTCATTCACAACAATGGAAATGATAAACTTGCTAAGTTTGATGCAAGAAGTGATGAAGGTTTTTTTTTTTTTTGCTATTCCCCAGTCAGTAAAGCTTATCGTGTTTACAATAAACATATCAAAGTCATTGAGGAATTCATTCATGACATCGTTGATGAAACTAGCAATGACCATATATACTAATTCATCTTTATTTAATGAGTTTCAGATTAAGCAAATAAGTAGATGATGAAGATGAAGGAGCACTATCCTTAAGACAACCTACTTACTAGCATCAGCACAGGTATACGAAATCACTCATCCTTAAGAAATTTCTGTGCATTCTTCTCCTTTATTTCCTATATAAAGCCAAAGAACCATTTTAAAGCACTAGAAGATCCAAATTGGACATTAGCCATGCAATATGAACTCAACCAATTTGAGAGGAACTAAGTTTGGTCTCTTACACCAAACCAAGAGAGCATCCAATGATTGGGACAAAATGAGTTTTTAGGAACAAGCTAGATGGATCAAGTTTAGTGGTTAGGAATAAAGTTAAACGAGTTGCCAAAATGTACAACCAAGAGACTTTTGCACCAATAGCCAGACTGGAAGCCATCCTTGCCTCCCACATGGGCATGGAATTATTTTAAATGGATGTAAAGTGTGCATTCTTGAATGATCTTCTAAATGAAGAAGTTTATGTTGAGAAACCGCTCGGATTTGAAAATCCTGGATTTCCAAATCATGTTTTCAAAGGTCATAAAGCACTTTATGGTTTGAGACAACCCCTAAGAGCTTGGTATGAACATCCTAGCAAATCTTTTTGAAAAATGATTTTATAAGAGGAAAGATAGATAAAACCAACAACACAAATTAAAACAAAGGGGGGAGACTTCCTCATTATCTAAGTTTATATAGATGATATTATATGGGTGCCACTAACAATCATCTATGTCAAGAGTTTTCCAAACTGATAAATAAGGGGTTTGAGATGAGCATGCTGGGAGAACACGACTTCTTCTTACGGCTTCAAATCAAGCAATACTAAAACAACATATTCATTAACCAAGGTAAGTATGTCAAAGAAATTTTGCAAAAGTACAAGCTTGATGAAGTTAAGCATGTGAGCAAACCAATGACATTGAACTCAAAACTAGACCTTGATCAAAGTGGTAAGTCAGTATCAGAAAAAAAATCTATAGAGGTATGGTTGGCTCACTACTCTACTTAATAGTCAGTTGACTAAATATTATGTTCAGTGTATATATATGTGCTTGATTTCAAAGTTCTCCAAAAGAATCTCATGAAACGATAGTCAGAAGAATTTCGAGATCTCTTGGAGGTGCCATAGACATTGGTTTATGGTATCTAGGAGATGGAGACTTTAATCTCATTGGACACTTAGATGCAGATCATGTTGGCTACAAAGTTGATAGGAAAAGCACATCAGGATATTCTCACTTCCTTGGACACTCCCTAGTTTCCTGGCACTCAATGAAATAAATTTCTGTTGCTCTATCAACTGTAAAAGCTAAGTATATAGCTGCAAGTGCATGGTGTGCCCAAATACTTTGGATCACTCCGCAACTAAGTGACCTTGGGTTTGACTTCCAAATGGTACCTATTTGATGTGATAATATGAGTGCATAAACATTGCACATATCTAGTTCAACACTCAAAAACTAAACACAGTGAATTCAAACATCATTTCATACGAAATCATGTTGAGAAAGGTAATATAGTTTTAAATCTGTTCCCTCAAATTTGCAATTGGCTGACATTTTCACTAAGCCTCTTAGCGAAGAACAGTTCAAGTTTATCATACATGACCTTAGTATGTTGAAAATAGGTGCATGAACTGAGGAAGAGGATCCCTTAATAAAGTATCAACTTTTGATTAAGCTTTACAAATCAAAGGGTGCCACTAATGTCATTGAAACTGGCACTGAGATGTAAACTCAAAGTCTAGAACAAATAAATGCTTTTGGACTTTGAAACTATATCTCATAGACTAATTATTGTAAGTAGATGGAAGATAGGGAATTATATCAACTAAATTCCTCCACTAGCGGCCATATTTTGAAACACCATGTGTTTTTCAAAATTTCTTTCCAAAACCTTGCTTTTCTCTCTCATTTATAAAAGGTAATGATTATTTGAAATCAACCATGATCCAATAGTCAAGATTTATATGCCTTCTAAAACTAACTCTCTCTCTCACAAAAAGGGCATGCCTTTGCTTAACAAATAGTAACCATTCAATCTTCTCTCTTTCTCTTTCTCTCTCTTCACTATTCCAAACCCTCAAAATTTTCACTATTTAAAATCTTGAAGGAAACCACCACCATGTCACCAAAGTAAAGAGGAACAAGGCCTATAAACCCATTCAACACCCTAGCAAATAGAACCCATGAAGCCATCAAGTGCCCCTTATCAAAGTCCGATGAGGTAAACACCATCTTGGATTATGAGGCAGAATTCTCTACTCATTTTGGAAACTTAGTATCTAAACTTGACTCCCTAGAAGGCTTATGACTCCTCAACCTTCCCCTTAAATGGTTCACTAATTTGGGGGTCAAACGTAACAACCATGTTGTAGATCGGGGGTTGATCTATTGTGAGTTTGTAGATTTTGATTTTCTAAAAAAGTCCAAGTTTACCTTTGTTGAAAAATTAGAGAAATTGGGTTGCAATGGGCTCTTTGATATTAGGGATCGATTTTAACCTGAGTTGGTTTGATTATTCCATGCCAACTTTGAGAAAGTTAAACCACAGGAAAATGGAATGACATACTACCATACCAAAGTCAAAAGAACCACTATTACCTTCACCACTGCCTCAATTTAGAGGATCTTTAATCTCAAGCGAAAGCCTTCAATGTTTCCTCCCCCAATGCCCTTAAGCAAAGTCTGAAAAACTTCCCTTCAAAAATACGCCTATTTTGCCAAAATTAAGAAAACAAATCAGTCTGACACTCCCTGTACTCTGACCGACGGATCCTATACTACATCTTGGTTTGGACCATCTATCCTTGAGCATCCTCCAAAGAAACCATCGATAACATCCTGCTTGAGACCTTATACTACATCATGAAGGGATATACTATTGGCTTGGCAGAACTCATGCTTTAATACATGACCAAAGTTTGCAATCTGTTAAGGAAATTCTTCTATGTTACTCCAATCTTTTAACTCATATCTACAAAGCATTCGATGTTTCCCTTGAGGAAGATGAGTGCATTGATATTCTGATCTGTACCATTAATGAAAGCACTCTCAGATGCCTTTGCTTCAAATCCCTTCCATCTGGACTTTAGAAACATAAGGAAGAAATCACTGCTAATGAAACTGAAACTCCCAAACCTTAGGCTTACCTTGAAATAATTCCTCCTCCCTTGTTAGATTGGTTTAAAGAGGACCTTAAAGTGATTAAGGGGGAGCTTAACAATTTAAGGACTGGTTCAGCTGCGATTAAGTGCACATTGGCTGACGTCAAAGGTTTGTGAGGATCTAAATCGGTGCGCTTACAGACTCAGTAATGTTATTCAAATCTAAAAGTTAAGGCAGGGTCATTGAAGGTCATCAAATGATGAGTTCGGTGTCAATGTGCAAGGTTGGAGACAGTTTTAAAGGAAACTCATGCACATGAGGTGTTGGGAGAAACAAAAGTAGGGATTGGTGCAACAGACGTTGTAGAAGTGGAGGAACCCAATGATACAGTAGTAGCTCAATGTGCAGAAGCATCCTCTACTGATCGTGGTTGAAGCCGCTCATTTGAATTTTCTATTCTTTAAAAACAATTTTGCCTTTTAAGTCTCTTTGAACAATTTAGGTGTCCATTTTCTAAGCAATATTTGCAAAATACGATCTTCCCCTTTTGATGAAAGTCAAAGGAGGAAATGATATGTACTCACCTAAACATTGGATGATATGGACCAAAGCCTATCTAAATGGCTTCGAAAGTCAAAGTCTTAGCTTATACTATTATGATCTAACTTGGTTTCTATAGGAATCCAACGTCAAAGTCAGATTTTCTGGCTTTGTATTTAGTATCATTCCCTTGAATGAATCATTTTTCTTGTGAATAAAGTTAAATGATATTTTATAATGACAATATATTATTGCTTGCTTATTTTATCCTTAAATCTAGGTAAAAGATTATGTGTAATATGTTATTTAGTATTTCTGGAAAGAATTTACTAAAGATTGGGATGATCTTATCTTTATGCAATATATTTCCTGCCTAAATTGAAATTCATTAGATATTTTCTAATTGAGAAAAGATTCATTGAATCAATCTTGGATTTATTTGTTAATTATTTTGATTGATTTCAATGAGGTCTTTAATGATCAAATCAAGCCCTATGAAGCTTAAATCAGATATCTGGATTTCGTTAATCAAGAGCCATTTTTGAAAGGACTGAAGTTTAAATAAGAGACATTAGAATTTGGATCTGGGTACACTGAAGATTTGACAAGCTTTGCTCCAATGGTCGTAAAGGTTTGAACTCTACAAAAGGAATTGCTGAAGCTAGTGACAAGAAAAAAGAATGATTTTATCGTGCAAAGCATACAAATGCATTCATACTCTAATATTCTCTTTTACACTTGTTTGCTCCAAAAATACGATATTTTTACAATACCTTTATACCTGATTTATGCTTGTAATAATTGTTATCTTTAGATTTATATTTGATTTTATTTGATTTTTAGGTGTTGAACAAATTGGAGAAAGCAAGGAAAAAACAAACAAAATAATAAATCCTAATTCTACCCATTCCCCTTACATGCAGGGCACGTGACCTACCCCCCACTTATCGTCACACTTTCTCTCTCCTCTCTAGCTACACGGAAACCCCGACACCACCCTCTTCTCTTTCTTATTCTTCGACATCCTCACCATCATTGTCATATCTCCATCTCTCTTGAACTCACACCACATTAACACCATCATCAACACCCCCATCACCACAATCACCCTCATTCACTCCACTATCTTCATTAGCTAGCACATCATCATCCAACCATCCATCCATCATCCAACCATCCATGCCATTCCACACCAAGGGCAGAGATCAAAGCGGGCTCAAGTATAAATTGAAGAGGCAGCGGTGATTAGGTATAAATATGGGGTTTAGTTTAAGTTTTTAGGTTCAATTTAGGGTTTAGATTCAAAGTTTTCAGCTTAGATTAGATTTAGATTTTAGGGTTTAATTTTATGTTTTGTTTCATCTTCGAATCTTTCTATCTGATTTTAATTTCTGGCATCGGTTCTTAAATGGGTGTTTGTTGTAATTAATTTTGATCTTGTTAGTTTGAGTCGAGTATTTGATAGTAGGTTTGAATTCTGGGTTGATGTTGCTATTTCGGGGCTAAGGTGCGCTGTTTTAATCCTCTGCTCCATGCCACCAATATCATCGTCCCATGGTCGCAAATTCTGGGTTTGATTTATGTTATTCTTCTCTTGTAATGCTCTTATTTGAATGTTGCTGAAATATATGAAATCCCCCTCCCTTGTTTTGCTGAATGTTCGCTTCTGTTTGATGTGTTTGAAACCTCCATTAATGGAGGTAACCATGGATGTTCTTATGTCCAGGTTTTGAATTAGTTAAATTCGATTTTGCTCTATATGCTCTGTTTTGCCTTTACTCGAATTCCCCTCAACCCTGTCATGCCCGCCTTCTCTATTAGTTATGTTTTCTCTGTTTGTCTCTGTTTGTTCATTTATATGTTTTGTAGCTCTCCTTTAGGTTGTGTTAAGTGCTGGAATGATTCTCATTTGATTGGAGTTGATATTATTAGATGTTGGATTTACGAGAGGTGGGGGTAGGGAAGCTTTAGATTTAGACTCATTTATAATCTATAGTTTTAGTTGTTTATTGGGTAATTAGTTTAGAATGATGCTAAATTAGTTGAATTTCGTACTTAGTGACCTTAATCTCTTCCATCATCTCTACGGAGACGATCCTTAAGTACTGCGACGATAGTCATATACTTGCCGCATTTATTTTATACTCAAAATTAACGTACAAGTTTTTGTTGCCATTTCTGAAGATGACGGCATGAGATTTGGCTCACATGTTCTTTTGCTTTATTTTCTTATTAGTTGCATCTATTTTCTTTTTCTTTGTTCATTTCGTTATGAGTATTGACTTAGATTAGTTTTGGTCATTTCTTGAAAAAATCCAAAAAAGCATTAGAAAAGTCAAGAAAACTAAAGAAAAATTAGAAAAGCTTCAAAATCACTAAAAATTGAGAAACTTGAAAATTTTAAAAACAAATGGCAAGTTTCTATTTCCCTTAGTTTGAGCATGAAATATTTTGGCAACATTTGAGTAGATTGAATGGAATTCATGCTTAATGTGTTGATTATTGTTTTTAGAAATGGGAAATTTGCCAAGTGATCTTTGAGTGGTCTTAATAATGAATATTGGTGTCATGTTGAGACTATGTACCCTGGGGGTTTGGATTGTTTATTCACTAAGACTTCTGATGAAATTTGGGATTTCTTTGAATAATTGGCTCATGATACGTGGGAGTATGACAATACTAGAGAGACTTTTAGTCACCTGTTTCCCGACCCTTATATGACATATGCTACACAGTTAGATTAGAATCAATTTGGGGGTATATCTTATGAGCACTATCATACTCCATGTGCTTATATTTCATGCGATTATTATGATTCCTTTGACCATGATGTTGATAGTTGTCCATTGCTTGTAGACCACACAAATTAAAGGCACTAGCTGCCTTTAATAGAGAGATTTACTTGTAGAGTTTACTCCATACTGACTTTAGTTTAGGTTCTCCTAGACCTAAGGTTAGGTCCTTTGATGACTCTGATGTTAGGAGTGAGACACCGATTCCTTTAGAGTATGATTGTTATGATGGTACACATTCTGATGACCTTGAGGTTTCGATTGATCCCTCATCACCTTTTGCATATGCATCTCCCCTTGAGACTAGCACTTCTTTGGATACCTCTGAGGATATCCCAATTATCCCTGACTCGTCTCTTCCTGTTGCTCCCTTAGGAGAGCTCAGGGAGGGAGATGGTTTTGAGACTGATGCTAGTTTTGATTATTAGTGTGGCACATTAGTTGAGTCAGAGGATACCTTTTTTAAGGGCCATTCCCTTGATGAGCTTTTTGATGTAAAGTTTAGTGACATTGCACCTCCTGATGAGCTTAGTGACACCATTTCTAAGTCTTCCATTAACTTAGCTCCATCTCCTCCCATTTTACTCCTTTCTTCTCCCTTTCCCATTCTTCCTTCTTTTTCGGACCCTTTTGAGTCTACTTTTGTAGAGTCTGAGACTTCTATGCTTGATAGTCCTTGTTTAGATTAGACTCTTGATCATAGTGACATAGATAGACTCAAGGATCACTTTGAGGTGAAGTAATTGACTTTAGGCCCTCCTATGAGCTTTGATTTCCATATTTCATTTGATAGGCCTTGCTTTGGTCCTATCCCCTCCCCTTTTAGAGATGATATGTTTCATTTTGATAATTTAGACCACTCTCAATGGTCTATGCATTCGTATAGCCATATCTTTGTTCGACCATTAACTTGTGCATCTGATGTTACATATACACATCTCTCTTCTATTTGGGTTGAAAGCTTTTATAAACTTAAAAGAGCCTTAAGTTGTATTCCATGCATGCGTTTTGTTTGCGCTCTACTTCCTATTTGTAAACATGTTCATTTTTATGAGGATGGTGTCTGGTTTTTTGATAAGTTGCTTTGATCATTAGTCAGTTTTGATACGAGTAGCAGCTTGTGATTTGTGATGGAGCGGCTGATGCTCCAAAGAAATCCTCGGCATCATTTGAGTGGGGTATTTAGTTTGGGTACATTCAGTACCCAACCTGGTATGATCGTTCCACCCTTCCCCTCTTCTCGTTTGGTTTCTTTCTTTCTTTTCGTACATAGTTGTGGATATTTAGGATTGTTTTCTTGTCTTTTTGTACGCAATTGTGGATATTTAGGACTTTGATTGTATGGGTGATTGATCTTGAGGAGAAATTTGGGATTTGTTGAGCCGTGTTGGTTATGATCACCCTTGATTGTGTTTTGTTTTGTGAATACTTGTTAGTTGCGGATATCTAAGATTGTGAATAGTTGTGGATATCTAGGATTGTTTTTATGCTTTAGTTTGTTACGTTTCCTTGGTTTGAGAGTTCTTATTTTTCTTTGTTTTTGTTTTTGTTTAATATTTTGTTTTTATTTTGTTTTTGGTGTTTTAGTGGTTTTGTTTTGGGATTGTATTTTGTTTTTCTTTACTTTTGACTCTTGTTTTGTTTTAGATTTCTTTTGGTTTAGTTTTGTATTTAGTTGGTCCTTGGTTTTGTCTTGTTTTCATTTTGATGATTATTTGTTTTTTTGGTCTTTATTTGTTTTGTTTTGCTTCTTTTGATTTTGGTTTTGGTTTTTTATTTTGCTTTATTTTGTGATTTTGATTTTTGGTTTTGTGATTATGGCCCTATTTGGCAAATAGCAGTTAGCTGTTTGAATTAGCTGTTTGTATTAGTTTTTTGAATTAGTTGTTTTTAGAAAAAGTATTTGGTAAAAACTAGCTGTTTCTAAAAAATATTTTGGTAAATTTTCATTCATGCCCTTATTTATGAATTGGCTTTTAACGAGATAAGTGTAATTTTTCTAAACTTATGAACAATTATATCATTTCCACAAAAAACTCTTCTCAAAAAGCTAATGGGAATAGCCTTTTCAAAAAGAGCTTTTTGGAGCCAAACAGCTATTGCAAACAGCTCTTTACCAAACATCCTTCAGCTATTTAACTTGATCAAAACAGCTGAAATCCTCCCCAAACAGCAATTTTTCCCCAAACAGCTGTTGTTACCAAACACTCTTTCTATCATCCTTTAGATCGCTTTTTAGTTGTTTCTTTTATTTCTTGTAGAAACAAAAGACCAAAAATACGATTGTGGGAGTGGGATTTGCATGATTGTTTGGGTTAGAGAGCCTAAAAGTAGAAGACTGATTAGGATCGAACCTAAACCTGAACGTAAAGTTGAAAAAATGGCTGGACAAAAAAGAACTAAAAAGGCCTTGAATGAGATATTTTACCCTCAATGTTCAATCTTATCTTCATGTTTTAATCTAACCACCTTAGGTACTAATGTAAACCTAAAACTAGAACCACATTACATTCAGATGCTCCCTAAATTCACTGGACTTGAAGATGCTTATTTATTTTTAAATGAATTCGAAGAAGTATGCAATATGATACATTTTCATAATGTGAATACTAATGTGGTTAAACTGACATTTGTTCCTTTCGCTTTAAAAGATAATGCCAAGAGATAGATGTATAGTCTTTTTGCGAAAATATTTTCCTAATGGCAAAACTGTCAAACTAAAGAATGAAATAAATCAGTTTATTCAGTTTGACAAGGAGCCTTTTTGGAGGTACATAGAAAGATTTAAGAACTTGTTAGTTCAGTGTCCCCACCATGGTCTTGAACAGTGGCGTTTATGGCAAATTGTGTAAGAGGGTCTGGACCAACAAACTAGGACCATGCTAGAGTCTATGTGTCAAGGTGGATTCTTATCCAAGAGTCCTATTACAGCTTGGGAATTCCTAGAGGACTTAGCTGAGAAGACCATGCAATGGGAAATCACTAGAGATGATAGCCTTAGTTCTAGAATCGTCAGTGCTAAAGGGGTATGCATGCAATATTAGACTTGAGCTATATGGAGTCTAGATTTACAGCTTGAGGGAACCAGTTAAAAGGGTTGACTATTCAGCAACCTCATGTCTTTCAAAGTGCTACCATTACATGTTCTCATTGTCAATTCCCAAACCATACCTTGAGTGCTTGTCCTTTCTACGCTCACCAATTATCAACTGGAACTGAGCACATGAACATGGCCTTCTAAAGGCCAAGAAATGACCCTTTTGCACCAACCTACAATCCAAGGTGGCGGAATCACCTGAACTTTTCTTGGAGTCACGGTCAGAACTTAGGAGGGCCCAGCGCAGAAACCAGAATGTTCCTTGAAAACTCTTCCATCCAACCCTACCAAGCACCCAGGCCTCTTCCCCCCTATTATTTCTACTCGTAATAATTGAATAATACGATATCTTTACAATACCTTTACACTTGATTTATGCTTGTAATAATTGTTATTTTTAGATTTTAATTTGATTTTATGTTGTTTTGTAGATATCGAATAATTTGGGAAAAATGCGGAAAAAAGGTGAAGAAATGTCGAAATGAAGAATTGGGCCAAGCTAAGTCAAGCCCAAACCATTTTATCGATTAACCCAAAAGAAAGACAAAAAAGGAAAGTTAAATAAAAAAAACCAGACCCTCACGTGATCCCCCTACCCCCTTTTTACTTTCTCTCTCTCCTCTCAGCCCTTTTCTCTCTCCTCTCTCTCGGTTCTCAACCTAGAGAACCCTAAAACCCTGTTCCCCTATTCATTCTCTTTCCTCTCCCTATTGCCACACACAATCACATTTTGGCTATAAAGAGATTGATAAAAGATTTAACAATCTAGAGAGATCATAAAATAGCCTAGATAAGGTAATGAGGATAATGGCAGAACAGTTGTCTCAGCTAGTCACTGCTAATAGGGAAAAAGGAGCATTCCCTAGTCAGACAGAACCCAACCTGAGCATAGGTACATCTTCGATGTGCCCACCAGCTCATGATAATGTGAAAAGAGTTAATGTGATAACTTCACTTAGGTCGGGTCACTTAATTGATTATAACTCAGAAGACATTGTGGATGTTCCTATTCAGCTCTCTCCATCTCTATCTCCACCATCTCTCCCTGAGAATGATTCTACTTCTAGGGATGCTACTGATGGCACCCCAATTGATCCTTCCCCTTCCCGACCTACCAATTTAGTTGACCCTAGGGAGACTTATAAGCAAGATGAGTCCAAGAAGGCAGATGATACATCTCAACCTTTGACTGTTGAGCGGGTTCATAAACCCGTTACACCCTTTCCGATTAGACTAAGGAACAAGAAGGACCAGACCCATGTTGATAAGATTAGAGAGACCTTCTCTTAAGTCAAATTAACATACCCCTTCTAGATGCTATCCAACAGATGCCTCCATATACCAAATTCTTGAAAGAATTGTGCACCGCTAAGAGAATGACTAATGTCCCAAAGAAGGCCTTCTTAGCCTCAAATGTGAGCTCCATTATCTCACGCCAGATCCCAGCTAAATGTAAAGACCCCGATTGCCCTACTATTTCTATAGTTATAGGGGACCAAACCATCCATAGAGCATTGTTGGATTTAGGGGCCAGTGTCAATTTGCTTCCATACTTGGTGTATGAGAGGCTGGGATTGGGAGAATTAAAACTCACTAGAATGATTCTCCAGTTAGCTGACCACTCCACTAGAGCTCCTAAGGGAATAGTCGAGGATGCTCTGATTAAAGTGGGTGAATTTATATATCCTGTGGATTTTGTTGTTCTGGAAACTGAGTCTATTACTAACTCTGAAACCCAAATACCTGTCATTCTTGGTTGACCTTTTCTAGCTACTTCTAATGCTTTGATCAATTGTAGGAATGCTATGCTGAAATTGTCTTTCGAAAACTCGATTGTTGAGTTGAATTTTTTTAATTTGTAAAGACAACCTGCTATCTTCGATGAGTTTGATATTGTTAATTGGCTTGATGTGTATGCTTGTGATGACTCATACGCTGACGGTTTGATTGAAAATGATATTTGTGATGAGATTGATTCTCTATCCCCTGATGCTTCTGACTCCCCTTCTTGGGTTACACATGCTTCTAACCCTGCATTAGAGTTGAAGCCTTTGCCTGATTCCCTTAAGTATGTCTTTTTGGGTCCTAATGAGACTTTCCCTATGATCATTGTATCAGATCTGATTGTGGTCCAAGAGGATAAATTGTTGAAAGTACTTAAGGAAAACAAAGCGGCCCATAGGGTGGACTTTAGGTGATATAGAAGGTATTAGCCCCTCCATTATGCAACACAGAATTCATGTTAAGGAGAATACTAAACTCTATAGAGACCACCAAAAACATCTAGACCCTACCCTGCAAGAAGTCGTCAAGAAAGAGGTCATTACGCGGTTAGATCATGGAATAATTTACTCCATTTCTGATAGTGAGTGGGTCAGCCTAGTTCAAGTTGTTCCTAAGAAGACCGGTATTACCGTGATTAGGAATGAAAAGAATGAGTTAGTCCCCACTGGAGTCCAGTCTGGGTGGCATGTGTGTATTAACTATAGGAAACTGAATACAGCCACTAGAAAAAACCACTTCCCTTTACCCTTTATGGACCAAATGCTCAAGAGGTTACTTGGACATTGTTACTACTGCTTTTTGGATGGGTATTCTGGATACACCCAAGTCTTCATAGCACCTGAGGACCAAGATAAGACCACTTTTACATGCCCATTTGGTACTTTTGCCTTTAGGAGAATGCTGTTTGGTCTTTGTAATATTCCTGCCACTTTTTAGCATTGTATGATTTCCATATTTTTTGATATGATTGAGCAATGCATTGAGGTGTTTATGGGTGATTTTTTTGTATTTAGTTCCTCATTTGATGACTGTTTGGCCAATCTGACAAAAGTTTTACAAAGTTGTGGGGAAAAGAATTTGACTCTCAACTGGGAAAAATGCCATTTTATGGTAAAGAAGGGAATTGTTTTAGGGCATGTAATTTCACATGATGGGATTGAAATTGATAAAGCAAAAATTAATTTGATTGCTAATCTTCCCCCTCCCACTTGTGTAAAAGATATTAGGTCATTTTTAGGGCATGTAGGATTTTATAGATGGTTTATCCAGGATTTCAGTAAAATTGCTAAGCCCTTGACCAACCTTTTAGCCAAAGATCTGCCTTTTCACATTTCTGAGGAGTGTTTAAAGGTGCTTAATAGGCTAAAGGAAGCCTTGACTTTTGCCCCTATCCTACACCCTCCCATCTGGGAAGAGCCCTTTGAATTGATGTGTGATGTTTCTGATTATGCTGCAGGGATTGTCTGAGGACAACGTGTAGATAGGAAACCTCATGTCATATATTATGTGAGTCATACTTTTAATGAGGCACAGTTGAACTACACAGTGACTGAAAAAGAGTTTTTGGCAGTTGTATTTGGTTTTGCAAAAGTTCGACCTTACTTGATTGGCTCTCATGTGATTGTCCATACTGACCATGCTACATTGAAGCATCTCTTCTCTAAGAAGGATGCAAAACCTAGATTGCTTAGGTCGATTTTGCTCTTAGAGGAGTTTGATTGTGAGATTCGGGATAGAAAAGGTTCTGAAAACCTGGTTGCTAACCATCTATCCCGAATCATTGTCAAAAATGAGAGTGGGTTTCCCATCTTTGAGTGATTCTCTTACGAGCAACTACTTATGGTTCAATCTGAACCATGGTATACTGACATTGTGAATTACGTCGTGACTGCTGAGATACCCTTGGGTTGGAGTAAACATGATAAGGATAAATTCTTTTATCTGGTGAAAATTTTTTATTGGGATGACCCTTATTTATTCAAATATTGTTCTGATTAGATTTTTAGGAGGTGTATCCTGATAATGAGATTAGAAGTGTCCTTTCTTTTTGTCCCGACCAATCATATGGGGGACATTTTAGTGGGAAGAAAATAGCTGCCAAAGTCCTTCAGTGTGGTTTTTATTGGCCTACCTTGTTCAAAGATTCCCACTTGTACTGTAAAAGCTGTCATAATTGTCAACAGTTTGGGAAAATCAGTAGGAGAGATATGATGCCCCTTAACCCTATATTGTTGAGATTTTTGATGCTTGGGAGATTGATTTTATAGGACCATTTCCATCTTCTTTTGGGAATGAGTATATTCTCCTCACTGTAGACTATGTGCCTAAGTGGTTTGAGGCCGAGCCAACTAGGACAGTTGAGGGTAGAGACGTTGTTAAGTTCCTTAGGGAAAATATTTTCTCCAGGTATGGCATGCCAAGGGCTACTATTAGTGGCCAGGGTATTCATTTCGACAATCACTCTTTTGATTCATTGTTGAAAACGTACTCATTTATTCATCGTTTAGCCACCACCTATCATCCCAGACTAGTGGCCAGGTAGAGGTTTCTAATAGGTAAATTAAACAGATATTGGAAAAGACTGTGAGTAGAAACCATAAGGATTGGACAAATAAGCTTATTGATGCTCTTTGGGCTTATAGGGCAACTTTTAAGACCGCTTTAGGTATGTCACCTTTTAGGGTCGTCTTTGATAAGCCTTGTTATGTTCCTGTAGAACTTGAGCATGGGGCTATGTGGGATATAAAGACTTTCAAAGTTGACCTAAAGGCGGCTGGGGTAGAAAGGAAGTTATAATTGAGTGAGTTGCAAGAGATCGGAGCTGAGGCCTATGAAAACTCTAGGATGCATAAGGAGAGAGCAAAATTGTTCTATGATAGGCATATTCACACAGGAAGGAGTTCTTCCCAGGTCAGAAGGTTTTGCTTTATGACTCCAGACTACACATTTTTCCAATTAAGTTGAGATCTTGTTGGACTGGTTCTTTTGTTATTTCTCATGTTTTCCCACATGGTGCTAGCGAGATATAGGACCCCACGAGACGTACACATTTCAAGGTGAATGGACAAAGGCTGAAACCATTTCTGGAGTTACCTACAAAAGAGAGAGAAGTAGAGTGTCTAATGCTCTATGAACCACAATACAGGGATTGAGATATGGAGATTAGCTTGGATGCATCCAACATTCAACCCGGTACTATTGTTCCTTTGTATAAATCTTATTTTGTATATATTTTTCTCTTATTTTCTTTTCTTTGTTTTCTTTATTTTTTGCTTCATTCTAGTACTTTGGCATGCAATTGAGACATTGCATTGTTTAAGTGTCGGGGTGAGGGTTGCATTTCTTTTAAAAAAAAAAGAATTTTTCTTAAAAAAAAAATAAAAACAAAAAAGATTTTCTTCCCTTTCCTTTTTCTTTCATTTCTTGTGTTTTGTTTTGGGGAGTGGATACTATTTTGACGAGCTTGACCCTCTGTGACTTGTTATTATGTTGTATATAGGGAAGATGTACATGGTAAAGATGTAATTCGAAGGGTGACATACTATGCCCCAGTTCTAACCTCATTATTCCATTATAGATATGAATCCAATCCCTATTTTCAACAACACTATTGCCCTAGGGTCTTAGGTTTCTATAGTTGACTCTCCCACTTATCTGTGTACATTCATTTTTCGTGTTTTGCTTTCAATTGGCATTCCAAAAAAAAGAAGAAGAAAAAAAAAAGAGTAATAACGTTGGGAATGACAAGTATCACTTTGAGGCATGTGCTATACTGGGTGTCACTCTTTGAGGCAATATTGCTACTGGGTAAACTTGCTTCCCATATCAGTGAGGCAATAAGTTAGTTAAGTAGGATTGAGTCAAACTGTAGTTAGCCTAACGCTCAAGGTGATGTTACACTCACACACCATGCACTAGGGTGGATACATTGTTATGTTGGTTTTCGGGGTGAAACGTTTGAGTTAGATGTTATCCACGAGGACTTAATGTTTTGAAGTGTACACTTTGTTTATATACAGACTGATATCTTCATTGATAGGGGTGATGTAACGCCCCCAACCCTAGGGCTAGGAGTGTTAGGATTTTTTATTATTTTTTTTGAAAAAAAATCCTAGGACAAAACGGACAGAGTTTCCCGTGAAAACTGACCATTTCTCAGGCTTAAACTCTTACAATAATTTCCCTGCACCGAAAAACAGCAATAAAGGGCTTAACTAACTCAACGGTCACCCACCGGAGTTCACAGCTCTACGGGCCACCCGCCCGGAGCACCACAACCAAGGAAGTTCAATGTTTAAACAAATGAACAATGAAAATTACAGCCCTGGATAATTTAGATGGTGACTCACACGGCCATACAGAGCGACTCTAAATGATATGCAATATAGGTACACAAGAACTTAAATTACAAACCATTACATCATAATACATTTTACAGCTCACATACAAGCACATCGCTAATTCCTAGGCCAGCAATGACTCCATCTCGGCTTACTTAGGCCGACGTTTCCCTGTTATTTGAAAAACCTGGGAAGGGAACAAAAATAGATGAGAATGAGCAATTATTGCGCAGTGGATAACCTCGTCTCCTAAAACAATAATTTCGATACAATAACAACTTACAACCGTTATCCGTAATTCCTTTTCTTTGAGGAACTCACCTATCGTTGAAGAACTCACCTATCGTATAGTGTGTTCCAATCACAATGCAAGAGAAATAGCATTTGCACCAACAGTTTAAACTTGAGAATAGCTATACTCAATGATCTTACCATAAGTCATTCATATGAACTCATGAATTCAATGAAAACAAATGGGGTTTAACCCACAAACACTACTTGCTGGGGTCTCTATTATAAGAGGCTCATCCATCGCATAAAGCTTCATATGTGATGCTCAGTACATCAGTAAAGCTGATTTCAGTTCATATAACTTAAGCATACATAATCATTAAGATTCATTGAAGATGCTGTTAGCTATATGAACTTAGCAATTATACTAAAACCATCATTGTGCCCAATGCAATGCAATCACTAAACTGATGATTTCACTACACCATGCAGTAACAAGTTATATACAGGGGTAAATTTCCTCACTAAAACATGGAATGATAACCATACAGTGAAACATATACTATGTCATGTGATTAGTAAGGCCTCTACAAGCTTCTTGGCGGAACTATAGGATATATAGACTTTGAATCCTCTACCTGTTGATAGAACTATAGAACTGTAAAACAGGTGATGAACTGTAAAATATTTGATAGGACTGTACTTATGAAACATTGAACTTTGAATCATCTGCTGGCAGAGCTATGAATGGTGAACTTTAGAACTCTTGCCTATTGGCAGAACTATGAACTTTGAACTTTGGAACTTCTGCCTATTGGCAGAACTATGAAACACTGAAGTCTGAAACCTCTGCCTACTGGTGGAGCAATAAACACTGAACTTTGAAACATTGAAGTTGAAGTTCTTTGTAAACTTTAAAAGGGGGGTACTGGGTTGGTTACGCTAAGAATCCAATTGATGCAATGTAAGCCATGCTTATTACTTAATTTCTTTTCAAAAGGTTCCCTAGACTTGTCGAGTAGTCTCCTGAGTTATTCTTTTTGTTACCAATGACTTGTTAATTAAAACAGGCAACCGATAAACATTTAGAAACACTTAGAAATCTTGTGAATAAGCATTTACAAACTTTTAAGGATCCCTAAAGCTTAAAATCAATGCCATCTCACGCATTCGTCAATTCAGGAGAAAAAGGTTTCACATAGCATATATATAAATTCGATAAACTTCACGTAATCGAAAAACTACATATAATCGATAAACCTTATATAACTAGATAATTTTTTGCAATCACTATAACAACAGATACACAGAATCGATAAACCATACATAATCGATAAACTACATATAATAGATAAACTTTGTATAAATTCTATAAACTTCACATAATCGATAAACGACATATAATCGATAAATTATATATATAAACGACAAACTTTATAATCGATAAACTCTATATAATCGATAAACTATATGATCGATAAACTTCATATAAATTAATAAATTTCATATAATCGATAAACTATATATAATCGATAAACTATAGTTGAGTACGACCAATATATATACATATATATATATATATATATATATATATATATATATATATATATATATATGGTATCGTTCAATCTACGCTACGATTTCCTCAATTCACTGATAATCAGTTCAAATTCAACCTGAACAAACTATAATCAATAATCACTAAACTTCATCAAAATCTTTATCTTACAAAAGCTAGAATGGGTGGATGCCCAAAAATGCTTCCCTCCCTCAATCCAAG
>JACYFF010019584.1:60677095-60704374 GCA_017589665.1 Selenicereus undatus
TTATTATTATTATTATTATTATTATTATTATTATTATTATTATTATTTTGCTTGCTAGTGACATTTGTAGTATAACTAATTAAGCGGTAAAATTGTTCTATCATCTTTGTGGGAACGACTCGTATTCGCTGGATTATGCTATAAGTTAAATACTATGCATTTGCAACTTACTTTTTATACCAACATTAGTTATCTATATTTGTTTGTGAGCAATAATATTTATTCAGTGAGTTCTAATCATAGTGAGTTATGAAATAAATTTGGTGATCAATACGATTTAGTGAGTAGTAACAATTGTTCACAATAAAAACTGTGAGAAAACATATAATGTACAATTTTAATGAGCATATACACATTCTCATTCATATTTTGACATATTATTTTTTTTAAGTAGCTACATTGTGACTTTTGGTGAGCTGTATTATATATTTAGTGAGAAATACTTTATATTTATCGTTATAATGTGTTGTGATGTAACTTTTGGTTAACTAAAATATAAAATTATTAAAAACACACAAGGATGACATACTTGAAAAGTTTCAGTCACTTGTACAATTTCTTTTACTGAGCCATGATATTTATTTGGTAAGTTTTGATAGACATTTAGTAAAATATAACATATACTGGGTGATTAATATGATTTAGTGAGTATTTTGAAGCATGACATTTTCTTAGTGATTTACACTATAACTTTTAGTGAACTATAATATATGTTTAGTGAACAATACTTTATATTTATCTTCTAATGTGCCACGATATATTTGTTGATTAAATTAAATATAAGGTTCTTAAATATACAAGAATGACATGCTTGAAAAGTTTGAATCACTTGTACTCTTATTGTTCTTTTTAGTAAGCCATGATATTTACTTAATGAGCTGTAATAGATAATTAGTAAGTTGCAAAATGCATCCGTTGATTAATATGACTTGATGAGAAATACTAACTATTCCTAATCAAAATGCATGAGGGAACAATATAAGACAAAATTACACATTCTTATTCATAGTTTGAGGTATGCGTTTTCTTAATGAGTTGGATTATGACCTTTGGTGAGCTATGGCATGTATTTTGTAAGCAACGCTTTGTATTAATCTTCTAATGTGCCATGGTATATATTTTGATTAACTTAAATATAATATTCTTTAAATGTACAATAATGATATAGTTGAAAAGCTTCAATCAATTGTACTATAACTTTCTAGTGAGTTATTTTTTATTACGTTTTGGTGAATTATAATATCCATTTAGTAAGAAAGTATTTGAAAATTTTATATTTAATTGATATATACTACTTCTTCTAGTGAGCTATTATGTATATTTTAGTGAGTTATATGTTTATTTATATATATATATATATATATATATATATATATATATATATATATACATACATATACATATATATATATATATATACATATACATATACATATATATATACATATATACATATATATATATATATATGCAAAAAGTTACAGTTGTTGTTACTATATGACAACTACCACAATTTGGAAAATCTAGAGCGTACATTTGTCATACATTGATCTTAACCGTTGATTTTTTTTATTTTTAAATAACGAAAAATGTATTCTAAAAATGACAAAATATATCTAAATATTGATAAAAGTAATTTGTGCATAACATTGTTTTGTTGCTCTCCAATTACACATTTTCCTGCGACTAATTTTACGGCGACATATTTTCCGGCAAATAATTTCAAGATTTCACCGGAAATTAGTCTTTCTTTACTGGATTCTGGCGACAACCCTCTTGATGAATCGCTCTCTTTCACTGGGTATTCAACGTTGGATGCTCCTGTGAACCTCTACCATTGTTTCCGCCGAGACTCTACCATTGTTTCCGATGAGAAGCTTGTCGTGGTGCATGCCAACGTCCGCGTTCCTCACCTGACTCTCTTATTTGCTCCAGCATATCACCATATTTCGGCGTCCCCTCTCCCATGTACGTCGTCCCTACCAGTGCTGGCCAATGTTCCGGCCATTATTGTCGAATCGAAGGCTTGGCAGCTACGTTTGCTAGATAGGGCTTGCCGTTTGCTTTTTTTTTAAAAAAATTTTGACCGATGAAAACGAAACTTATATTAATGTTGGCATATGCATTCCAAAAATGTTTATAGCTGTGTGGTTACTGTTGTGCTTATGTGATCTCTGCCAGCTAGGTTCGATTCTCAAGTTGAAATTTTTTTGAGAATGCGAACGGGCACGTGTTGAATCTACGTAGGAATTTTTATGTTATTCTTTTTTTTTGTTGGAAACTGAATTTCTCAACTAATTATTGTTTTCACAGTTCAAATTTTTCCTTAATATTTTCCTTTTTTAAGTTATAGTGGAGGAAACCCTATTTCCTTCATTCTATAAATCCTTTTCCCCATCAACAATTAGTTATCAATCTCTTTCATAAAGTACCTCAACGTCATCTCATAGTCAACATGTCTTTGATAAAATCACTAAACGTCCATATTTTGAAAGCGGTATGTCAACGTTCAACCCCATTCTTGAAAAATGAAAATATTAAGTAGAAATTTGAAGTGTGAAAATAATAATTAATTGAGAAATTCAGTTTCACAAAAAAAAAGCGGAATAACATAAAAATTGCTATGCAAATTCATCACATGCCCATTTGCATTCCCAAAAACTACTAAGCTTGAGAGTCGAGCCCAAGTTCCTAAGATGACTTAAGCACAACAACAGCCACTCAACTACACACGCTTTTGGATATGCATCCGCCAACATGAATATAAGTATAAATTTAGTTCAGTCAAAAATTTAAAAAAAGACAAACAGCAAACCCTACCTAGCAAACGCAGCCGCCAAGCCCTTGATCCGATAATAATGGTTGGAAAATTGGCCAGCACCGGTAGGGACGACGTAGATTGGAGAGACGACGCGGGAATATGGCTATATGCCGACGCAAACATGAGAACCAGGTGAGGAATGAGGACTTTGGCATGTATCGCGACAAGCATCTCACCAGAAACTATGGTGGAGGCTCACTGAAAACAATGGTGGAGGTTTGCCGGAACGCCCAAACCTTGGACACCTAGTGGAAGAGAGCGATTCGTCAAGAGGATTGTTGCTAGAATCCAATGAAGAGAGACTAATTTAAGGCAAAACCTTGAAATTAGTCACCGAAAAATATGTCACCGAAGAAATTAGCTGCCAGAAAATTAGTCGTCGGAAAATATGTATTGGAGAGCAACCAAACAATGCCATGCACAAATTAATTTTATCAATATTTAGATATACATTGTGATTTTTATAATACATATTTTATTTTTAAAAAGCAAAAATAAAATCAACGGTGAAGAACAATTTATGACAAATGTATGCTCTAGATTTTCAAAATTATGGTGGTCGTTATACAATGATAATCACTATAACTGCGCTCATATATATATATATATATATATATATATATATATATATATGTATATATAACAAAGGAAAATTAGAAGAGAAAAACAAAACCAACTTCCTTGAATAGAATAAATAAATTAAAATAATTTAAGTAAATAAAGTGTAAATAAATTAATTAATAGCCTAAGTGAATTTTTTTTAAAAAAAAAGGGGAATGGTGAGAAACGATATTAGAAGAAGATGAGAAGACAAAAATAAACAAAACCTCAGCCATGCATTAAGTCAAAATTGAACATGCAACTTGTAAGAAGTACAAGAATCACGTAACTGCTTGGGCCAGTTCACTCATCGACTCTTGTCGATGCATATTGAGCTAAATAGATCTAAGCTTGGTCAGACGAAGCGTCTTGTCCACCTATGCCGTGTAATTTGCGCGCTAAGCTGAGCTTTTCCCTCCTCCCTCTCGGTCTCTCTTTCTCTAGGTGTGTGTTACGTATCCAAGCCAATGAAAGAATAAGGGTTTGGCCCTTTTTTGTTGTTGCGGGGTTGTAGCATGTAAATGAACCAACGAGTAGAAGTTCTCTTTCAGTAAGCCCCATCAACTAGGAGGGACTATGAAATTAGGTAGGCCAACACATCTACCTAGAAGAGCATTTTCATTTTTCTTTTTGAGTGAAAAAATAGTAAAATAATTATAAATAGTCTTAGTGAATAATTTTTTTTCAATCTATATTTCTAGTTCCATAACTAAATTTACCAAAATGAAACTTAAATATTGAAGATACACCTAAATGTGATGTGAATATATGGCTTACATAATAATACTAGTTTTTATTTCAAGGCACACTAGCTTCAATCTAAAATGGTCATAGTATCTTATTTAAACAATTGTTCAAACTTTCTACATGTGCTTAATTGCTCGTAAGGAACGCGTTTGACAAGATCAACAATAACTGATTACCTAAAGCATCAAAGTTAGAGTTCAAGGTATTGTCAAAGTCCTTAACATGCTTATCATAAATAGACCCCTGTTAGAGTTATAAAATTGGCACACCTTGAATTAAACTTGAAATGAAGTTTATGCCATTGTGATCATTTGCAAAATTCTAGAATTCGAATACCGAGAATCATTCTTGAGTATGCAATCCCATGATAAGCGACATAACACACGTTATGGTACTAAAAAAATTTGATCACTTGTATAAAATTTACCCATGTATCCTACTCCTTAAAGACATTGATTTTTCTCAATATAGTACTACTTAATTTTAATTAGTTAGTAATCTTGCTAATTAATATTGATCAATCTTCAAGAAACAAAATTACCTGCATGGTTTTGATGTTACAATAGTTGGCTAAACTTGGGAAAGCTAAGAAAACTTATTCAAACTCGTCCTAAGTTAGGGGGGATCAGATGCACTTTTGTTGAAAGGGATGACTGTGAGGCAATTGCCAAATATGATAGATGTCAACATTTGAGCTTGAAAGAATGGTTTTTGCCTCATTGAAAGAGGAATACAATGGCTAATACATTAATTAAAAGCTGAAGAACCACCTCTCTAAGCCATAAGATGCCAACACATGATTGAGTAGATGTCGAAAAAGTGCACGACCATCAAGGCCATTGACCTAGCTAGTAGTAGTTAGAGAGGAGTATCTAGCGGAATATTATGGAACATACAACAGCTACATCCTTTAAATCCTCCAATGGTCTACAACGTATAAACAAGCCTCACCTAAGAAGAATGGTACGAAACACACAAGCTCAAGGAGCTCAACTCATTTTGTAAATGTTATTGCCCTCTTGAGTGATCAACTCCAAAATCATTGTAATCTTTGTACACATATTTGAGAATCCTTATGAGACAAGAGGGTTGGGAGAATCTTGATCATGAGCAACATGATTGACAGGGAACTGGGGACTTAAGAGAGGCCTTTAAGGATATGTTATAGTTAAGGTCCTTAGGATGCTTACAGATTGTGTAAATCTCGAACTACATTGATATAAGCTAATTGAATACTAAGGAAGGAACCTCAGGTGGGGACATAGTCTAGTTGGAGGAGTGAACCTCGTTAAAAAATTCGGCTTGCTTAGTTTTACTTTGTTCAACTCCCTTGCCATGCAATTTTAGTGTCCTTGATTTTATTATTCAACATCTTGAGTTTGTTATATCTTACTATATTCTATGTTTTAGTTTTGAATTGCTTGTATTTGGTATCACCATATTCAAACCACCTTAGGGTGACCTAACTTACTTAGGACTAACAAATATAAACTTAGGTCCTGTTTGGTGAGGAAAACAGGAATGGAACTTGAAACCTAAGGGTTCAAGTTCCTTTCCTTTTTGTTTGGTGAGTGTTTTTGAGAAAAGGAACTTGAACCCCCTCAATTATGAGAGGTATCAAATTTCCAACCCTCAGAGATTAGTTTAATTTTAATAAAAACAAAGAAAAACATTTGAAAAAAATTTCACGGCATCGTGTTCTCCTCCCCATTTTCATTCCCCTCCTATTCACACAAACCCTAGAACAGTCACAGACTCAAAGCGCCACCACACATCGTCGGACGCCGGTCGCCTGGTTGTCGTCGTCTTCAGTCGTCGTTCCACCTACTGCTGATTACCATGAACGTCGCTCCTCTGCTGCTGGTCGACGAGAACGCCAGGCCACGTAACCCAATGTTGATTTTTTTGTTTGGTTTTAATTTGTGAATTTTCCATGGTTAGATCATTGTTGTAGATGTTGAATTAGTGTTATGGATTTCAATTTATGGTCGTAGATCTCGAATTACCCTCTTCTTCGCTTTTTTTTATTTTTTTTGGTCAGATTGTTTATGTTGAGTGCTGAAATTTCGATGCAAAATTAGTGAAAATAATTATAATATTTTGGAATCTGATTTAGAGTGGCTTAAACTTTGTAATTTTTTGTTGATTCCATTCCAAAACTGCTCGCCAAATAGCAAGGATTGGAACCTGATTTCATTCCAGTTTTCACCAAACAATTAGGTTTTTGATTCAAGTTCCATACCGAACCCCCCATGATTCCAGTCCTGATTCCATTCTATCCCTGTTTTGCTCATGAAACAGGGCCTTAAAATCGATTCACCTAAAATTAGTACCAAGTGCAAAAACATAACATCCCCTTTTTAGTAAAATAAGTAATTTGTTTATTCTAAAAATTTTATAAATTTCTTATACTTGGTGATATATTAGCTACCCTTTGTTAATTCAACTTCATTATTTGAGCCACATTGGCTAGGTTCACCATCTAATGAAGATGACAGGTATTGCCTTTGTTAGTAAAAATAGGGCAACCTAGCATATATGCCATGAAGAGACAGAAGAGTTGCCAATATGAGAGTTCTTCATGTAAGCCCTTCAAAACTTCTTTAATTGAGAAATACTAGATGCGGTTGAACTAAATAGATAAAGATGCTGCTAATTGTCATGTTTGGAATATAGGTCGTATCTCAAGGGTGTTGCCATAAATGGAGCCCCCAATCAACATATACAGTTGGTAGGGGTAATCATCATGTTTTAAAAAGAAAAGTAAAAAGTGATAAGTGTATCACAAAACATCTCCATGAAGTCTTTGAGAAGATAGCAATTAGTCGCCTTTCATACTTTGCAAATTTTGAGGAGAAGGTCGATCAGGTCACGAGAGCCTTTATGACCTCAAAAAGCATCTTATGGGCCCTTTTGATGTCCTTAAGGTTCAAATTTTAAGGAGAGGGTCGATTAGGTCATGACAATACACATAGGTTAAGTCCAAACAAGAGTTAAAGCTATAAAACGCAAGTAAGAATCACAACTAATGACTCAATGCCTAACTATGGTGTAAATGCAGTGTTGTTTATTGTCTAAATACAACCAATTTGAAGTTCCGATCCAATCGCTAGGACCTGACTCCATAATTATCCTTTAGTAGTCTATCGTCGCCACGATGAGAAATAAAGGCATGTGGTTGCTTACCATCCATGGATTTCATGCAAAACCACAATTTGCCTAACCCCCTAAACAATTTTAGCAGTATTCTAGCAAGATCTGTGCAAAACCCAAAGTTAAATTTGCAAAATAAACAATGGAGTAAGAACTAAGTTGAGGCTTTTCTCCTAATTGTGCTTTACATCCTAAAATCATCTTAAACATAAAAGTGTGCCCACCAAAATCCTCAAAAGTGAAGCTCTACACAACCAAACAAATACTCAAAATCCTCCAAATGGGCATGAAATTCAAAATTTAACTAACCAATATCAAAAGTCAAGAAAGTAACACAAAAAAGAGAAAGATTAAAGCACATACGTCCTTAATTGACGAAAAACAAAGTCATAAAACTTGGCGGGTGTCAGCAACAGAAGTTTCTGAAAGCGCCGCTAGCCATGACAGCCGCGACAGGGTTGTGGACCTAGACCGAAGGCTCTCTAAGGCTTGAGCTAGCTCCCTTTTCTTACCCGTGATCGACCCTTTTCGAGGGGGTGCTTTTGATTGGCTTTCTCACAGTGGTGGTTCCGTTATGAAATGTGGTAGGATGGAATTGTGTTTTAATTTTATAGACTCGCCAGTTGATTTTTGAAGGAATTGCATAAACCTACAATTCTATAGAAAATACCCAATTCCTTCTTCAACCAAATCCTTAAAATTGAGGGGACAACCGAGGGACATAGTATTTGATTTTTAATAATAAGATTCTTTCCATAGCATTATAAAGGACTACCAAAATGACTCCATGGCCATGAACCATAAGTAATGGATTTGGTGTAAAGGTATGATCTAATGGATCATGGGCACAACCATTATATAGCCAACTTCAATGATAGCCTCTGCTAGAAATAAATGTGTTGAAATGTTTATTTTTCAGTTCCATGCAATAAGTATCTTTTATGAGTCAATCTTACATACTGAAACATCTAACAAGAAGGGGATATTTTTTATGACCACTTATTAGCCATTCATCTTAAAAGAATTGAAATGTATAAGAAAGCAATAAATTTTGGTGACGAGTTTGTTATTGACACATTTTTATTTTATGAACAAAAGTACAAGCGTAGACCACATAGTCACTGAAGATCAAATTAGAATGTGATGAAGAAGACAAAATCAAAGGAAGCAATAAACTAGATTATAATCTTTAACTTATAGCCCTCAGGACCTACCTCAAGCCGAATAGAGCGACAAAGTAATGATTCTCAGCTTCATTTCCTTCCAAGTGCATTAAGGCAGGGTAGGGCTAGTCCTTTTCAAAATAAGACTCCTTTTGTAAACGGTTCACAATGAAGATTTTGGTAGAGTTTCACTACTACTAAGTCTTGAGAAAATGTTTTTATAAGGGAAAAGAGAAGCGAAGTTTTTGCTAGAGTCTTGTTAGAGAGAGAAGTAGAGTTCTAAGAGGTAGAATGCATTGATCAATGAGAGGATAATACTCCCTTTTTATGGTGAAGATAGTGCACTTGGCCAAGAATTGAGCTCAACAAGAAAAGAGGATTAAATCTAACAAAAATCAAATAAAATAAAGTAAATCAAAAATTATCTTCATCATTCAAAATTAACTTTGTTCTGATTTGGAGGTGATTTGGTAATTGGTTGAGTATTCCATGTAAAAACATGCATCAGCCCATACACGGCATGCCAACATAGGCTGGAGGCAAGCAGACAGATTAAGGCCTAAATTATGCCACTGGGTTGGTCAATGCGACATAGTCAATTTGTTTGGGTCATAACATTCTCATCTGATGTTCAATCAATGCGATTCTTTTCTTATTAAAAATTGTATTGAGTCTAGTTTCTAATAGATTAAATTTTATGAATTTTTAGTTATTGTTGAAGGATTTATTGTCAAAATAGTATACAGGTGTTGATTTTTGTGCATGTCTTGCTATTTGATTCATAACTTTTCCATTGCTTGTTGAAATTCAGCTTCATAATATATTATTAGAAAGCTCTTTCAAAAATCAATTCATGTAGACTTAAGTATACTTTAGTCGTACTTTGAGACCAAAACTAATCTACAAACCATGAAAAGACAATATTGGCATGATTATCAGCCCAGCGATAGCCACCTGGGCTCCAAAACTTACCGATAGGCCTCTAGGCCTAAGGGATGATGTCGCCTCCTTGCACTTTGGGTTAAGCATATATTTTAAAGTTCAATAATTAAATGAATTACTTTAGAGTATATTAGCGGAAGCCTATGTGCCACCTCACTACTTTTGCTTCTCCAATGTCACGCTCAAGGTTACGGTGCCAAACCCTCATGCCTACAAATTGGTCTAAAATTAGGCTTTTTGCCTTGTATGCAAATTGGTCTAAAATTAGGCTTTTTTGCCTTTTTTGAAATAATTTAAAATATTTTTCAGTTTTTAAATGCCTTTTAGAACTTTTTAGGAATTTTTTGACATAAAGAAATATTTTGGTGTATGGACTTACGGCTAGAAACTCAACCATAATGTTGCTTCACTCTCAGTGGGTAGGTAATTGTCATCATCGAGGCAACAATACATAGGATATTCAAGTGTGCCGTTAGTTTAAAATTCTAAATGCACAAATTTGGTGCTTACAATTTCAGAGAGAAAAAAGGTAAATAGAGGCAAGGAAGAAGAAATAGGGCTCAAGAAGAGGGGCTCCCCTAGCTGTTGCTACGAGGTGACTCACTATGCAGCCGACGTAGCACAAACTCTAGGGTCATCCTAAATTATTTGCCTGTTTTGATTCCCTATGATTGTTTGTCAAGGCATCAACTACATTAACAATTTGTATGAATCTTGACCCCATAACCATGCCTAAAAAAAGTAAGAACTCCCAAAGTCCAAAAGGGGGGAATTAGGAACATTTCAATTAGCAAGTTGGGCATTTAGCGAACCTACGTTTTTCCCTTCAAGAATGCTTTTACGCCATGAGCCTTTTTTAATTTCATATGCTTTTAGATCTTCGAAGGGGAGCCTTGGAGCAGCGGTAAGGTTGTCTCCATGTGACCAAAAGGTCACGGGTTCGAGCTGTAGAATCAGCCACTGACAAAGTCAGATTAGGCTGCCTACAATGCACCCCTTGTGGTACAGCCCTTCCCCGAACCCTACGTGAACACGGGATGCTTGTGCACCGGGCTGCTTTTTATGCTTTGAGATTTTCAAGCTCTGACAAGATTTTTTAGCCCTTAGGCATTGATTTTTGTAGCATGGGAATCGTGGGTCCCAAAATGATGTTTTACAACCACGCAACCTTTGCACCCAAAATTAATTTTTATGGCATGAGAACCGCTGCCCTCAAAATGATTTTTATGGCATGGGTACATTATCCCGCAAATTGATTTTTTATGGCCTGTAAACCTCAGCCTAAAATGATTTTAATGGCATGTCACCTTAATTGGAAACAAAAGCCCCAAATTTGCTTATTTGTCATGGGAACCTCAATCCTAAGTTGACTATTAGGGCATAGGAACATGATGCATACCGAATCCCATGCTAACTCTTAGTTCCACTCTCACCCTCACCAAAGTTCAATCTAGGCTTTTCATACCATCATTGCCTCCATTCCAATACGAGTTTGAACTTAGCTATGGGTTTTCATCCACGTAACGAAGTCCAACATGCGGGATTCATGATTGTTTTGGAAGCTTCATGAGCCTTCTCTAGGAATATGGAATAATTTTTAGTAGTCCTTCACATTCTCATTCCCTACAATGTCGAAGAATCCAACTACCATAAGCGAGTTTTGGCAGGTAGTTTTGCTTAAATTTGGGTACATTTGGGTTCTTATCTAAAGGTGCTCATTGATGAAAGTCCTAGTTTATTTATTTCCCTAAGATATTTGTTTTAGCCCGATTTGCTATAAATTGGCATTGGATTCCATATACGGGAGAAATGTTAAGATTAGTTTAATCATATACACAAATCTAGTTTTGGTGCAATTTGGATTTTGGCTCAATTTAGGGAATTTACAACTATAAACCTTCAAAACCTTCAAATCTCCACACATGAAATGAATGACACCTATGAAAGAAGAATTTTCGAGTGCTAGCATTTCCATTGGATGAGTACAACTGTCTGGAACCTTCTTAGAAGATGGGAGAGATATCCTAGAATTTCAAGCTCATGGATTTGCTCATTATCTCCATAATTCGTATATATTTCTCAAGATAATTTATAGGAATCTCATTTGTCCACTTGGCCCACTAATATGTTTGCTAATTTTTCTTTTTTAGATTTGAGTTATTGATGAATTGAAAGGCAGAAAAACCATTTTCTACCTAAAATTCTTTTAGGCCTTGTTTGGACCTAGAAAAACTAGGTAGAAAGAAAATTCAAAGGATAAAAAATGACGAGGAAAAAATGTTGTAAGAAATTGATTTTTTCCCCTTGTTCTAAATTGGGAAAGAAAATACAAGGAAAATATGGAAGATATAAAAAACCAAAAAAGGAAAAAAAAAATCAAAAACAGTAAAGTTAATAAACAATGTAGCCACTCATCTGTTTCTCTCTCTACCTCCATCTTTTTATAATCTACCTCAATCAACAGTAAACCCCCACATTCTCATTCAAATCCTTTCATAATTGTTGTTAATCCAGCATAGTTGATTTTCTTCAATTTTTCTACCATCAAAATCTCAAAAAAACCTTTCAGGTGATGTAGACATGTAAAAATGGTGTCTCAATTTTATAAAATTTCCAATGACGAAACTTATGCCCCAATCTATGTGTTTGGGAGCTTAGCAGGATTAATAATTCATTTAAGTTTAAAACAAAATAATAAATAAAATCAGTCTGACTTATAGCACAAAAGTAGCCTAGAACTAATTGGGTTTTGGCATGAACTGGTAAGGAACTAGGTTGGGTTCATGGTGGTTAGGAAGCACCTAACCGAATTCTTTAAACTTCTTTTTTGTGTCTAAAAACAGTCTTAGCAAAGTATAATTTTTTTGGAATATGTGCATGTGAGACCTGGAGTTTTATCGTATTCGTTTAATGAATTTTATGCCTGTTGGGTTGGAATAGTTTACTTGAATACCCGTCAGCCTTAGAAGTAGTTCGATGTTATTAAATCCAACCTGGATAGATTTGGGAACGAATAGATGATGAATGACCATATTATGGATTTGGGTTTAGGAATCGGTTTACGAATTAGACTAGTGGTGTTAAGTATGATCTGTCGATTAAATGAAAGAGAGAGGGGAAGGGCAAAATGGTAATTTCGCGTCCCACCTTATTTCTCCTCCCCCTTGCCCGCGAGACCCCCCCCCCGTGCGTCTGCTTCTTCTTCCTCCTCTGCTGAAGCCGGGCTCTCTCTCTCCTCTTTCTTCTTCTTCTTCTTCTTCTTCTTCCTGCCTCCTCTTCACTGTTCCTCGCTGCCACGCCGTGCGACCGGAGCCCAGGCGACGCCGGCGTCCTCCCACCGTGCGTGGCCAAGCCATTTTAGCGCAAAACAGAGTCGACCCCGGTCAGTTTCGGCGCATGCAGGTAAGAATTCGACCAACCTTACCTCTATGAATTGAATCCTTGCTTGAATTCCCTTCAATTTGTGCTAATTGTGCCTAAATTCATCAGAAACCGTGAGTTAGGGCTTTGGGTTGGTGGTGTTTGAACCTCACGCAAGGACAGCCGGATTTCTTGAGTGTGTGGAGACCGAATTCAGCTTCAAACTAGCCAAATTGCACGCAAATTGCTTGAATTCAAGGTGGGTAATCCTTCAATCCCACCTATTTTATGCATTTCGAATGATAATTATATGAATGAGTTTATTGATTTGGTAGTTCTAAGTATTTATGCCTAATGATTATGAATTATGCTAGAGTTATGTAATTGAAGTGAGTTATAAGCGTTTGGTTTCGATTCGAATCAAATTGGGTAAATTATGCTTGAGGTATTAACTTGAAGTGAGTTATAAGCGTTTGGTTTCGATTCGAATCAAATTGGGTAAATTATGCTTGAGGTATTAAATTGAAGTGAGTTATAAGCGTTTGGTTTCGATTCGAATCAAATTGGGTAAATTATGCTTGAGGTATTAACTTGAAGTGAGTTATAAGCGTTTGGTTTCGATTCGAATCAAATTGGGTAAATTATGCTTGAGGTATTAACTTGAAGTGAGTTATAAGCGTTTAGCTTCGATTCGAATCAACTTGAGTGAATTAAGCGTAAGAGGTTATTTGGAAGTGAATTATGTATGCTTAGTTTCGAATTGAATCCATTTGGGTGAATTAGGCTTAAAATGTTAATTCAAAGTGAATTATATACGTTTAGCTTCAATTCGAATCAATTTGGGTGACTTATGCTAACGAGGTTAATCCGAAGTGAGTTATAACTTCGATTCGAATCAAATTAAGAGAATTATGCTTGAGGTATCAATTCGAAGTGAGTTGTAAACGTTTAGTCTCGATTCGAATCGATTTGGGTGAATTTGAAATGAATTATATACGTTTAGCCTCGATGCGATTCAACTTGGGTAAGTTATGCTTGAGGTGATAATTCGAAATGAGTTCTATGTGTGGAGCATAGATTTAAAGCAACCGTGGTGAGTTAAGCTCGAGATGCAACTTCGAAGTTGTATGAATTCGATTCTATGTGCGTATGAGCAAAGGGATTAAGCTTACTATGTTTATAAGCAAGCTTATTATGTTTGTGAGCAAAAGAAGTCGTTTGTTGATTTAGTAAACTTTTCAAGTTAGAAGCAAAGTCGTTTGTGATTAGGCAACCTTAACATGTTTATAAAGAGCCTTTTAGTTACAAACTGAGTCGTTTACGACTAAGTAAACGTGTCGTCTTTATAAGACGCTTTTAAGTCAAAGTAAGGTCGTTTCACAAGTTAATAAACGCATTGCGTGTTTAAAAAGAGCTTTTAAGTTACAAATGGAGTCGTTTTATAATTTAGCCAACGATTTACGTTTATAAGGAACTTTCGAGTTTGAAGTGAAATCGTTTTAAGTATTAACCAACGTATTACCTTTATAAGAAGCCTTTAAGTCAAAAATGAGGTTATTAAGCTTTTAAGCGAGAAATGAAGTTGTTTTATAATTTAGCAAACGTTTTACGTCTATAGGAAGTTTCTTAACTTTAAAACGAAGTTATTTTTCGAATTAGTAACCGTATTATGTTTATATGGAACTTTTAAATTGAAAACGAAGTCGTTTTACGACTTAACAAGCTTATTACGCTTTTAAGAAGCTTTGAAGTTTCAAAGGAAGTCGATCTATGGAATAACAAACTTATAACTTTTATAAGAAGCTTTTTAAGCTTATAACTTTTATAAGAAGTTTTTAAGCTTATAACTTTTATAAGAAGCTTTTGAGTTTCGAACTTAGTTTGACTTAAGTTGAATTAAGCATTAACTAAACCCGTTATGTTTCAAATGAGTATCGTTTTACGATTTAGCAAACTAATTACATTTTCACGAAGCTTTTAAGTTAGAAACAAGTATTGCTTTACGATTTAGCAAACCAATTACGTTTTTACGAAGTTTTTAAGTTAGAAGCGAGTATCGCTTTACAACTTACCAAACGAATTACGTTCTTACGACGTTTTTAAGTAAGAAGCAAACTCCTTTTACAATTTAGCAAACAAAGTGCGTCTTTATGAAACTTTTAAGATAGGAATGAACTTGTAAACGTATTCCATAAAGTAGTTTACATAGTATTGCAATTGTTCGATTATGGAAAGTTTTTAAACCTTTCGCAAAATCGATTTATGAGTAGTAACTAAAGCTTTTACTAGCTTTTGAACACGTTATCTCTTGCGGATATTATGATTTAAACTTACATAACTTGCATAAACAAATCGGTTTTGCATCAATTTCATTCTTTTGCGTTTAAAAGAGTTGAAACGGCCTTAAAAAGGGTAATTGGAGTTGTATTGTGAATCCTAGTTTTGATGCAAGTAAGTGTCCAAGTTTTGAATCGTGAGTTAGAATACTCACCATATTTTAAGAGGTCTTTCTTGTAGTTTGCCTAAAACTAAAGTTGTAAGAAAATTATGTTTTCAGGTTTTAAGTTCATAAAACCTATATATGGATAAGTTTAAGTATGTTTTGTCTGCCAAGTATGAGTGTGTAAGTAAGTATTTACGTGTATGAAGGTTATAAGCTCCTAAGATAAATTTATGCATAAGTATGAGTATGTACGTGTCCGAACGATTATGTTTATGTTTATGTATAAGTTTATGTGTATGTATACGTGGAGGAGCTACTCTAGAAACTTTAAGCTTAAGTCTGAGATCCAGGGATGGTGGCTTAGTTCCCGCCTGGTATCACGTATGTTATGTTATGGTAGATTCAGGGATGGTGGTTTGATTCCCGCCTGAAGTCTATGTATGAAAATTATGTCTCAGCATAGTATGATGTCTGTCCGGATAGGCGTATGTTGCCACTCGAGTTTGGCCGACTCGGGATGGCAGTAACAAAGTACCTCTAAGAGTCTAGTCTCCTCATTTATGTGAATAAGATACTACGTATGTTTTCAGTAAGTTTATGTTTTGCTATGTTTATGGATTTACGCAACGGTTTATGCTTTATGATTTCATTGAAGTTAAACTTTTTAGTATGTTTATGATTCCTTTTGGTTTATGGAATGAATATGATGTATGATGAGTAAGTCTTCAACTAAAATGAATTACGAAAGGCTTTTGGTAAGTTATATGTATTTTAAGTATGTTTTGGGAGAGAGGGTTTACTCACTGAGCGGTGGTTGCTCACTCCCATTACTTTCCCCTTTTCCCAGGTTCAGGTGACTGCTGCGTGGAGCGCCCAGGGTAGATTTACTCCATAATTATGATTTTGTTGTGTATTGTCGATTGTGGTTGGAAAGGTTGCAAAGTTATGTAAATAGCCTGTTTCTTGTAAGTTTATGAATGATAGCAAACTCTGTGTACTCCGGGTGTGTGGCCCGTAGAGTTTGGACTCCGGCGTGTAGCCGTTGAGCTGTTGTGGTTGTTGACTTGTATTGCAGGGTTGTAATATAGGGCTTTAAGCCTGGGAAACGGTCAGTTTTCAGGGGAAACTCTGCCCGTTTTGCCCCAGAAAATTTTAGAAAAAAAAAATGGCATCTGTAACCCGAGGGTCAAAATTGAGACTCAATTATGTTATAGTGACTTAAGTGTTGAGTTCCTTTCATGTTAGGTTGAATAAGTCTTAATATGTTGCCTTAACAGTCCTTCTCGGGGAAGGACTGTGGCGTGTAACACGACTCGACGAGGTCGGGGTGTTACAGTGCATCTGTTTAGATTAAGCCTACTAAGAGTTGAATTGAATCTCCTTTTGCAAATTAGCTCGTATCACTACTTTTGGACGCTATAAAACTAGGGCTACCCTCAACTGTTAGGCGCAAAAAAAAAATTGGAGAGACATACACCAAAAGATTATGAGCAAAATACATCAAATACTAAGAATATTGAGGGGCACAAAGAGTGAGACATTAGATAATTATTAGGGATTAGCTGGGTCACCCTCAGTGCACAAATAAAACTACCCCTCCTTTCTTTTCTTTGCTTGGTTTCCTTATTCAGTTTCTTGCTTGAATAAAGATGTAATCTTTAGTTAGTTTAGTCCCACCCACTATAATTATTTGAATTATTTCTTTGAAATTCTTTGGACTAACATTGTAATTTTAATTTGTATCATCTGATTTGCTTGATACTGATATGTTGTATGGTTGTTGTTCTTACTATAATTAGATTTTCAATTTCTCGTAGGGATTAGTAGTGACTATCGGTGACAATGGGCGGTGACATGATGAACTCCATTACGTCACTACGCCTTCACTTTCGAATTTCGATCTTCAGTTCAAGGCTATCGAGTCAATCGATCCCCACTTCAATTACTTTGCGACCTTTCTGAAAACCTTTTAAAAAGAACCAATTCTCCCTTTACGTGTCCCTTTCTGTTTATAGATCATTTTAGAGAGAAGGTTTGGTTTTGTTAGTTTTACTAAAAACTCACTAATGACTCGATTAGTTAAATTACTATATTTTTTATTTTATTTTTTATCATGCCTTTTCAGATTGGGCATAATAGGTTCGAGATCTTGACAATAACAATGTCTAGACTAGAAATAGGGCTCAGTTGTGGCCCAGGAATCTAGTTAGGCACCTAGATTCGAGTCGCTGCCTGGTCTGTTGGACCATGAATGTGGTAGTGCTTGGAACCATACCAAAATATTTGACCTGGCTCTGGCTTAGGAACCCGACCGGGTTCCTAGAATAGGGTTGTGATCCAACTTCCTAGGTCGAGCTACAACTCTACTACAATTTGATTTGTTGTACTAAAAAATAAAAAAGAATGAGCAAAAAATCCAACCATTTGTGGAAGGCCGCACTTTGGGTTTCGAGTCGTGGTCCTTACAGGTGTATATGTGGTAATTTAAATTCTTAACCAAATAATTGACCTAAATTTGGTCAAAATTCGTAAATTGGTCATGAATTATTACCTTACTATTGACCTACGATTCCCAATGTGGGGTTTTTATGATCTCCATTGAAACAGAGGAATAAGAGGGAATGTAGACAACATCGACCTTGGCGAATCAACGGCAAATAGTGAAGGCAAGCACAAGAAGGAGTGGGGAAGATGAGGAGAGAGAAATAGGCCATTAGGGGTTTGGGAGCTCCATGAAAAAAATAAATTTGTAAAGAGCAAGCAAAGAGTTAAAGGACATGGGCATTAACAAATCCTATTTTCCAAAAACTTTCATCATGTTTTGGAGGAAAATTTTTTAAATGTATTTTTTTCCACCTACTTTCCTCTTTTTGGTTTTTTTTTGCTTTATCATTTTCTTCAAAGCAAACATGAGAAAAAAAATCTTATTTTTATAATATTTTTTCTTTCCATCCTATTTTTCAAGGTCCAAATATACCATTAATCTCATCTCTTCTTAAAGTGAGATTTAGAGTCCTTTTTTTTCAAGTTTCTCTTCGATGTTGATGAGCCTTTAGGAGAAAGATTGGACGTAAATATTTTATCATCTTTTAGGTTCTCAATCTTTACAATCTAATCTTGTATTCATATTTAATGTTTGGTTTGAATCTAAGGATGAGCACGCCTTGTTTTGTGTTGTGATTAATGAATTATGCTTTTGAGACTTTGATGTGGAGTAAGTCACCGACACCAAGGTTCTCTAACATCCCATGGATTTGAAATAAGACGCTCCCTTAATTACTCAAGGAGACGAGGCATTAGGGGAAGATCATCTTAGGCCTATACCAACTTGGGGCTCTAAATGAAGGTCTCAGTAAGTTTAGGTGGGTGGCAAGCTAATTAGTAGCCATAAACAAGGAACATATGTAGTAATCTTCCAAAGCCACTTCTTATTTATTTCCCCAGTTTCGGTAATGATTTCCACTTCAACATCCAATTTAGTTTTGAGTAGGCAAACGAGTTCCAATTTTGTTACACTACACATGGATGGATAGCCACAGATGTGAATTTTCTAACATGTGGATCACCTTCAGATTCTAAGTATCGAATGAGCTAAGAAACTTAAATACGACAAGGGTCGTTACAGGTTTGGGAATGCACGATTTTAATTGTGAGCTTATTGGCGGTGAGTTAGGGGTTAAGCTTCTATGAGGAGTTGATGGACACCTCCAGCAATTCCCCTTGAATATATCCCTAAAATTCCTCCATTTAAGATGGTGGAGGATGTCTTTAAGCAAGTACAAGTGCAGCAAATTCCAGCCTTGCATTTTATCTAGTGGTCCACCTTTTGTTTGTTTTAATTGTATAATTAGTTAGAATTTTAGTGGTTATTTCTCTGTAATTCTAATTCTATTGATTGATACAAAACTTGAAATAGGGCACCCCACTATGTAATGGCTTGATTTCTTGTATTATTTTCGTATTTGGATTATTAAATGAAAAAGCTTGTTGCTTGTTATCTCTCCACAAAAATCTCATTTTCTTTATCTTTCTTGGACAGTGGTCATTCTAAGTCCTTCCTTTATTTAAATCTTTGATGCTTAGGCTTTATAAGATTGAATGCTACGTTGATTAGTCTAGGTGGTGGTTTAGCCTTTATCCTTGACATGTCCTGTTTTAGTTGTTGTGGGTTCAACTCTTTGAAAATAAAAATCCATAAAATTTATTTGCTTTGGTTTTGATCCTTGCTTGGAGTCACAATCTAGTTCATGAAGGTGTTCTTCTTATGAGTTGTTCATCCTCTTCATTTTGGGAATCATCATCAAGATCAAGGCTTTTATTTGTCCAAAGGACATCCTCTTATGGGTCACCTGGTATCGGAGTAAAAGGTTCCTTTGTATGGGTAAACATAAAAACCTTCCATCTTTGTATTTGATTTGCTTCTACAAATTTCTTTATGATTTTCACATCAGATCTTCTTCTTTAAATATCTTATTTAGTCCACAAACAGCCCTAAAAATATCCCAAACACAATCCCCAATTGAAATATAACCCTAACTCCACAAAAAAACTACATAGCATCATTGGCAAATGCCGACCATGGTCTGTATGTGTCCACCTCCACATACTATTGTTAACTATCTATTTAATCCCTAGACTTCTAGAGCTAACCATGAGCCCTCCATGGCCATCATCGTGCTCCACAGTTTCCCTGTCTCATTCTAAACTTTATTATTCCTTACACCAACATGGCAAAAGAAGGAGACTGTTCTCATTCTAAGGGCATTTGTTTTGAGCAAGCCCATGAGATGAGGAGAGATAATGCCATCCTTGAACTCCAAGAGCAAGTGGCAAGCCCCACAACAGAGCTTAAGTAAGTAAGAGGACCTATTCCTACTAGGTAAAGAGGTTAGTGTTACTGGGAGCTGATGGTAGCCCTGTTGATATTGCCTATTCTCTTTTCATGAGGATAATGATGATGAAAATAGAGAAGCTAAGAGATGAAGAGTTCACGAGATGCACTATAGAGACCTCAATATTGAGGCACCATAATTTGATGGAAGCCTCAATCCAGAAAACTACCTAGATTGGGGAAAGGATCTTTGAGGTTAAGGAACACAATGAAGAGAAGTCTTTTAAGTTGGCTATTCTTAAGAGGATGCATCTCTTTAGTATGAGTATTTGGAGAAGAATGGAGCAAGGGAAGCTAAGTCCAAGGTCAAGACATAATCCAACCTTAAGAAACACATAGACAAGAAGTTCTTACCATCCTCCTATAAGCAAGAGCTCTACCTTAAGACAACTTCTCTTAGCCAAGAGAATCTTGAGGTGTAAGAGTATATTAGGGATTTTGAAAAAATTCAAATGAGGGTTCAATTGGATAAAAATTCTAAGCTTAAATTTTCTAAATTCTTTAAAGGATTATCACCCAAGACTGCCAACAAGGTAGATCTCCAACCTTATATATCCTTTGACTATGTGTGCAATTTGGGAGTCAAAGTTAAGAAGCAATTGAAGGGTAGAAAATCTTTCATGCCCTCCTATACTAAAAGCCCCTCTGCTTACTTTGAAATTAAAACCCCACCACTTCCAGTCAAAGCTCTTGACAAGGGTAATAGAATTGATAGTGAGCCACCTAAGAAGTTGGAAGGGAAAAATAATTTTAAGTGTAATGATTTTGGGCATTTTCAAGCCAATTATCATTATAGAAAAGCTCTTACCATTAAGGAGAAGAGGCAGGGAATGATGTGCCCTACTTTAGTCACTCTAGATGTGGGAGAATTGTTGTTGATTAAGAGGTCTCTACAGGTCACAAATGCTCCTCATGAAGGTAGCCAAAGGGAACGAATCATTAATTAAAGTGACACCATTGAAGCCAAGGTTTGTGGCTTAGTCTTATATACTGGCAGTTGTTCCAATGTGGCCTCTAAGAAATTCATTGACAAACTTCAAATCCCTACAAGGAGGATCCTACTTCATACTCCCTTGGCTAGAGCCAATCAATACGGTAACTACTTCAAAACAAGCTCTTATTTTATTCTTTCTTGGTTCTTACAAGGGTGAAATTTTATGTAATGTCCTTTCTATGGATGCACGTCACTTGTCACTTAGTAGAATGCGATTTTATGACAACCATGTCATTTATGATGGACATGCTACCACTTACTCACTCAAGCACAATGGATGTATCCTTACATTGACCCCTTTATCTCTATTCAAACCTCACGAAATTAAGATGGGAAGGGAAGTGAGAAAAGCCTTGACAAGAATCATAGGATTAGTATGCCGCTAGTAAGAGCAAGCCTCAAATTTCCTTACTAGTGGTTAAGCTCAACACAAGTGAGGAAATGAACCCTTTATTCCCTATTACCCTAATACGTTATCATGCTAGTGGTGATAAGTTCATACATGGACTCACTATTGGAAACCCTTTTTCAAGCAAATCATCTTTGTGAGTAGACTCAAGGGAACTTGGTCAATCCATCAGTGGTGTCTCTCTTGAACATATTGAATTCGACTTGTCATGTGATGAACACATCAAGGTCTTCAACAAGATCATGGAAGCCAAGCATTTGACGGAAATCCTTCTCAAGAGGTGTGCTTGATGTAGAGCAATACCCCAACACTAAGGTTCTCCAAACATGCCTTGGGTTCGGAGTAAGGGGCTCCCTTAATTACTCAAGGAAATGGAGTGTTAGGGGGAGATCCTCCTAGGCCTATACCAACTTGGGACCATAAATGAAGGTTTATATAAGTTTGGGTGGGTGGTGATTCAATTGGTAGTCATAAATAAGGGGCCTAGGTTATCATTGTCCAACGCCACTTCTTATTTATTTATCCAATTTCAAATATGATTTTTACTTCAACTTCAAGTTCAGTTTTTAGTGGGTAAACAATATCCAATTTTGTTAACCTACACATAAACGGATAGCCCTGGATGGCTACTTCTAATAACCTATGGATCACCTCTAATGTCAAGTATTGAGTGAGTTATAAAGCTTAAACCGAACAAGGATCGTTGTAGATCTTCGATTGTATGATTTTAATTATGAGCTTAATTGTGCCAACAAATGCGTGATTTAAAGGTTTAGCTTTAGTTGGTGGACAACTCCATCAAATTTTTTCGTTTAATATCTCCCCCAAAGTCTTCCATTTAGTGTGGTGGACGATGCAACCAAGCCAATGCAAGTGCAAAAGTTTGAGCCATGCATTTTATCCAGTGGTTCCCCTTTTTCTTTGTTTTTATTATACAACTACTAAGAATTTCATTGATTTTTTTCTTTTTGATTTTATCAATTGATGCAATGCTTGGAGAGGAGGGCACCCTACTATATAATGACTTGATTCCTTGTATTATTCTTAGATTTGGATTATTTAATGAAAATGTATGTTGCCTGTTATCTATCTATAAAATCTTATTTTATTTATCAATCTTAGAGAGCGGTGGTTATGTGTCCTCCCTTTATTTCAATCTTTGCTGCTTAGGCGTTATAAGTTTAAATGCTGGGGTGATTTGTCTATGTGGTAGTTTAGCCCTTATCCTAGACATGTCCTCTTTTAATTGTTGTTAGTTCTAGTCTTTCTAAAAATCAAAATCCACTAAATTTATTTGCTTTGGGTTTGATCCTTGCTTGGAGTCATAATCTAGTTAATCAAGATAATCTTCTTGTGGGCTGTTGTTCATCCCCCTCATTTGCGGGATCAACATCAATATCAAAGCCTTTAGTTGACCAAAGGGTATTCTTTTATGGATCAAATTTTAGAAATAGTCATCATTAATTTAGTATCTTAGCCAAAGGTTCCTTCCTTGGTAGATTGTTCAAGTAAAACCCTCATCCTTCAAACCCCAAATCGATACCCTAAAACCCAGACTTTGATCTCACCCAAGACCCTTGCTTTGTTTTTCTTTAATAATCCATTTATCCCATAAAGAACCCTAGCTCTAAACATACAACCACCAATAAATAGACCCAAAACTCCACAAAATAACTTAAACCTACAACAATAACAAAAAAAAAAACCGTTAAAAACACAAATAAGAAATGTGTGCCAATGACTAGTTTGTGACAATGTCACAGTCACTGGCATGTATTTTTACATCTAAAGACTTGATATGGTCTAGCTGTGCCATCAAGCACATCGTGTCAATTTTCAGTCTCAGACATAAATTTGGCACAACCTACTCATACGTCTTAGCATGTTTGTGCCACCTTCTAATATCCCTTTTTCTACCCGTGCCACCATCAGCATACCTATGCTGCCACTTTTTCATCCTTTTACCCCACTATCTCGCTTAACCACACACTAAACCATGGCTAAGAGTGATGAATCCTCTCATCCTTAGGAAGTCATTAAGCTTTAAGAGCAAATGATGAGGCTTATAAGAGTAAATGAAAATATTTATGTCCACCAAGAGACAAATACATTGTCAAGCAAAAATTGAGTCGCATTAATATCGCTTATTCCTCCTCCTATTAAGACTATGATCATAGGGATATGAGAGGCAGGAGGAGAAGACATCTAAGGATGACCATAGAGATAACATTGGAGTTTAGTGGTAACTTCAACCTAAAATCCACCTAGATTATGTCCAATCCATGGATTGGATCTTTGAACTTAAGGGGTATAATGATAAGAAATCATTCAAGAAGGCTATTCTCAAGATAAAGGGGGTATTCATCCATGGAGTAAGAAGTTGAAGAGAAACAGAGCAATCAACGCCAAGTCTAAGGCTAAGACATAGTCCAATCTCAGTAAGCACATGGACGAGAAGTTCTTACCATCCTCCTGTAAGCAAGAGCTCTACCTTAAATCTCAAGGTTAAAGAGTATATAATGGAGCTGGAATAGCTCTAAATGAGGGTTCATTTGAATGAGAGCCTTACTTATAATTTCTAGATTCATCAACGTTCTTTTCCTCAACATTGCAAATGAGGTAAACTTGTAACCTTACCTCTCATTTAATGATGTTTGTAATCTAGTTATTAAAGTTGAGAAGTAACTCAAGGGCAGAGAACCTTTCCTAACCCCTTTACAAGTTAATCTCACACCACCATAAGGGATTTTGCACCTTACACCAGAATTGAAACTATGCAACTCCCTTTAAGACCATATAAAAGGGTGAGAGAATTGCTCGTGAAATTCAAAAGAGGCTAGAAGAAAAAGAAGTGTTTCAAATGTCATGGTTATGGTCATTTCGAGCTGATTTTCTAACAGAAACTCTTTCCCCATTAGAAAGGTAGAAGAAATCAAAGCCCCTTAAGAAAAAAACTAGTGATGAAGTGTTTGAGGTCGAGGATCATGCATTGGTCATTTTGGATGTTGGTGAATTTTTGGTAATTTGAATAACTCTTCATGTTAAGGATGTTCTCCTTGAATCTAGCAAAGAGAGCAAATATTTCATTCTAGATGAGCAATTGGAGGTAAGTTGTGTGAGCTAATCATTGATGGGAAGTTGGACCAATGTGGCTTTAGTAACACTTATCGACAAGCTACAATTGCCTACCATGGTGCATCCTACTCCTTATACTCTCCAATAGCTTAAGCAAGGGAGCAAGGTAATCATTTACAAATAATGGTGAAGTGCTATGTGATGTTCTCTCCCCATGAATGCATGTCATTTATTACTTGGTAGACATTGGCTATATGATAATCATTTGATGTATGAGGGGTATACTAACACATATGCAACAAGCATAAAAGATACCCCTTTACCTCCACCTAAACCTCATAAATTGAATTAGGAAAGAGATGCAAGAGAAGTCTCTGTGCGAGTGAAACATTAATAACGAGAGTTGTTAGTAACAACAAGCCTTTATTCACCTTGCTAATGGTAGAATCAAACATGAGTAAAGAAGTGAAACTTATGCCTCATCTAACTCAAAAACTCTTGAGAGATGTTGAGGATGCATTCTGATGCAGAGCAAACCACAAAGACCGGAATTCCCTCCAAGTTAAAACGGTGGTCCAAATAAGAACAAGGATGACCTTTGAAAGGAGGAATCTTGAATCTCCAAGGTTATTAGGGCCTTTAAGATCACAAGTAAGACAGAAAAAGGGTGATTAGGTAAATTAGTAGACCTAAATAAGACTATTAGCTACTCCATCCTCCCAAAACCACGCCATTAGCTCATTTTCAGTTGCTTGGCAAAACACTTCACCTTATTTCTAGCTCCATTTTGACTAAGAAAATAGGATACAATTTTTGTAAATTATATATGGATGGAACGCCGCAGAAGTCTATTGTTCAACAAAGCTTAAATTACATTTAAACTCCAAGTATTGAGAAAGTTATGGACTATTAACAGAGCAAGGGTCGGTTCAGGATCGAAAAATGCACAGTTTTAATTATGGGCTTAAGTGATGAGAATAAAACATTAATCTTGGAGATTAACCAACATGGGGTGATTTTACACACACAAAGGAATATTTTTCAATTGGCAGAACCTCCATTGGTGGAGTGGAGCCTTCTCAAAGCTCTGTAGAAAATGAAGGATGAATCCTAGAAAATACAACATGTCTTTATTGAAATTATCTTAAGCATCTTGATTTATTTTTCTAGGATATTTTGTAAGCTCCCTATTTGACACTTGCCTCACTAATGTAACAACTAATCTCCCTTTAGTTAGGTGTTATAAACCCAATTACCTCTATGAAAATTCAGACTTGAGGAATGATATGAGAGGTTGAAGCTTGGTGCTTTACTCAAAATATCAAATTCTTTATCTCTCAAAGAAGGGTTGTGATTTGAGTTTACCCATTTAATATAATCCTTGATGCTAAGGATTTAAAGGATTAGAGGGTGCGTTGATTTAATTTAGATGGTAGTTTAACCTTTAGCCTAGACATATCCTCTTTGATTTATCTCTTGGTTCCCTATCTCAAGTATTAATAGAAGAGTTCTTCTATTTAGGGATTCTTTAACATCCTTCGGTCTCATCTTCTCTCTCTCTCTCTCCCTCTCTCTCTCTCTCTCATGGTTCATTCTTGGGAAGATTGTTCTTTAACATCCTTCGGTCTCATCTTCAAAGATTTCTCACCTTTATTTGGTCAAATAGAAGGCCCCTATACATCACATTCCCTAATGAATTACCCCTGAGCTCCCTCCTTTGAGAGGAGGGCTAGAGTCAAAAGATTTGTTACCACTGCTCATTTCCTAATAAACTTACTTACATGTGCAATGCTAATAATTCAAAAGAGCTCTAAAGGCGAATTCAAGAGTTTTTTTACCATGATGTACTAGGAGAGCTAGAGTCCTTATTCGATTACCATCCTTTCAATACCTTAAAAAGATGGGACTTCGCATGTATGTGTTCATTGTAAAGCCATAAACATATTGCCATCAGGTATAGGTTACCCATTCCTCGATATGATGATATGCTTAGTGACTTACATGAGTCTAAGGTGATCTTCTCTAAAATTAACCATAGAAGTGTGTACTATTAAATTAGAATGAAGGAAGATGGTGAACGAAAAACCTCCTTTAAGACCATGTATGAGTTATACGAGTGGTTTGTTGTACCTTTTAGTATATCTAATGTTCCTAGTATATTCATAAGACTTATGAATATGGTTCTAAGACCTTTAATTGAGAATTTGTTGTGGTATAATTTGATGGTATGTAGGTGGATAGTTGTGATGAAGCATCTCATGTTGAGTATCTCTTCCAAGTCTTTCATGTCATAAGGTAACAAAAATTACATGGTAAGCTTGAGAATTATGAATTATTCTCACCCCAAGTTTGTTCTTGGCTACACTTTTTTCGAGAGAGGACATATAAGCGGATGAAACTGAAGTTAAAGCTATTAAAAGTTATCTTATGCAAAGGCCGCTCAAAGGGCCTTTAATGCCATCAAAGACAAGCCATGTTTGGCTTGCTTCCTAGTGCTTCAAAATTGTGAGCTCCTATTTGAAGTCAAATGTGATGCTACTACAGTTAGCATCGGGAAGTCCTTACACAAGTTAAGCAGCCCTTAGCATATTTTAGTGAGAAGTTTGAGTGGCCCCAAACCCAACTACATCAGCTATAATAATAATAATAATAATAATAATAATAATAATAATAATAATAAT
>JACYFF010019584.1:60704384-60740528 GCA_017589665.1 Selenicereus undatus
ATAATAATAATAATAATAATAATAATAATAATAATAATAATAATAATAATAATAATAATAATAATAATAATAATAATAATTTCTATGCTATCATTTGAGCTCTTACTCATTCAAGTCTCTACCTAGAGCTTAAACCTATTATGATACACTCAGATAACAATTACTTTACTACTGACACTCAAGCCTATTGTGAGACACTCATATATATTGTAAGATGTGTTTCTCATTAAAAGCAACATGCTATATGTGCCTAGAAGCTCTCTAAGGGATCTACTAAACTCATGATGGTACATTGGCAGGTCATTTTGGATTAACAAAACAATTAACATCCTAAAGGACCACTTCTATTAGCCGAAAATGGTAAGTGATGTCAACAACGCTATCTCCATTAAGAGCACGTTCCACCAAGGGCTATATATATACTTCTCTTCCAATATCAAATTACCCTTGGGAGGATGTGGTATAAACTTCATTCTGGGTTTACCAAGGACCTAAAAGGGGCATGATTCCATTACAGTTGTGGGTGATCGGTTCTCTAAGATGACTCATTTTATTCCATGTCACAAGAGCGATGATGCATCTCATATTGATGATCTTTACTTTAAGGAAGTTATCAAGCTCCATCGAGTGCCAAAAATTATTGTCTCTTATAAGGACACTAAATTAAATCTCACCTTTGGAGGTACTTGCGGAAATTGTTGGGAACCAAGCTCTTATTTAGCACTACTTTCCATCCTTAACCTGATGAACAAACAGAAGATACTAAGAAGACTTTACCCACTTTGCTTAGAGGCTTAATAAGTAAAAGCCTTAGAGGATGGGATCCAAAGCTCTTCACCACCATTGGCTGAAATGGCAATAATGGGTGCTTAGGGTAGGTTCACATTCATACATCCACAAGCTATCACCGCTGCTAAAAACTCTATCTTCCCCTCCCCCCCCCCCGGCTAAAGAATAGAGAAGGTAGTGGGTTTTCTTGCTTTGATCTTCCCTTCTCGTAAACCTTGTTGGAATATCATCCCCAACCAAAAAAAACCAAATAACAGCCCTTAAAGAAGCATCTATATGTTTAATATTATTTCCCTCCTTATAGTTTTGGTTTATAAGGTTTCTAAAATTAATAATGCCAAATTAAACATTAAGAATAGACCAGGAAAATAAATAACAACATTATTACATAACATTTAACTTATATTATTTAACAACAACTATTCATTTCACAATTTTTCTTTTGGGAAAAGGTAAATATATTTTATATCAATTTTCCCAAAGTATAACATAGTAGTTTTACATTAATTCAACAACTAAGACAATCAACAAAATTACCTGCTTCAATACAAATATTGAATTTTGATGAATCGCCACTCTATAGCTCCCTACCTTTTTTTGGGTCTTCTGCATAACCTTTAGTGCAGACCTCATAGATAGCAGTAGAAATCAAAACAGAGTCCTCCCTTACCAGCAAGATAATGAATTACCCTTACATCTATTGGCATAACAATGATGTTCACGCTGAAAATCTTGACACCTACTTCTTTGACTAGACTATATCAAAAACTCACACCACACTATATCGGCAAACAGGCATTAAAAAATACATATGGTTACAACAATATAAACCATGTTCTAAACATATAACACATTAATCTTCAACAGCAATGCTCTTGCTTCTAAGGAAAACAACAATTCTTTTTAAGCTATTATGTGTGGTAAGACACAATGCAAAGTTATGGTGCTCTCATGCCTAGTTTTTATACCTCCCACCAAAAACATTTCCTTGCACAAAACAATTCGCTGCAATGAGCAATGTTAAAAGTAGATATTGAACAAAACCAATCTCTAGCAACGTTCATGTCACAAACTTGGTAGTAGACTCATCTCGCATCCCCATAAGCTTATTCCAATCTCAAGCATCCCCAAAATAGGCTTTAACACAAAACACGGTAACTTGTTTCAAAAGATAGGCCTTAGCCTAGGTTGCAAACATTGAATCACAATGATAAAAGTTCCAAAGCCATTTAACATAGGAGGCCTTGTCCAAGGCTAAGACCACTTTAAAGCACCACATTGGACAGGCTGACAAGAAGATCTCTAGTTAACTAAAGGCATTTTCATTCCCTCCACACAACCACTATACAGAAATCTAAACCATAAAGACTCAATAGAGTATATTGTAGCCTGAGACAATGAAATTGCAGCATGCTAAAAGAAGATAATCACAAGAATCGAATAACTTTCTTTTTAATCTTCTTACTCAAAAGCTACTAACGGTGATGGGATATACTCCTCCTAAAAAAGGGAAGGCTCGAGTGGGAAGGGGCCTTTTGTACGCCCATTATACTTCAAAATATTTTGCTGCACATTAGACTACACACCACCAAAATAAATCTTGGACTTTTTATCACTAGCACAAAGCCCAGACAGAGATGAAAACTTCCTAGAACAGCTTCACAAAGCTTAAATAGAATCAAGATCTCCTCTAGAGAACAATACCATATCATTTGCAAATGCAATAAATACTAGCTTGACTCTAGCACACTTAAGGTGGAAGTGGAAGGTGTTATCCAAAGTAGTTAAACTGTCTAATCAGCACCTCTATATAGATGATAAGAAGATACAAGGACAATGTGTCCATTTGCCTCACACCTCTAGCACCAGGAAAGAGACCACAATGGTCACTATTCACATTAATGGAAGAAAGGGGGGCTAGACATACAAACCATAACCAATTGAACAAAATGATAAAGAATGCCTAAATCCCTCATAGAAGCCTCCACAAAAGACTAGTGCATAGTATCATAAGCTTTGTGTAAATCAATTTTCGTCATCGCTATGGCCAAAATGGTTTTCCTCTTATAATGCTTGACCAACTAGTGGCCTAAAAACACATTATCAATAGTAGCACACCTCTACACAAATGCATTATGACAGTTATTGATAAGGTCAAACAAAATAAGTTAGATCCTATCAGCTAACACTTTAGAAATGGCCATGCATAGCATATTGCAGAGTGCTATAGCTTGAAAATCATCAACAATAATGTCATTTGGCTTCTTGTTAATGAGGTAGAGTTTACCTACTTCAAAATTTTTCCATTCTAAAAAAAACATAGGATAACTTAGTACACATCATAACCAACTTTGTCACAAGCCTTTTTATAAAACCCAGATGTAAACCCATTAAACCCAGGAGCTTTATTTTCAATCATCCTAGACACAATTTAATCTCTTCATCTATAAAAGGCATTAAGAACGTTTGTTAATGAGTTTCAATCAACACAGGACCATTTGGAGCCCAGTCTGTATCAAGGTTATGCACCATCTAAGCCTCCCCTAGAAGGACCTTGTAGTATTCAACAACTGAAAACCTAACATCCTCATGAGACGTAACTTCAATTCCATGACCGTTAAGCAGCTTGTGAATAAAACTTAAGATAGTCTCCAACCTTTTCAAATTTAAGATAGTCCACCAGAATATCCTTCGCTTTCATACATAAACCAATAGACTGAGGATTAATAGTTAGAGCTTCTTGAATCCGAATCAATTATTAATGAAGACTACCAAGTCTTAAAATCACCAAAATAAACTGACGTAAATACCTTATTAAGCCTTTTAGGCATACTGACAATTAGATACATCAAACAACCACTAGCCTTTTGGTCCCAACATTCTAAAACAAGCATAAGAAAGTCGGGATAAGAGGTCCAAACATTTCGAAACTTGAAAGACTTCTTCTAGCCTTTGTAAAGGTCCCTCATGGCAACAAGAATCAAGCAATGGTCTGACACTCTAGGCAATGAAACTAGCTGAAATAGCCCACTCCCTCCTGATAGCCATATGATTCAACAAAACCCGATCTAATTTAGTCCAAACCCTCAAATCACCATGTTGCTTATTAATTCAAGTATAAAAGAACCCAGTTACTTAGGCATCAAACAAATCATTACAAACACTCCAAGAACATCAATTTCACTTTGATAAACTTAACGCTTGATAATCTCTCCGCTTAAGTCCTAACAATGTTGAAATCACCTAAGAGCACCCATGGATTAATAACATTATAATTTGCTATAACCAAATCCCTCCTAATATATTTTCTAAGACCAATGGAATTGTGACCATAAACAAATGCTAGAAACCCCTCAAACACCCCTAGGCTACCCTTAACCGAACAAAGTATGAATTGGCTGCTAATATCAATAGTAGTCATACGCACATTAGGCTTCTCACAAACCAAAATCTTATAACTATAGTGATGCTGATAATTGCCCATAAAATGGTAGTAAAGGAAAAGTCTAGTAGCAACACCTAAGGCATTATGCTCCTTAACTCGTGTCTTATTAAACCAAAAATAACTGGATTTCTTTTCAAAGCCTCCTTTTTTATTTCACCTACTTTGAGAAGTCGTTGAGACATCTCACATTCTAGCATAAAGTAATCATAATCTATCAATCTAACCTAAAGCCCTTTTCATACTATGGGCTTTATCATACTTGCTCATACCAACCTCAGCCACCTCTAACTAGGGAGCTAAAACTATTAGCGAGAGTAATGTCAGCTGCCTTAGAGACACTATCTTTGTACTTTGAAAAGTGCTATTCTTCCACGTTCCCTTCATGACGAAAGGGAATTTATGAGCAATATTACTACATCATGAACAAGGGTAACATGAGTAGATATTTTATCATTCTCCTGGTTAGATTTACACACAACTACATCAAGAAACACTTCATCACGAAGAGCAAGTATAGGCTAAGGTCGAAGTTGTGGCTCTTTGGTCCATAGGCAATCCTCACCAGCATGTTCTAACTTCTTACACTTCGCACAATAATACGAGACTCATCCATAATGCACCTTTTGAACTAATAACTTACCAAACGGATCATGAATGTGGGTGGTCTTAGGCAAATCTGAAGACACATCAACCTCTACTAGTACCTTGGCATAGTTGATTCTCTCCTTAAATGTTATACACTTATCATCAGGTAATGGTCATCCCACATCACTAGCCAACTTATCAGTCTATTGACTGATCAAAACTACATATCTAGATTTCAAATTTTATCCAAATAGGTCCTTGAGTCCCTCCCTGATCGAAACTAAATGATGGAGTCCATGTTTTAAGAATCAAATATTTATTGCCAATTGTCCAGGGACTTTCTCTCAAAGATAGTTCCATATCCTTAGCATATCCCTGGATGATTGCCAATCATGATAGGTGACATAGAATGCAAGGAAGAGAAGTAATCCTTCACTTCTCCTCAATGAAATCATGAACGAAAAATAATTTTGGCATTGACACAACAATATATCCCACTAATGTCGTGTTCCAAAACATAACCTCTTTAGTAATATCCTTATAAGTGATATTAATAGTCTTGACCACATTAATGATATTAGGCTAAACAAAATCAAGTCATAATCCAGCAACAGGTTCATGATTGTCCTTGAATAGAGAATGATAAACCTTCTTTGCACTAGCTTCCATCACCTCATTTTCAACACTAACATCGTTGTTCTGTCCTTAACCTTCCACTCCATCCTTAACAAGATCCTCCACCAATTCAGTTTTATGTTCCACTTTATCGTCCTAATTATGTCCATCGGCACAATCGAATCAGAAGAGAGTGTTGAAACACCATATAAACTGTTCCAAATCTCTGGAGCTTCATTTTGATTCCCTATGGATTGTTACTTCTTAGTTGGTCTGCATCATTTCTTCATAACCAATAGTGGTGAAGAATTAAGTAGAAATCACCCCAGTTCCCTTAGAGTCTCATGGCCAGCAGCGATTTTTAGCTTGCTTATAATAATGGTTTTTCATGTAGTCATTGAAACGATATTGCGATTGCTTTAAAAAATATTTTGGATTTTTTTTTTTGATCTTTAATTCTTGGGATCATTGTTAAATATTTTATCTAAAGTTTTTGTTTTACAAAGTTACATTACACTTTAAACTTTTCATTATATATGTGACTACTACTGTGCTTATGTGTAACTTGATCTTAGCTCTGGGAATTTTTATTTTTTTATTTTCTTATTTTTGGCAAAGATGGGTCATTGCAATACATATATCAATGTATTTGCAATGACTTTTGTTATTGCAATATACAAGCCTAACTATTTACAATAATTCTTGTCATTCCAATATATAAGCCTGACTATTGGATCTTTAGATAAAGCTCTTGAAGAGAAGGCTAGTATTATAGGCCAAAAAGCTACACAAAGGGATTCACCTTTATATGAGTAGTGGGCATCCCTAGCCTCTTCCCTAGCCAGGTTCAAGCTGGTAACCCTTGTTCCTTATCATTGGTATTAACCCCAAGTTTCTATATCCTTATCATGTTCCACCTCCAAAACTAGAGCTTTCGTTTCAATTGTTGTTCATGGGATCAATATTTATAGTAATAAAAACCACTAAGTTACAATGATATCTATACTGGGGTTCGTAGGTTATAATTCCAACTGCCCTGGCATGGATCCTACTTTTGTTGGGTTTTGTTCACTAATTTCTAATTAAGACACTTTGCATTCCTGGTAAGGCTTTTATTTTAGGACAAAAAGGCTAAAAGACATAGACATATTTTGAAAAATGAATGTCTTGATGCACAAAAGAGTACAATAAGAAGCATGTATCACCTATTCAGGGTAACCATTTGCATGAGGTTTGACCCTAAATCTATGTCCAAAGTGTGCGCGTTAGAGTCAATGGTTATAATGTCCAAGTGGGATGGACTTGACTTCTTTTATCTTTAAAGCAATGTGATGGAGGTACATCCATGAGCATGATCATTAGCCCTCAAGGAGTTCCAAGGAATTCGAACTTCATGGGTAAAGTCCAAGAAATCAGCTTAGCTTGCCAAGACTCATTTCAGTCTATTCCTAGTTTCAGGCATGTGCACAAGGCCGATATTGTGCACATTATTTCTTAACCTTCCCAAGGGTATGATTGGGTTTCAAGAGGCCTAAGTTTAATTTTAAGATGTGTTCTTTCCAATAAGACCAGTTGCAAGTCATTTGGAGTTCATTTGCTACCTCAAATCAGCCGTTGAAGTCAAGTACTCCAAACTGTCCTAGTTCTGACCAATTCTGAAAATGGGTCTGGTTGAGTGTCCAAACCTCCTCCACTTGGACTGAAAATTTTATGGCTCAAAAGTACATTAAAAATATTATCAAGTAGCCATAAAAAAGCTCAACCAAATTACTCACATGAGGAGCTATTAACCAACAAATTAAGGGAGGAAAATCCCTTTTACCCGATTAACGACAGCCGGCTGCAACCTTGTTCTTTTTGAGGTGATTTGCTCTTATCAAGGTTTAATCCACTTACAAATGTCATGATTAGTGTACGTTGAAGCTGATTATGACCTCCCAAGCTTCCTAAGTTGACAACTTAGCCTCAAGATCATCAACTAAGTGTTGTCAAGCCACGGTTTAATCTCCCCTTTTATAGGCTGTTTTTGATTTCTGAAATGTACCTAGTTTAGCTTGATAATTTGAATTTTTACCTGATATTTTGTAATTGGGAGGGAGTATATAACCCCCCAAGCAAGCCTTGTATGACACGTTGGCATGTTTATGGAAAGAAGTTGAGCCTTAGCTCCTTTGAACTCTCAAACTCTCTTCTTGCTTATCTTCTATCTTTGGCTGGGTAGGGTGGTGTCCTAGCAAGAGTCTTAGCTTATTCTTGGTGGTGTTTCTATACCCAAGAGGTTGTTAAGGGCCCTAGCATAAGCCGTGGTGGTGTTCCTATATCCAAGGTTTGTGTTAGTTCGGTTATCCCTCTTAAGTTCTAGTTTGAGTTTGTGGTTTCAAAGCTTGCTAGCCATTCGAGTCCTTACTTGCATGCTTTTGTCTTCTCTCCTTGCTCTTCTCTTTGCATAACCATCACCATTTACCGAGCATTTCAACCCCAAACACAATCCAAACACAAGTCGTGGAATCAACTATTTTCTGCCGAGTCAGGCAGCAAGTCAGCACGGTCACACCGTGCTCCTAAGCACGACCGTGCCACCCCTTGACCGAATACATCATTTTTGGTATTAGAGCTAAGGTTTCCCTTGGCCTATACCTTCTGCCCAAACACACTTCCCGCAGCCCCAAACACATTTCCCCCACAAAAAAAACAACCGCATACCTCCACCAATACCATGAGTTCTAGTATGACTTTGGAAGAAAAATTCGAAGTCCTCATGAAGAACTATGAGGCCATGAGGTTGCAAAATGAGTATTTGCAGCGCCAACTCGGTGAATCCATGAGGCAAAAATGAAAGGACCTTAGAAGTTCTCGTTCCTCCAACTCGTTCGAACCTGACCAAGGTGAAGACAACCATGATGAAAGCCATCACTTGAACTCTTCAAGTGAGGAAGAGCCTTTTAGGAGGCCAAGAAGGAATAGGAGGAATGCCTCTAATCTTGGGGACATCAAGGTGGAGGTTTCGGAATTTGAAGGGAGACTTGATCCCGACGAGTTCTTGGAGTGGCTCTAAATCGTTGAGAGGATTTTCGACTACAAGGAAATCCCAGAGGATAAGAAGGTGAAGCTCGTTGCCCTTAGACTCCGTAAGTACGCTTCCCTATGGTGGTCCAACTTGTGTGCCAAGAGTGCGAGACAAGGGAAGGGGAAGATTCGGACTTAGGAAAAGATGAAAGCAAAGCTCAAGGCCTGGTTCTTGCCACCCTCCTATCTTCAAGATAGTTACTCTCAACTCCATACCCTAACTCAAGGTAATATGAGTGTTGAGGAGTATACTAGAGAATTTGAAAAATTGTTGATTAAGTGTGACCTTAGAGAGGCCGAAGAGCAAACCATAGTGAGGTACTTAGGGGGACTTGATCCCAAGTATGCTCATGTGGTTGAATTAGAACAATATACCACTTTTGATGAGGTGTGTGTTCTAGCCCACAAAGTTTAACAATAAAGAAAAGCCAAGCTCTACAAAAAAGACCCCCCAAAACCATTCCCTAAGAGCCAACCTTTCAACAAGGGGAGCTCTTACCAACCTCCCAAGCCTTCGGTCCCCACCCACTTCACTCCATAAAAGTCGCAAGCTCCTCAAAAGAACTAACCCCCTTCAAACCGACCTAACCCCCTCCTATGAACAATAGGAGATGTTTCAAATGTCAAGGTCTAGGCCACATAGCCGCAGAATGTCCTAATAGGAGAGTTATCTCCTTGGTTGAGTGGGAGGCATGCAAGGAGGAAGAAGAGGAGGAGGAAAAGGAAGTATACTTCATGGAGGAACAAGAGGAGGTTGTAGAGGAGGTGGATGAAGGAGAGTTGCTTGTATTAAGGAGAGCCTTGAGTAGCCAAAAGGGAGACTCGGAAGAGCAAAGGGAGAACATATTCCATACTAGATGCACCATCCAAGGCAAAGTATGCTCTCTAATCATCGCTGGGGGGAGTTGTGCAAATGTTGCTTCCGTGAGCATGGTGGAGAAGCTAGGCCTTCAAGCTTCGGCCCATCCTCATCCTTGCAACAACCAATGGCTTAATCAAGGTAAAGGGTTACAAGTCAATTCGAGATGTTTGATTTCCTTTTCTATTGGCAAGAATTACCATGATGAGTTATGGTGTGACATCATCCCCATGGATGCATGTCATCTTTTGTTGGGGAGACCTTGGTTGTTTGACCAAAAGGAGATGCATGATGGCCATTTGAATACCTACACCTTTCATAAAGATGGGAAGAAGATCACCCTTGCCCCCTTAAGCCCTTCCTAACTCCACAAAAGTAAGCCACAAAAGAACCAAGACCATTCATATTTGCTCCTCACTTTTGGAGAGCCCTTTCTTAAGGCCTCCCATCATGAGTTCAAGGCCTTCAAGGAGTGGATTCTCACCTCTTTAGGAGAATCCGATACCCCCCCACCTTCTCATCCCATAGCCATCTCACTCCTTAAATGCTTTGCCCATGTCTTCCCCGAGGAGATACCCTCCGACGTACCCCCACAAAGAGCCATCCAACACTACATTGATCTCATTCCCAGAGCCATACTTCCTAACAAACCAGCCCATAAAATGAACCCTAAGGAGACCATGGAGATCCAAAGGCAAGTGGAAGAGTTGGTAATCAAGGGATTGGTTAGGGAAAGCCTTAGTCCATGTGCAGTGCCTGCCTTTTTAGTTCTAAAGAAAGATCGGAGTATGCGGATGTGTGTGGATCGCCGTGCAATCAACAAGATAACCATCAAGTATAGATATCCAATACCCCGACTTGAAGATATGCTTGATGAGTTACATGGCTCAAGTGTGTTTTCTAAGGTGGATTTGAGAAGCGGCTAATACCAAATCCGGATTAGAGGAGGGATGAATGGAAGACGGCTTTCAAGATAAAGGGAGGCTTGTACGAGTGGCTAGTCATGCCATTCGGATTGTCTAATGCTCCAAGCACTTTTATGAGACTCATGAATCAAGTATTTCGGCCATTCATTGGGAGATTTGTGGTGGTATACTTTGATGATATCTTGATTTATAGCAAGAATGAAGAGGAGCGCTGGGAGCATCTAACTCAAGTCATGGAGGTCCTTGAAAGGGAAAAGCTCTATGGTAACCTCAAAAAGTGTACCTTCTTCACTTGTGAGGTGACCTTTCTTGGCTACATTGTTACTAGTCAAGGCATCAAGGTGGATGAGAGCAAAGTAGAGGCAATTCGATCATGGCCTACACCAAAGAGCATTCATGACGCGCGAAGTTTTCATGGACTTGCCTCCTTCTGTAGGCGGTTCATTAGATATTTTAGCACTATCATGGCCCCTATGACCGAGGTGATTAAAGGCACAACCTTCAAATGGAGCCCCAAGGCTCAAGAAGTATTCAACACCATCAAATCCAAGCTAACTCAAGCCCGGGTCCTAGCCTTGCCTTGGTTTGACAAGGTATTTGAGGTTGAATGTGATGCCTCCGGAGTTGGCGTTGGAGGAGTACTCACTCAAGAAGGGTGGCCCCTAGCCTTCTTTAGTAAGAAACTTTGTGATTCAAGGATAAAGTACTCAACGTATGATAAGGAGTTTTATGCGATCGTGAGATGGCTTGAGCATTGGAGTCATTATTTGGTGGCTAGTGAGTTCATATTGCATTCGGACCATAAGGCCTTGAAGTATATTCAAGGACAACACCAGCTTAACTCACGGCATGGCAAATGGGTGGAGTTCCTCTAATCATTCCACTTCACCATCAAGCATAAATCCGATAAGCTAAACCACGGAGCCAATGCCTTGTCAAGAAGGCATTTACTTTTGCTCCAACTTGATGCATGCATCCTTGGTTTCGAGCATTTGAGGTCCCTTTATGAAGATGATGAAAACTTTGGAGAGCTTTACAAGGAATGCAAATGACATCCAAAAGGAGATTTCTTTATTCAAGATGGGTTCTTATTCAAGGGTCCTCAGCTTTGCATCCCTAGATGTGGGACTAGGGAGTTACTCATTCGAGAGGTTCATAGCGGATCCTTGGCCGGCCACTTTGGGGTGAACAAGACTCTTATCATGTTGAAGGAGCACTATTATTGGCCGAGTATGAGCAAGGATGTCCAAGATGTACTAAAGAGATGTGCAACTTGCCAAGTAGCCAAGAGCCACTTACTACCTCACGACCAATACATGCCCTTGCCGGTTCCAACCCTCCCATGGGGAGATGTGAGCATGGATTTCGTGCTAGGGCTACCAAGGACACAAAGGACTAAAGATTCAATCTTTGTTGTTGTAGATCATTTTTCCAAGATAGCACATTTTATCCCTTGTACCAAGACAAATGATGCTACCCACATTGTCGAGTTGTACATCAAAGAAGTAAAGAGGTTGCATGGCATCCCAAGGTCCATAGTTTTGGATCGTGATACCAAGTTCCTTAGCCATTTTTGGGTGACACTTTGGAAGAAGATGGGCACCAAGCTCAAGTATAGCACTACTTGTCATCCCCAAACAGATGGACAAACCGAAGTCACCAACTGAACCTTGGGAACCCTTTTGAGAGTCTTGGTGAAATCCAATGTTAAGGCTTGGGATTTGCTCTTGTCACACGCCGAATTTGCTTACAATAAGGCCCCAAGCAAAGCAACTGGCTTGTCTCCATTCAAGGTCGTGTATGGAGTGGATCCTTTGAGTCCACTTGATCTTGTGCCAAGAGAAATGAATGAGAAACCAAATGTGGAGGCTAGTAGGAGTGTGGAGGAGATCAAAAGCTCCATGACATGGTCAAGTCCAAGATTGAGAAGGCCAATGCATCCTATCAAGTCCAAGCAAACAAGCATAAAAGGAGAGTGGTGTTCCATCCCGGGGACTTGGTATGGGTTCACTTGAGAAAGGAAAGATTTCGCTCCAAACGTAAGAGTAAGTTAATGCCAAGGGCGGATGGCCCCTTTGAATTCTTGGAAAGGATCAATGATAATGCATAGAAGATCAATTTGCCCAGGGATTATGGAGTTTCGGCCACTTTCAATGTAGCCGATCTAAGTCCATACTTGGAAGATGATCATCTTGACAATTTGAGGGCAAATTCTCCTCAACAAGGGGAGGATGATGGAGCTCCATCCATGAGCATGATCATTATCCCTCAAGGAGGTCCAAGGAAGTGGAACTTCATGGGTAAATTCCAAGAAATCAACTTAGCTTGCCAAGACTCATTTTAGTCTATTCCCAGTTTTAGGCCTGTGCACAAGCCCGATTTTGTGCATGTCATTTCTTAACCCTCCCAAAAGGTATGATTGGGTTTTAGGAGGCCTAAGTTTAATTTTAAGATTTATTGTTTCCAATAAGACTAGTTGCAAGCCATTTGCAGTTCATTTGCTACCTCAAATCAGTCATTGAAGTCAAGTACTCCAAACTGTCCCTGTTTTGACTGGTTCTGAAAATGGGTCTGGTTGAGTGTCCTAACCTCCTCCACTTGGACTGAAACTTTTATGTCTTGAAAGTAAATTAAAAATATTATCAAGGGGCCATAAAAAAGCTCAGCCAAATTACTCACCTGATGAGCTATTAACCAGTAAATTAAGGGAGGAAAATCCCTTTTACCCGGTTAAGGGCAGTCGGATGCGACCTTGTTCTTTTTGAGGTGATTTGCTCTTATCAAGGTTTAATCCACTTACAAATGTCATGATTAGTGTACTTTGAAGCTGATTATGACCTCCCAAGCTTCCCAAGTCGACAACTCAGCCTCAAGATCATCAACTAAGTGTTGTCAAGCCACGGTTTAATCTCCCTTTTTATAGGCTGTTTTTTATTTCCGAAATGTACCTAGTTTAGCTTGCTAATTTGAATGTTTAGCTGATATTTTGTAATTGGGAGGGAGTATATAACCCCCCAAGCAAGCCCTGTACGACACTTTGGCATGTTTATGGAAAGAAGTTGAGCCTTAGCTTCTTTGAACTCTCAAACTCTCTTAGAGCTTATCTCTATCTTTGGCCAGGTAGGGTGGTGTCCTAGCAAGAGTCTTAGCTTCTTCTTGGTGGTGTTTTTGTACCCAAGAGGTTGTTAAGGGCCCTAGCATAAGCCGTGGTGGTGTTCCTGTATCCAAGGTTTGTGTTAGTTCGGTTATCCCTCTTAAGCTCTAGTTTGAGTTTGTGGCTTCAAAGCTTGCTAACCATTCGAGTCCTTACTTGCATGCTTTTCTCTTCTCTCCTTGCTGTTCTCTTTGCATAACCATCACCATTGGCCCAACATTTCACACCTAAACACAATCCAAACACAAGCCGTGGAATCAACTGTTTTCTGCCATGCCAGGCAGCAAGCCAACATGGTCACACCGTGCTCCTAAGTACGACCGTGCCACCCCTTGACCGAATACATCACAATGTGCTTTTAAAAGCTGCATGGTGGTCCCCCTACAAGCAGAAGTCTAATCGAATGGGAAGTACTAACTGTAGTAAGGAGTTCTATAATATTTTTGGGTGTAAAAGGATAATCAACAGGGCATGTTTTCCACGTGACGCTCAATAAACTTTGACATTTATCAAGCCCGAGCACATTATACAAAATCCTTATATGATACAAATTTTGAATTAGAAAATAAAAATTTTAATTTCATTCATTTCTTTCAACTCTGACTCTCTTACCTACATATCCATAATGGAGTCGCCACTAAAAGCACCCCAAAAGGAACGGTGCCTCACGAGTAGAGGGGGAAGGAGAAGGAAGGGAGTTGAGGCTCATAAAGGTTTAACCAAATTTCCTTTAGGTGTATTTGCTTGCAGCCGCCCCTTTTTAAGGAAGGGATCCATCATGTGGGCTTTCTCATAGTTATGTGCCATGGTTAAATGTGATTAGATGGAATAATGCTTTCGTGAGGACATTTTTTACAAAAGGTGCAAATCGTTAGTTCCATAGAAAATACCTAATTTCTTCTTTTAATCAAATCCTTAACTGAGGGACATGGAATTTGATTTTCAAGAAGGAAAGCAATTTTTTTTCCAAAGGATTATAATTTATGAGGTTTATAAATAGGGATTAAATAAATGACTTCATGGCTACGAACTATATGAATTAATTATAGGGTGAAAGTACAATCTAACGGATGAGAAGGCCACCATTAGATCACCTGCTTTGATAGCGACCTTCACTAGAAATGAATGTACTAAAATATATATTTTCCAGTTCCATGCAATGGACATGTTTCCATGAATTAGTCTTATATAGGAGGCATTTAGCAAGAAGAATATTTTTGATGACCACTTATTTGCAATTCATTTTCAAAAGCATCGAAATGTAAATAGACATGTTTCCATGAATTAGTCTTATACAAGAGGCATTCAACAAGAAGAATATTTTTGGTGACCACTTATTAGCAATTCATTTTCACAAGCATCATAATGTATAATAAAGAAATACATTTAGATTATCACTTTATTATGAACATATTTTTATTTATGAACAAGAATGAGAGCATAAAGCACATAATCGGGCTAGCGAGGGAGAAGTAGAGTTTTTTTTCTAGTTGAAGGTGTGTATGGGAAGAGGTAAGAGCATACTTTTCCTAGGTGGTAAATGTCCTATGAAAAATGAGGGGTGCATGCCTCTATTTATCGGGCTAGCGAGGTGACTTTGCCAAGCAAAAATTAATTCAAGAATATTTTTTTCAAATTATTTTTATTCTCAAACAAAGTGAAACGGTGTAGAATGGGGTTGATTTGTATGGAATAAGGTAAATTAGATCCAGGTTAACTTGATTAAAACAATCAATATAATCACATGTGACTTTAAGAGTAGTGTGCAAAGTTTTTGTATGGAATAAGGTAAATTAGATCCAGGTTAACTTGATTAAACAATCAATATAATCACATGTGACTTTAAGAGTAGTGTGCAAAGTTTTTCCCTATGCTTGCAACAACACCCAATGGCAGCTGCCAGGTGGCACAATCTTGTCGCTAGGACCCAGCAGTAATTCAAATCATACTGCTCATCTATATTTCCATATTAAGAAAATTATTTGTGAGAGTTGTACTATGAGGCAATGCATCACCCCACTAGTTATGACGTTACTGACTCATGCTTAACGTCTCGTGTTCAAGCCCCTATGCTAGCAAATCATGCAAACCCCAAGCTTTCTATCCTTTTTGCGATTATTTTTAAAACTTTTCGATTTTAAATGCTTTCAAAACTTTTTAGGAATCTTTATGAACAAAGAAAACATTTTATCTATGGACTAGTTATTCGGAATCCAAGTGTTTGGATTGCTCATCTCTAGGTTGAGCTCCTAGTAGTTAACATTAGCTCCTCATCTCTAACTCTAAAAAAGAAGAGAGAAAAAGTCTATCAAGGTGAGCCAGCTTCACCTCTCACATTTTGTCTCTTGGTAGCTTGCATGCCTCCTAGAGTTGTGTACCTATGGTCCTTTTCTCCTCTTAGATCCTTCCTCTTTTCCCCTTAGCCTCTTAAATTATGGCATTTACATGCCTAATTCTCTCATTAAGAGTTATAACTTCATCATGTTGTTTTCACTGTTCATGGGTGCTAATTTAGCCCCCTCAAACCTCTTCATGGGTCCTGCTAGATTGCTTTATAAAAGGGACAGAAACTTACAAAATCTCTCTAGGAGGGGAAACCTTAGACTCCTCTTCGTGGGAAGGAAAAATGAAAAGAACGGGAAGAGTAAAGTGAGCTACAGAGAGGAAATAAGGAGCAAGACCAGGCAAACGGTAAAAGTTAAAACCGTTGAGGTACATATGAGGGCAAGGGAAGACATAAGGGCAAGAAAAAACCTTGAATCTCGTTAAGATCTTGAGCCTTAATTAAAGGGCAGCAAGATGAATGATTGTAGACCCCATTGACAAGCTCCCTCTCGAAAGAAGGAAGGATGGGAATAACCTAACTCTTCAAGTAAGGGGTGACTTAAATCTTTAAGCATAACCAGCTACCTCCCTAGATGTTTTCCACCAAATGCATACCCAGAGCTTTAACATCAATCTAGTCGTAAAGTGTAGCATTCATGCAGACGTGGAGCCAATAATGTGGGAGAGCACTTTTCTCTTTTCTTAATTCACTTACCCGGAGATGTTATCTCACATTATGGTCCCAGATATCCACCTTCTTAAAGAGTAAAGAGGAAAAGGCAGAGGACCTTCAACATTCCATGTGGATTGGTTATCAATTAGGTTCAATACATTCATAAAGATAGAAATTATGAATTTAGAAAGAGAGCGCCATGAAAAAGACCAACGTAGAATGACAAAGCGTGAAGAAAACTTTGAAAGTTTGTGTGTCTGATAAAAAAGTTCTCACTACAACAAATTAGGATTTTAGTGCGATTTATTTCGTGACAACTATCACTACAACAAATTAGGATTTTAGTGGTATTTATTTTGCGGCAATTATAACAACTATTGCCCAAATTAGTAGTAAGTTTAGAATTAGTGGGCTTTGGTAGCATTGATACAAATGTCATCATAGCCTATTATCCAACATGCGTGCCCAACCCACTCAGTTTGCTTGTTGGAAATTTAAAAACAAATCTAGGACTTGGAAAATGAAACCAAAAATACCCGATGGAGCTATCTACATCAGTCTTCAATTCTACCTTTAGTTTTTGCACAACCCACTCTCCTTCTCAGACCACGTCATAGAACTCTAGGGTTTTATAAGTCTTACAAAATTGCTCACACCAGGAAAGACGTCGAGTATAGTGCCAAAATTGCTCACTGCACATGTTATGTAGGTTAGGTATCTCTCTCCCCCCCCCTCTCTCTGCTCTAGGTGTCTCTTTGGTTGTCTATCCATCTATCTCAGTCTAGCTAATTATAGTTATGTTCCATCTCAATCTTAGCGTACCATTATCCTCCATCTCAAGCTAGGTTAATTATAATCTTTCTTCCCCTTTTCCTAGCTATTTGAAGTCATCATAGGAGATTTCTGGTGGGTGGAGCTGATCATAAGCTTATAGAGAAACTTAAGCCCATTTTGGTATGTCTCTATCTAAGATATGTAGATTACTTTGCTTTATTAGGATAGAAAAGTGTTTATAGTTGCATTACTTAATTAGTTGGTTTTTAGGTGGGGATCTACTTTGGTATAATGTTGCAGTATTAACCAGTTGGTATGGTGTAAGATGTATACATTGAGTTTATTTTGCAAAGGTGTGGCTTGTTATTGGTTCTAGGTATTGTTGTTGGTGTTAAAGCTTTTTGAATGCAGTGTTGAGTGGAGATGACTTTTCTATAATTTTGCTATAAGGTGATGTTATATAAAAAGAAGCTAACCTATAGAGGACTTGGTGGTACTTTTTCTAATTCATTGTAGTTTGGTTATTTATTTTTTCTAAATGGAGGAATGGTTCCTTTGGGTTTCTTTTGAGGACATAGATTGGAGCCTCTTGGTAGCATATGGGTGATCAGGTTGATGAAGGTTAAGGGGTTACAATTTTTATGAGAAATGTACAAGGGATTAGAATGTCGTTCTTGGTGAGATTCTATAATGGGATGTTATCAAGGATAATTTGTTTAGTGTTTCCCATTTAGGGGTGATGTTAGGATTGCTAACTACTCCTTCATGTCTCGCTATTCGGTTGCAAAGATAAGACTACCTACATCTACATTTGTTTACATTTATGTTAACACGAGAACTATACTATGAGCGATGCTCAATAAAACAAGATGCCTTTGAGTGGAGTAAGGAAACTGATATTTGAATGATGATGGTATATTGTTTTAATGGTCTAGGGAACTGAATGTGATATTATCATAAGTAATTAAGTATATGCGTGATAGTGGAAACACCACCTATGTTAATTTTTGCTGCATTTTAAGCCAGTTTCTTCCTTTCCCTTTTTAAGGAACTAAAGGTGTCCTAAAGTTTGTGATAGTTTAATGATGATGGCATATCGAATTCTCTTTGTTTAATTATCAATGGGACTTTCTCCAAGAGGCTATTCCTTTACCATGCTATCTACAAACCTAAAGAAGTTCACCCCCTTGAGGAAGGCTAGCCTAAAACCATAGAATATCATGTTTTCTTGGTCAATAGTTCTTGCAAGAAAATACCTTTCCCTCTTGTTTTTCTGATAGAGAATGACATTTTGTTTGTTAGTGGTTTCATTGTGATGAGAACGCAATATTGTTGCATTGGGTTTTAGAATTTTAAACTAAGATCATGAATCTTGCTTAAAAGCATTATTTTCTTCAAATTAAGTTACATTTTGATAACGCCTTATTCCGTATTTCTGATTAGTGAGCCATAGAGTGTGCATCTATTCTTCGCATTTCCCATGACTACTTTCCTACTTCGAAGAGCATAGGTACAATGTGTCTAACTAAAATAGCAAATTTGTCCCTCGATCAGAAATATTGTAGGGTGGAGTGATTTTTAAATCCTCATTTCATTGGAAAAAACACTCGTATGTTTCCTTTACCATAGTGGATAGAGTTGTAGTAGTTGCTACATTTAATTATCTCAATGTCATTGTGCATCATTAACTTTCTAACTAATTCATACTAGAAGGGGCTTAAAATTGAAGTGCGATTAATGGTTTTTTTTTTGCGTCATTATAGATACCTGTGTCCTAAGCCATACCTAAAAGGGCACCAAATTTCTTGAATCACATAACATTTGATTGTATTAGTTTAGAATTGAGGGCACAAAGGTATTAATTTTTTTTGTCCTTTATTGTACTGATATGGGTTTCTGCATAAGTAATTTTACGTAATTTTGTTGACAGCAATAGAGCTAAGATAGTGTTTATTTGTTTTAACGATGGCAGCATCATCATCCTCTAAGAAAGAGAAAAGGAAAGTCCTTTTAGTTATTTTCTCCAGCAATATATCCCACTTCTTTGGCCATGCTTCTTATTTATCCCTCTATTTAGTTTTTATCATCAACATCGTTTCTAATTGCTCTCTTCAAAAGTTTTTGTTATTTGTTGACTTTAGGGCTCCTACTTTAATCATTTTTATAAGAAATGTTGCATTTGTATGCATAGCGTGTGTGCAGATGTAGTTTCGTATAACACTCATTGATTTGTTGGCATTATTTAAATATATATTTTCCTTGGCTCTTGCATGGATTGTTTCTCATATATTATTTTGTTGTCAGTGAGAAGATAGATCATCGAAAGCACAAATGGATTGATACTAATAATTGACGTGAATATTTAGGGGGTTAGTGAATTTTTGGAGTTTGCCTTTGGGAACAAGGATGAGAAAGTCTCTTGTCTACACAAAAAGTGTGTCAATCGCTTTGATAGATCTAAAGAAGAAAATTTGACCATCTTGTTGAGTATCGAATGATTAAAGGCTATAACACATAGAATTGTCATGGGGAATCACTACATGCATAGGGAGTGACAAAAACTTTGAATGTAAACCAAGGAGTCGATAATGATGAAATAAATAATGATGATAATGATGATGATGATGATGATGATGATATGATGGATATGTTATGTGACACTTCAGAGTTTCCTCTTATAATAATAATTTGAATATGGATAAGATCAAAGAGTGGAGGCAAATTGGGGGTGTATGCTACTGAAAATGATAATGTACATTATGATCCAAACATGGAAAATTTCAATTCACTAATGAAGGATACTAGTAAGGAATTGTATCCTTAATGCAAGAAATATGACAAATTGTCATTTTTATTACATGTATATGATGTGCAATGTCATTTTGGATAGTCTAATAAATCATTTGACATGTTACTAAAACTTACCAAATATAGTTTCCTTGAAGATTCTCGTTGCTTGGTTATATGGCTGAAGCGCGAAAAATTATGCATGGTCTAAGTCTTATGTATAACAAAATAGATGCATGCCCTAATGATTGTATATTGCTTTGGAAAGAGAATGCAACTGGAACAGAGTATGTCGTATGTCATGCTTCTAGATGGAAAGAGCATGGGGAGAAAGAAGATGGTGTAGTTAAAAGAAGAAAGAAGGCAATTCCTACTAAAATATTACGATATTTCCCCTTAAAGCCAAGGTTATAAAGATTGTTCATGTTAGATAAAATGGCAAAACACATGGTGTGATATGAGAAAGAACGTAAAAAGGGTGGCATTTTAAGGAATTCAACTGACTCTCAAGCTTAAAGGCACTTTGATGCATTATATCCTCTCTTTGGTGTTGAACCGCAAAATGTTAGACTAGAGCTTACAAGTGATGAGTTTAACCCATGTGGTAGTCAAGATAGTCATTATATTGTGTGGTTTGTAATCTTGATACCTTATAACTTTCTTCCATGGTTGTGCATGAAAAAAAGAAAATTTCATTTTATTACTACTTATTCATGGGCCTAAAGCACCGAGTAAATGATATTAATGTGCACTTGTAGCCTCTTATTGAAGAGTTAATAGAATTATGGGAAGTTGGGGTACCGACATATGACGCATCAAGTGGCCAAATTTTTCTGTTGCATACAGTTCTTATTTGCACAATAGATGATTTTCCTATAATAGGAAATTTGTCTGGTTAGAATGTATACGAAAAATTTACTTATCCTTCACACAACATTAATACATTCTCCATAAGATTAAACTATGGTAACGAGTTTTCTTTTATGGTACATCATTGTTTCTTTGATAATTTGGCCAACTATAAGCCACCTTAAAGCAAAAATATTGGAGCAAGTTAAGAATATTGAGTTCACTTTAGGTAAAATGAGTGGTCAAGCCACTTGGGTTCTCGAGTATACATGGGGAAAAAAGAACATTCTTTTTTAAACTTTTTTATAGGAGCATAATCTAGTGCATCATAATCTTGATGTGATACATATAGAAAAGAATGTTTGTGACAGTGTTGTTAGCACTTTGCTAAATATTGATCATAAATCAAAAGACAATCTAAAAGCTCACCGTGACATTGAACATTTGGCATAAGGAAGAGCTTATGGCCTTAACGACATGGTAAATCTGGACGAGTATATTTGCCACCAGCGTATTTTATTATGAGTTAAAAGGGGAAGAATTTCTTTTATGAAACTTTGAGGAATGTGAAATTTCCTAATGGGTATGCATCTAATATGTCAAGGTAAGCTCAAAAGCACAAGCCATTAACTGATCTTAAAAGTCATGATTATCATGTGCTTATGCAACATCTTTTTCCTATTGCATTGAGGGGAAACATACATGATAAGGTCACATCGATTTTGATTGAACTAAGTACCATATTTTGAGTGTTACGCAGAAAGACTTTTCATGTTCATGAGCTTGACTTGATTAAAGCAAAAATTGTTAGAGTTCTTTGTTGTTTGGACAAGATCTTTCTACCTGCCTTCTTCAATATTATGGTGCACTGATTGTTCATTAAACACATGAAGACTAATGATTTATCATTCGACGTATTTAATTGAAAGGCAACAAACGATATCTTTATTCTTAAATATGTTATATATACATCAGTTTATATAATTTTTGTGTTAATATGCTATGAATGCTTTTTTAATTAAAAAACTAGGTATTTGAAAGACCGCATACATGATATTAGTAATCCAGCATGCCCTAAAGGTTCTATGGAAGAAACATGTATAGCAACGGAATGTCTTAATTTTGTTTCATAATATTTGAAAGGGGTAGAGTCTAGTAATCAAGCTCGAACTAATGCCTCTAGTACATCTCAGAAAGACAAATCATGTCCTTTTCCAAGTAAAGAGACATCTTACAGGAGTATTGAGGGATTTAGGATGGATGGAAGCAAGCACATCTCTATGTGCTTTTTAATTGTGAAGACACAAACCTTCAATCTTTAAAGAAGTAAGTGTAAGGCAAAAATTCTAACATCATTCGATATTGTGGATCTTATAATTAATGTATTCATTTTTTTTTTGGTATAAATGTATAGAGAGCACATGGCTTATACTAGCAGAATAACACATCAAAGACATCCGACACCATTTGACAAGGAGTGGTTGCATAGTGAAGGATTTAGTGATTGGTAAATGACTATGTATGTATTACTCATTATTTCTAGCATTGTATTTATGATATTTAGCTATGTTAATCATATCTCTTATTCATGTGGAATAAGGTGAAAAGCCCGAAAGGTTTAAGCGATAATCGAGTCATCAATCATATCAAATCACTAGCCCAAGTTCAAATTTTATTGCATAAATATTCCAAGCTTTCAATGTCAAGAATGGTTACCACTTTAGAACAAGATAGTATGAGAAGAATATGAGTAGTTAGAATATTGGTGTTATGGTTGTTACAAAGACTTAAAGCTATGCTGGTTCTAATGATATAGGGCCAACAGGTTGAGATGTTGTCTATTATCGTCGTATCATTGAGATGGTTGAATTTGATAGTTATGGAGATTCTAAGGTTGCTTTGTTTAGATGTGAACGGATTGATGTAACCTAAGGGAGGGTAAAAAATAGAGATGGATTAGGGTACACATTAGTGAATTCTCGTCATCTGATATATACTATCCACAAACAAAATAAGGAGCCCTTTGTGCTTCCTTCTTAGGTACAACAAGTCATACACATATAAGATCGATGAGAAACTGAATGGGTTGTTCCCATACCTATGAAACTGAGGGAGACATATGATCATGTGGAAGATGCTGAAGACGTAAATGTCTTTTTCATAGACACTGAGTCTTATGTCATCGATATTGAAGGAGCTAGTGAGGCATAAATTGATACAACGCCCTTAATTAAAGAGACATATATAGAAGATGACCATATGGAAGATATAGATGAAGAATATGAGAGTGGTTCTTATTTTATGGAGTGTGTCAGTGTAATTCCTGAGTTATTTTCGAATACTTGTATACTTATCTAATGTTTTGATACTTGAATTGACCTTAGTAATTTTGTTTTATAGTTATTATGGGAAAAAGAAAGAGATCGTGAATAGTAGATGTTTGTCCTCAAAATGACAGACTTCTAATGCTGCTTCTAATGCTACACTGGAGCAAAATGTGGTCACACGATCCAGTACTCAATCTAGTCCATCAAAGGACAGTCCTCTTAGTGATCATGAGTTAAGTGAAGGTAAACTTATACTAATCAAATCTTTAGCATGTCTATTTTAGTGATGAGTTGGATGAAGAACTCATTTGTGCTTTTCTTGATTGTATTTTTTATAATATAGAAGATGAAATTGACAACCATTATTATGGATGTTCTTTTACATTGTATGTGAAAGTTATGTGATATGTTAATGCTTTGTATGCTTACAATATTATATGAAATATGTGAGGCTTTTGGTACTCTATCCATGAAACAAAGAGGACCTACTTTGATGGCTCATATTTGGAATTAACCTAAAGAAAAGAGAATAGTAGTGGAATGGAGAAAATGGTGGCAGCCAATCAATAATAAAGGGTCGAATCTTGCTTACTCTGTGGGTACAATAGCAAGAAATCCAATGTTGTGTTCCTTATTATACATTAACTGGCAGCAAGTTCCTAAAGAAAAAAGGCCTTTCAGAAATTGTCAAGGTACACTGTATAATATTTTAAGGAAAGTTTTATATGATATGTTATGCCCCTTAAAGCATGAATTTTGTTTTCCTTGGAACTCAAAATTCATCATTCCTAATCGATTAGCAAAAAGTTAAGTGCTAAAATTAATGGGAAGGAAATAGAACTTTAATTAAGAGATTATAATATTTAAGACATAAGGTTTAATTGAATAACATTCGCTACTGTGAAACTTCTTTTATTGGGAACTTGAAAGTGGAAATATTACAATGGAAAGATTTAAGAGGGACTTAAACTACTAAGATCATCTTAGATGCTTGCTTAAGATAAATCCCGACTTCTCTTTTGCTCAAGTATGCTTGAACGACCATATATCTCTTCCTAGCACTCAACCTCTTCTTTTATAGAGGATATAGACTACATAGGATGCCCTAGTGGCTCTAGCAGACACTGATATTTTCACATGACTACAACTGTCCTCACATGGCTATAGTGGACAGTATTATTTTATTGACTTAACATTTGGGAAAATATTACAATAATGGAGCAACAACTTTTCACAGCCCTTAATACTGATAAGACTAGTCATCTATATTGAGATTATGTAGGTCTTTATCTCCAATAATGTGTTCTCATCCATCATTATCCAGGTAATCATCATAATCTTCATCAAGTTCAAGATGCCCTAGATCCCATTTTTCAAATAATTCATGAAGGTATGTCTTTCCTTTTTCTAATAAGAATTTTTCAGTTCCAATGTCAAATAGATAATCAAATACGTCTTCTGAAGTAGCTCCTTCTACCTTCATATATTTGCTGAGATCATCATGATAAACAAAGTAGTGTTCCCGTAATGTATTAGTGGACTTCCTAGTTTAATTAATACCCAGATTTGATGGTAAATATTATAAAAACCAATAGCTGTTGCTAAAGCATGATCACTAACTACTTCTTGCCTTTCTCAAAACCATTCTTGTCGTCGATCATTAGGGTCTTCTAAATCAACTAATTGGACAAGATAATGGGCTGGTAAGGCTTTTCCATTTTCATACTCAATTACTGCACAATCTACCTCCACATACAAACTTCTAATGTATGAAATTTTTGTTGGACAATATGAAGATATAAGAATCTAATGGATCATCTTAAACATGCAATGTTGAAGCTTAGTCTTGAGAAGAACGGGAACTTTGGATTTGGGATTTCCATGAGGTAAGCTACCATTTCATATCCTCAGGTTTTCATGATGGTATCATTTAGAAAATTGAATTTAATGGACATCTAACATCACCAACTCCAGATACTATCAGGAAATAAGATCTTAGTACTCCATGATTCCCAAATATCATAACCATAATAATGATAATAGTCGACGCAGGATGCATACCAGTCGTTGAACCATTTTTCTTAACCATGGGAACTTATTTTTTCTTGAATATCATAATGACACCTTAGCTAATTCATTTGTAACTCTAAGTAACTGAATATTTATGCTATTAGATAGCCAGAAGACAAGAGACCAAACCTTGATCTACTTTTTATATGGAATTCCAAAATATCTATAAGGATTTTACTAGAAGAAGAAACGCGTTCTAGCAGTAGTGGCATTTCATTTCGGATTTTCTCCTTTTTTTGGAAGGAGTTCTCCTTTGATGACTACCATTAGCATGTTCACAAGTTAAACTATCTGCCAGAAGATTCTTTAACCCTTGTACATGTTCAATAGAGAAAGAAAACTGGTTAAGTCATAATTACCAACATAGGAGTCGCCTTTGCGCTTGCATATTTGATAAATTCTTTTTACAAAGCCAAGTATTCATTTGTAATAAGTTTGAATGAGAAAAAGCTATGCTTTATTAAAACGTCCACTACAATATTTGCAAAGCTTTTCTTCTTCTTTGATTTTGAGTACTACGCTCCGGTGCTCATTGCTGGAATCTATCTCAAGAATTAAATCATTTCCTTCATTATGTAAATTAAGAGCAGGAAGATTTTTACACATCTTTTTGAAGTTTTGAACAATTTTTTATCGCTAGGGATCCATGTCCAACTTGCTTATTTCTTGAGTTTTTGCTGCAAAGGTTTTCTTAATTTAGCCAAATCTTTAATGAGATCTAAAGCATAGGTAAGATATCCAAGAAACCTTTCTAATTGCTTCCTACTTTAATCTTTTCAGGAAAATTTTCTATTTTCTCTAGAATATGCTTTTGTAGGATGATTTGCCCAACTTTTATCTCTAAACCTAAAAACTTGATTTCTTATTCAACATAAATGCCCTTGTTCTTACCAAGAATAATGCTATGATCAATGCATCTTTGGGCGACAGTTAAGACATCATCTTTGTGTTGTTCTATAGTCTTAGAAAAAATAATGATATCATTGATGTAAACTAAGGAATAGTGATTGAGATCTTTGAAGATGTTATCCATTCTTCTTTGGAATATTTGAGGTGTATGTTTTAGACAAATGATACTACTATCCATTCATGATGTCCTTGAGGGGTATTAAAAGGTGCTAAAGGAATGCTTTCATCATCCATTATTATCTACTAGTACCCGCTTTTACATTCCATTTTTAAGAACCAAGAAGCTCCTTGCATTCTATTGAAATATATTGTTTTGTAAGGAATATAATAAACATCAAAGACAGTATTATCATTAAGCTTTTTGTAATTGATTACTATTCTAGCTTTTTCTCTTTTTTCTTCAGCATGATTTCTTACCATAAAAGGCAGTACTTGTGTGACCACTCTTGTTATTCCTGATTCGTCTTTTATCCAAAAGTTCTTTAATTTGTTCATCCAATTCTCAGATATGCTGATGTGTATATACCATTCGTTTGACTTGAATAATAATGTTTGGATTTAACAAACTAATATTTACAAATGTCTTATCTTTATCCCAAAATTTTAGAGGATTATCATAGTAGAGTTCTTTGCATAATTACTCTTGTTGTTCAGCAATCTGCTTTTTAATAAATAACTCAAGTAGTGAGATTGTTAGTGTTATATCCTGTTGTGCAGACATTACCTTCTCACCACACTAGCTGCTTGTGAACTCAATCTTTTAATGAGTGCAAGCCTTGCTTAATTTTTCAATAGGAACTAAGTGATTATTAATTGTAAATATTGTTTAGTTTATGGTATGTGCGCATGGAGAATATAGTCTCTGAAAATTATTTTCAATAATCATATTATAAGAGGGTTGATAAGTAGCCCATAGAACTAGTATAATACATTAGACTCCTCCTAATTCTGTGGATAATCATTATATGGCTTCGTTGTCACTCATAATGCTATTATCAGCTATCCTTACTTATAAATGATTGTTGCCTTTTTTTCATATAAATCCTAGAAATAATGATCTATTTCCAAAGCATACGGAATAACCACTATCTCCGTACCTACATAATTCATATTTGTTATATCCCTCCAAACATACATTTATTGGGATATAAATGCTATTAGGGTTTGTATTAGTGATCTCATAGCCTATCTCTATAGTCACATTTTTTACTAGTTCATCTTAATAGTTTGGCTCACTAGTAGTTCTTGTTTTGTACCTAATGACTTTTATACCCATACTCATACTTTGGTTTACACTGTGTCTTGCAGGTTCAAAATTCATTCGGCTCATTGCATTGGTCATGATAATTATATCATCTTCTTTAAGCTCTTCTTTAGCTGATGGAGACCCTTCTCCCCATTCTGATCTTGCACTCATGCTTCTTAATAATTTTACCATTCTCATCAATTTTTATCACATTTTTCTTATTGATTTTCATGGGATTGGTAAAGCTAGATATCCAAGACCTATTGTTTTTTATCTCTTGAGGATTGGATTTTATCCTTTGGATTTTTGCATAAGAGTAGGACTTTCAAATTTTTTTTGTCTCTGTCATTGTTATTTTAGTCTTTGGATCTCTAGTATTATCTAATTTGTAGATTATTTTCTAAAATATCATTGGTGGGTAACCTCCTCTTTTCATATCCATCCTTGCTGTTTTTTATCTTAATGGATACGAAGTTTTTAGCAAATTCATTTTTGAGACTTAATATCTATGTCAGCAATTTAATCATACTGATCCGTTACATAAGTTTGTCTTAATCCTTGTGATAATTTCATTATTAAATTTGATATGCTTAATATCACATAGCAAAATATAAAGATCAATGTCTTTGCTATAATATTGTAAAGGAGTAATTTTAATTGGAGACTTCCAATATAAATATATCTATACTTTTATCTTTGTTATGCTTAAGGATATTTTCCTAATTGATGAGATTAACTTCTCCCACATTATTCTCACAGTCTTTTTTTCTATATCTTCTTCCATCATTTCAAACACATACTTGCTCTTCAATTGAAAGATAGATTTTTCTAGATCATGTCTTTCTGAATTATAGGAAGGACTCAAACTTCTTAGATATCTTTATTTTCGTTATCTATAATAAATTCTTCTCCTTGAAGATCACTTAGAATAAATGAACTAATTTCCATCATATGATTAGTTTCTTCATAATCACTTTCTTCGTATTCATATTCTAATACAATCTCAATGATTCCCTTGTTGTTTTTCAGGGCTATATCTAATGTTTTGTCCTCGCTATGTTCAAAATATTCAAGGCTTCCCAAGGTTTCAATAATCTTGTTATTCTTCGTATTTTTGCATTCTCCTGCATATTGATCTACTTCTCCACATGCCCAATACTTATTGTTGTTTTTCCCGCCTGGATAATAAGCGGTTTTCCTAAAAAATCTTCGTTTTTTAGGGCTTGGTTTGTTATAACATTTTCTTTTATATTTCTCTTCTCTTCGCTTGTTAAAGCTCTTTTTTCTTATAAAATTTTCTTTTCTTCTCTTTTCAGGCTCCTTTCCCTATTGGTGAGGAGAATTCCAACATGCTAAACACTATTTCTTCATTTTCTTTTGCTTTTGGAGATCAAGGCATTGATCATTGACCCATTTTCTTAAATAAGATATTCTTGAACCAAGGTACCAACAACATCTACATTTTCAAGCCATGCAATGTACTATTAATTAATTATCAAATTTATCAGATATGGCAATTTATCATAGAACATACCAACATTGGTTTCATTATGGCAATTTTGAAATAATATTAATAAATTCAACAACATTGTTTTTTAGATATCTCATATCCCACTACTCTATACTATTAATCTTTCTTTGCCCTTCTCTGTCTTTTCCTTCATAATAAAGTTTAGCTTCGATAAACTCAGTTTCAATTTCCTTACATAAATGTTTGAACATTGTAGCTGGTGTTTCGATCATTCTTAATACATTTTTACCATCCTCATTTAATGAGTCATACTATCAGTTATAGTGCCGGAAAAACTATGCTCGATATAATTTTAAGAAATTTCATGCAATCCGTGTGGTATTTAAATTCAAGATACTATTCATTCCTCTTTTCTAGTGCTCAAATATTTCGTCTCTGTTATGAGCTCCATTGATGTTTAAGATGTATCATGTTTGGCTAATTGGGGTAAGACCAATTTCTTCAAAACTTGTAGTTTTTTTTTGGAATAAACGAAAAGGAAAAATTGGTTGTAAATCCTACTTGTATCTAGGTATCATAAAAAGAGTATTTCTTCTAAAAAGTTCACCAAATTCTTCAAGCTTAGGAACAATATTGTTAACTAGATTGATCTCAATTTCAGCTACATTCAGTTCTTGTCCAATCTTATTGATCTCATCGTCAAATACCATTTTACTATATTTTTTTTATCTAGCTTCCTTCTAACTTCTTCTAAAGCTACAACATTAAGGTCCTCTAGTTTAATTAGGTTCATCTGTTGATATATTTCTTCTTCTAACTGGACATTATTTGTTGCTACATTGTCATCAGATAACACATCTTGTTTATCAACTATTGAGTCCATGATTTTGTTTAATTCTTTCAGATTTTGGTCTTTATCAAACATATTCTGTAATTCTTCAAAATTAAACTGCTTATACTCCATCCTATTCCTTTTTTTTGGCTTTTTAGACGATTTTCTAGCTGAGTTTTCTTCTACTTATTTTAAATTTTTATAGCATTCAAAGAAAATAGATTTTTGTTTTTAGGGTTTTGGAAAAATATTTATGCTGAAACGGAGTACTAATACTTAAAGTAAATTTTCCACTATGTTTAATTTCGTTAACTAATGAAAGATGAATTTACACACAATTGTTTCTTAATCTCCTTAACTTCAATCTTAATTTTTGCTAATTCAGCTTTTAATTCTAATACTATATCAGCAATATAGTTTAATTGTGGTGCCACTGAATTGGTTCCTTCTAGTGAGCGGACAATATGTGAATAATTAGGAGCAGGGCAAGTAGGTGATGATTGAAGCATTAACGTAGTTAATTAGCTTAATTAATTATTAATTAGCTTAATAATATTAATTATTGTGGTCACGTGACTCTGATACCAAATGAAAGAGGATCTTAGAGAAATTACACATGTACAAATTTAAAATTTTTGAAAGTAAATTTTTTAGATTTGGGGTTAAAATGCAAATTTCAAAAGTTTAGTGGGTCAAGAAAATACGGAGGATACCTAAAAATTCGGTCAAGAAACCTCAAGGTACTAAAATATTCGCGCCGAAAACTTAAGCCTTGAATTATTAATGCTACATATGTCGCGATACCTAGGGATTAACTATCCACAGAACATGTGAAGTAGTTATGTGGTTCGAGGAGATTATCAACTAGAAGAAAGTACCTCAGTCTGCTATATGGAGTTCGCTATTTGCTTTAGCTCTCAATAGGTGATGAAGTTCGGGTTTAGATTGGGTTGCTGGATTAGATAAGGATGAGTTCCTGCTAGATTAATAGGTTGAATAGCTATCAATTTATAGTCGAAATTGTTTTTGGCTTTTGCTTTCATCTTTTAACATTTTTTATACTAGACAAGTTAAGGAAGGTACCATAATATGGCACACACCATATATAGCCAGTCCAAGCGCTACTTATAAATTGTGGGCCCAATGATTAGACAAATGTATTCTTTTTAAAAGCTCGTATTACGAAACTACACAATGAATGTAGAGTGGTGGGTCAATGTCATAGGTGGAGCTATTAACGTGCAAGGGATGTCAACACACACCCCAACCTTTTTGGAAAAAAATTTATATATTAGAATTTCTAGAGAAAAAAAAAATTAAACCTGTATATATATATTTTTAGTGCGTTAAATTATTGGAAAGTGGTTAGTAGCTGGATGATCTGTGGGCCTTTATGTTTGCTTTTGGTACACACAGGTCATGTGTTTGAGTCCAAATGCATGCATTGTGTGATGTATGTCTCAAGGGAAGGAAGAACCAAGCCAACACACATCAAGAACACGACTTAAAACAAGAGATATCACACGTTCAACGGAGGCACGGTCGTGCTTAGTGGCATGGGGTGGTCGTGCCACTTTGCTGGTTGTTAAAGCCGAGTTGTGTCAATTTGCACGGTTGAGTTTGGCTTTGTGTTTTGAATGGAAGCTAGACCAAAGGGGGTAGTCTTAGCTTTGGTTAAGCATGGGAATGGATGTAAGAAAGCTTGTGAGTGAATGAAAATGAAAGAGATTCAAAGTTAAGAATCACTAACTCAAAATTAAAGCTAGTAAACTCACTTTGCTTCTCTTTGAAACTGTATGAAGAACAAAGGATTGGATAGTTCTAAACTCAATGCTTGGATACAGAATCACCACCAAACATAAGTTTAGGGTCTCTAATCTTTAGTTAAGATACAGAAACACCACTTAACAAAGGTTAGGACTCACTTGATCACCACCTTAATTGACCAAATTAAGGATAAGCAAGTGAAGTATTTGAACAGAGAAAGCTAAAAGCTCTCAAATTGATTTTTCATTCAAAGAGGATTGCTAAGCTTGCTATGGCCGTGTGGTTCTCTTATGCTACCAACAAAATAGCCAAGCTAGCAAGCACACACACACACACACACACACACACACACCTGTAGCTTTCCTCACTAGCTAGGAAAGGTGCTAATTAAGCTAATACAACCGGTTAGAGCTAATTGAATACAAAGCTTGCTTAAACTAATCTAAATACATCCAAAGCATAAATAAAACAATACTAATGCTTATTATACATTAATATACTCATAATTAAAGCTTAAACATTTAGAATGCTTGCTTAATTCCCATTGGACAGCCGAAAATTGATGCTTGCTTTTTGTCTAGCCAATAGCATGCAAGAGACACAAGACTTGCTGCTTGCTCTTCATTGGTCGTCCTTACCAAGGTTGCAGCCCATCATTGGATGTCTACGGATGTGTGCCAAGCCTAGAAGAGTGTGCCAATCAGCTTGCAAGTGTAGAAACCCACGTCTAAAGTAATAAAAATCAGGTTCACTAGAACCAAGTTCAAGCACGATTTTAGCCGGTTTTTAGGACGAGGTTTAAGCTTATCAAAAGTGAGTATGATTTGGTTTTCAGGCCATGGGGGTAACTTTGGGATGTTTATACCCCCCCCCCTCCAAAGAAATCAAGGTTATAGCATGTTTAAGTAGGGTAATTTGGCTTAAACATTAAACCGTGCATAATGGAGCCCAATCTGACTGGTTTGACAAAAGGCCTTGATCTCCCATCCTCTTGTGGGTATGATTGAAAACTAATGCTTGGACCTGAAAGTAGACATCATGAGGATTCCAAAAATGCAAAAATTCAAGACTTCAGCCACAATGTAGCTTAAGTTATGAGGTTAACAAAACCGGGTAAAATCTGGTTCTTTAACCCGTGTGCACATCCCTGACTCTCTTCAACAATGTGAGTCAATGCTTGAACTTTGGAGCTTGTATTGGACCTTGTAAGACTTGTTGGACCTTCTTCCTTGTCTATGGTGGTGGGGATTCCATCATTATGTGTGTATTTGTTTTTTAATTTACAATTTGGGCCAAGCAAATCAAAGCAGCCTTCAACTTATAAATACTTATTAAAAGCACCTTGTTGCTCTTATTTAGCTATCCCGTTCCACAAAACATCTGCATGATTTTAAGCGACACATAACCAACTCATATACTAAACCAAAGTCATTCAACATTTTTTTTTCCCCACAAGAGTAGATGGTAAAGAGTGAAAGTTAGATACCTCTTTTTATAAGACTACGCCCAACTATATAATTAGCTAAGATTGTCATAAGAAAGGGGAAAAATAACAATCTGAAGAGGTTGATGATATGATAGAATGCCCGAATTTTGATAGCCAGTTTGCTACCGTATTCGCCTCTTGGAAGATGTGATTGACTTGAAATTGATGCCATAATTCCAAATTTGAGGTAAACTCGAAAATCCCCATCTTTTGTTTTTGATTTTGTTATTTTATAAATGATTATGTTTAGTTTACTAATTTTAGTTAGATTCATATTAAATAATTGATTAACTTAGTGATTTACTGTTGTTTCATGAATTTAAAAAAATGAGAATTTTTATCTAATTGTCTTCTTTGTTGAAGATTTAAAATTGGGTTAATTTGGTTTGTTATTGCTTGCTTGCTTATGTTTAATTTACTAATTTTTATCGAATTTGTGTGAAATAAGTGGTTAATTTAGAGATTTACTCATAAATTAAGAAATTAGGGTTTTGTACTTCTCGATTGAGGATTTAGGAATTAGGATTGGGCTAATTTGTTGATTATTACTTGTTTATTTGTGTTTAATATATTGATTTTAGTCAAATTTGTGCTCGTTAAAGTTAACTAATTTGTGGATTTAATGATTTACTAAATATCATGAACCTAAGCAAGAATTGGATTGTGTTTTTTAATTTAAAATTTATATTAAAATTTATTAATCTCGAAACCCCTTACTTTGAATCCTGACTGCGCATCTAGTCAATGTATACCTATTATTGCTAAGATTTATGTTTCTAGTCATGTTAACGACAAATTGCTGATTCTATTAGCTTTTTTCTTAAATCTTCATATGCTTTCTCTTTTTTCCCAGAAAATTACGTAGTTTTTTTTTTAAAGATTATATTCTATTAGTTGGAATTTATTTTTCAATCAAATATTGTCGACCAAAACTTGTTCTAATGTTCTTTATGTAAAAATCAAATACTTAATACAATCTGATGTTCACTATAAGGTGCTCAATTATATACAAAATTACCAACAGTATACCAAAAATTAACTGATTGTACATCAAATTGTTCTATTGTTAACTAAATATTAACCTATTGTTCGTTAAAGAGCATTCTATGGTACACCAAAAATCAAATTGTATACTAAAATATTTATCCACCGAACACTACATGCAGCCTATTGTTCACTAAACATAACCTATTGTTTAGTTAAACTAGACTATTCTTCACAAAAAAAAATTCATCCAGCACAAACAAATCTATCTACCACTAAAATAAATCTATCATAGATAACAATACGGTCACCACCCTTTTTTCCTTTCTCTTCCTTATGACATTCTCAAGCATAATTTCAACCTCAATAAAATACTAAAATATATTTTAGGGTGTGTTTGAAATGAAAAAAAGAGGAGGAAACAAGTTAAACCAAAAAAAAAAAAAGTATATAAACCTTAAAAACAACATAGAAATGTATCAAATGGTTGAATGGAGATTCAAACCAATGCCCCATGCAATACTAATCCCATAACTCCACTAATTCTTTGGTTGCCAATTTCTACTATATCTTGTAATAAAGTAGATATATATCTAACGAAATAGGGAACTAGGGAAGGGATCTCGAAGCACGGCTTTCGACGAAGCATGTACGTAGGGCCCAAGCTTTTACCATATAACTTTTTTGCCTTTAGTACCAACTAGTATTCTCAGTTATGTGCGATATATGCACTAGAAATATCTTTAGTTTTTACTATACATAATAACTATATATACGAATTACAATTAGTAATCTAACAATATTAAGTAAAATTTTATATGTTTTATTGTTTTTCAAATTAAAACATTCCATAAATTTTTTTAGCTACAATTAAAGAACTTTTAACTTAACCAAAACAAACAAATTGTTATTTATTTGATTTTTAAAAATAAACTAGTATTTCTATACCCATGTTATGCACCGAAAATTTAATAATTTTTCAATTGTAATAATTATTTATAAAAACTTATAATAAATCATTTAGCAACAACCTCATACACGACTTTTTTTAATTTTTGGTAAAGTAATTGGTAACTTTTAGCCAGAATAGTTATTGAGTCATGCGATTCATGAGAATTTATCAGGTAAAAAATTCTAATGTATTCAAATTTGCTATAATATAATTAGTAAATATTTATGATAGCAATTGTAATATTGTACTTCCATAATAATTTTTAAAATATGGTAGTCCAAAACGTTATCCAAATTTCATTTTAAAAACTAATTAAGTAGTTAAATTTAATATTTTTTATGAATTAATGATGATCAAAGCATTGATGACATTATTTTTCACAATGTTCAAAAAAATGTTCTTAATTAAATAAAAACAATTACAGTAAAAAAAATTAGATATAGAATTAGGCTGAGAGTTTTTCATGAGTGTTACGTTGGGGATAATTCGCTTGAACTCTTATACTCTAAAAATTGAAGCAACTTGTTACCTTTCATGATAATTTTTGTGGTATTATTTTACATATAAGATCGACAACTACGATTCTATTATGTCTACCATCTCCAATATTCAATATTTATCTTTACATTTTTTTAGACCAAAATATTATTAAATTTATATTTATGTTCAAAGAGATAGCAAAAATAATAATAACAATAATAATAATAATGATAATGATAATAATAAAATATATTTTATTATTTTTTGATAATAACAATTACATTAAGATATAAAATATGTGTATGTGACTATCTGCCTCTACAGTATTACATTCTGGATGCCAAATTTAGGGTAATTGGAAACCAAACATGCACAACAAATAATCTACAATCAGTTTATTTATTTTATTATAATATAACACATTATTTTTTATTGGAAGTGGTCTTAGTAACAAAATATAATGCATTATCATAATTAAATATTCTCCCCTTTTTGGAAATCAAATCTTCCAAATTGCAACCAACTCTGTAAAATCCTTTCTTTAAGAGAAAATCTTTCATACCCAATTGATTAACTGGTATTTTAAAGAAAACATACATGAATTACCTTAGAAATGTTTTCGAAGTGATATTTGTCAAAAACTTAAAGGGTTTGTTTTACTTTAGTTTATACACACACACACACACACACACACACACACACACACACACACACACACACACACATATATATATATATATATATATATACATACATATATATATATATATGCA
>JACYFF010019584.1:60740928-60764416 GCA_017589665.1 Selenicereus undatus
ATTATTATTATTATTATTATTATTATTGTTATTATTATTATTATTATTAGTATAACAATAATAACAACAATAAAATATCTTTCATTGTTTTTTGATAATAATAATTACATTAAGATATAAAATATGAGCATGTGACTATGTGTCTCTATAATATTACATTCTGGTTGCTAAAATCTGGGGTAATTGGAAACCAAACATACATAACAAATTATCTACAGTTAGTTTATTTATTTTATTATAATATAACACATTGTTTTTGATTGGAAGTGGTGTTAGTAACAAAATATAATGCATTATTATAATTAAATATTCTCCCTTTTTTGGAAATAAACTCTTTCAAATTGCAACCAACTTTGCAAAATCCTTTTTTTAGGAGAAAATCTTTCATACCTAATTGATTAACTTGTATTTTAAAGAAAACATATATTAATTACCATAGAAATTTTTTGGAAGTGACATTTGTCAAAACTTTAGAGGGTTTGTTTTATTTTAGTGTATATATATATGTAAATATTTATATATATAAATATAAATATATATATATATATATATATATATATATATATATTTATACATACATACACACACACACACACACACACACACACACACACACAGAGGAGGTATGATGATGAGAAGAGTTTCAAGATTGCTAGCCTCAAATTTACAAGGTATGCCTCCTTGTGGTTTCAAAATGTCAAGAAGCAAAGGGCTAGAGAAGGAAAAAGGAAGATTAACTCATGGGAGAAGCTTAAGTCTCTTATGAACAAGAGATTTCTTCCCGAGAGTTACAAGCAAGACATCTACAACTGGCTATTCTCACACAAGCAAAACAATATGAATGTGGGTGAGTACATGAGGGAGTTTGAGCAACTCATTTTGAGGGGAGGCATCCATGAACCCCAAGAGCAAACCGTGGCTCGGTTTCTTAACGGGCTAAACCCCCTCATTGCTAGAAAGGTGGAACTTCAAACTTATTTCACCTTGGATGATGTCTTCAAGCTAGCTCTCAAGGTTGAGAAGAGAAAGAAGGAAAAGAAGGTCTTCACCAAGCCATTTCCAAGGGAGCAAGTAAGTTCAAAGCCCCTATTCAAGCCCTTCATTCCTCCTAAACCCGAAGGTACCTCACGGGTTGACAAGGGCAAGACCGTGGCCCTTCCTACACCCAAGGAATTGCCTAAGAAACTTGAGGGCAAGAAGTGTTTTAAATGTCAAGGGTATGGACACTTCCAATATGATTGTTCCAACCGAAGGGTTATGACCATACAAGAGGTTGAGGAAGTAGATGCCCTATTGATGGAAACTCAAGACGAAGCTCATGAGGAAGAATCAAACTACATGGAAGAAGAGACTCAACTTGAGGCCGATAAAGGTGAGTTACTTATCTTAAGGAGGGTTTTACACACCCAAGGCACTCCTTATGACAAAGCGCAAATGGCTCCACCACACTTATTGAGAAGCTTGGCATTCCTACTATTTCACATCCCAAGCCTTATTCTCTCAAATGGCTCAATAATGGTGGCGACATTAAGGTATCTAAGCAAGCACTCATCTCTTTTTCAATTGGTAGAAAGTATAGAGATAATGTGCTTTATGATGTGGTACCCATGAGTGCATGCCATATACTCTTGCGTCGGCCTTGGCAATTTGATAGACATGTCTTGCATGATGGGTTCAAGAACACTTACTCTTTGGTCATTGATAAGGAAAAGATAGTCTTAAACCCATTACCACTAAACCAAGTCCACAAATCTAAACCCGGGGTGGGAAGTGAGAAAAAGAGAGACCTTCTCATGTTGAGTGAAACACGGGTTGAGAGAGCTTTAAGCAAGGGTAAGCAAGTCCTAGCTTTACTCATACTTGAAAGTAACAAAAGTGAGGAAGTGACTCCCTTACACCCCCTAATCCGGCCCCTCCTCTCAAAACACAAAGATGTCTTCCCACAAGATTTACCCCCCGGCCTCCCTCCAAACAAGGCATTGAGCATCAAATTGACCTCATTCCCAGTGCCCCACTTCCAAACAAAGCGGCCTATAGATGTAACCCTCGAGAGACCTAAGAGCTTCAAAAGCAAGTTGATGAATTGTTGGCTAGAGGTTATGTAAGGGAGAGCATGAGTCCTTGCTCGTTCCCGGCTTTATTAGTGCCCAAGAAAGATGGGTCATACCGCATGTGTGTAGATAGTAGAGCCATCAACAACTTCACTACCAAGTATAGGTACCCCATACCTAAGCTTGATGACATGCTTGATGAACTCCATGGCTCCTCCATCTTTTCCAAACTTGATTTAAGGAGTGGATATCACCAAATCCGCATGAGCGAAGGTGATGAGTGGAAAACGACATTCAAGACAAAGGGAGGGCTTTATGAGTGGCTAGTGATGCCCTTTGGCCTCTCCAATGCCCCTAGCACTTTTATGAGGTTGATGAATGAGGTCTTGAGGCCTTTTCTTGAGAAATTTGTGGATGTCTACTTTGATGATATCCTCATTTATTCAAAGAGTCAAGAAGATCATCTACATCACTTGGAAGAAGTATTCAAGGTTCTGAGAGCTCAAAAGCTCTTTGGCCAACTAGAGAAATGTGAGTTCTTTGCACCCCAAGTCACCTTTTTGGGGTATGTTCTTCTAAGGATGGAATCTCCATGGACCAAGGCAAAGTAGAAGCTATCAAGTCATGGCCAACTCCCACCACCATCACCAAAGTTAGGAGTTTCCATGGCTTAACATCATTTTACAGGAGATTCATCAAGGGGTTTAGCACCCTCACAGCTCCCATCACCGAATGCATGAAGGTTCATTTGAGTGGATCAAGGCCGCCCATGTTGCCTTTGAGAAACTCAAGTCCAAGCTATGTGAGGCCTCGGTGTTAGCCCTTCCCGATTTCAACAAACTCTTTGAGGTTGATTGTGATGCAAGTGGAGTTAGCATAGGGGTTGTCCTCGTACAAGACCAACGCCCTATTGCTTACTTTAGTGAGAAACTCAATGGCTCAAGGAAGAACTATTCAACATATGACAAAGAGTTTTATGCATTGGTAAGAGCTCTTGATCATTGGTTTCATTACCTAAGGCCAAAACAATTTGTGCTCCATTCGGACCATGAGGCATTAAAGTATTTGAATGGCCAACACAAACTCAATCCAAGGCATGCTAAATGGGTTGAGTTCATGCAAAGTTTCTCAGTTGTGGCCAAGCACAAGAAGGGGAGTAGTAATGTGGTTGCGGATGCTCTTTCAAGGTGGCATTCTCTACTAGCCGTGATGGAAGCAAGGGTCCTAGGCTTCCAATTCATCCATGATCACTACCAAGAGGATGAGGATTTCAAGCCCTACCTCAATGATCAAGAGGGCAACAAGCATGGCCCTTATACTCTTCAAGAGGGCTTCTTATTCAAAGGCAACAAGTTATGCATTCCAAAGGGTCCAATCCGAAAGCTTCTTGTCAAGGAGGTTCATGGAGGCAGTCTAGCCGATCATTTTGGGATCAACAAGACCATTGATATGCTCAAGGAGCATTTTTATTGGCCAAGAATGGGAGGTGATGTTCATGAAGTGATTTCCAAGTGTTCTATTTGTCAAAGAGCCAAGAGTCAATTCCACCAAGGGTTGTACACTCCTTTGCCTATCCCTAATGATCCACAGGTGGATGTGAGCATGGACTTCATAGTTGCTCTTCCAAGGACTCAAAGGGGTAAAGATGTTATTCTAGTGGTGGTGGACCGTTTCCCGAAGATGGCTCACTTCATTCCATGTGAGAAGACGGATGATGCATCTCACATAGCTCACCTCTACTTAAAAGAAGTTATTAAGCTTCATGGCATCCCTAAGAGCATTGTGTCGGATCGGGACACAAAGTTGCTTAGCCACTTTTGGAGGTGTTTATGGAGACTCCTTGGTACTAAGCTCTTGTATAGTACCTCCCACCATCCTCAAACCGATGGCCAAACCGAAGTAACCAACAAGACCCTTGCTACTTTTCTTCGGAGTTTAGTGAGCAAGAGCATCAAGGAGTAGGATCTCAAGCTTCCACATGCCAAGTTTGCATACAATCGAACTCCTAGCTTTGCTACTTCCCACTCCCCTTTTGAGTCTTGCTATGGCATCAATCCTCTAACTCCCCTAGAACTCATACCACTTCCACTTGAGTCTAGAGTGAGCTATGAGGCTGAGGAGAGGGCCAAAGAGATGAAGAAGCTTCACCAACAAATTTGGGCCAAGATTGAGAAGACAAATGAGATGTATAAAGCTAGAGCCAACAAGCACCGCAAAGCCATTACCTTCAAACATGGGGACTTGGTGTGGATACACTTGAGAAAGGAGAGGTTCCCCTCTAGGAGGAAGAACAAGCTCATGCCAAGGAGTGATGGTCCTTTTAAGGTCCTTGAAAGGGCAAATGATAATGCTTACAAGTTAGAGCTACCTGGGGACATGGGTGTATCATCTATATTCAATGTGGGTGATCTCACACCCTATCTTGAGGATGAAGAAGAAGGTGATGATTTGAGGGAAAATCACATTCAAGAAGGGGAGGATGAGGCAAATGTCATGCCTATACAAGTCTAAGAGAACTCACAAATCCTTCTTAGTGCTCGCAACCATCAAAGGGGACTTGGCCCTTGTGCTAATTTGGAGCTTCAATTCCAACCTCATCCTAAACCTTTAGGATGTGTTACTCTTCTATTTTGGGAAGATCAAGGGGCCTTCTAAAGGGTTTTGTCCATCAAAATGAAGTTAAACCCTCAAAGATAATAACCAAAGTCCTAAAATAGCAAGGTATATGCTAACGGCAATTTAACCCGATTTTAACCCAGTTTTGTAGGGTTGATTAATCAAGTTTAGTATGGGTTTAAAATGCTGCAAACCCAATTTTTGGGAACCTTCTTATGTCAGCTAAAAGGGCATAAAAATATTTCTAGGTTAAGGCATTGGGTCATAGGTCAAGTGGAGCCTTTTTCCACATGCTGCAGAAACTGTCCTAGCCTGTATATGCTGCACCTTTTTCCCCATATCTCCCAAACAACAGCTCCAAATTCCTTCCCACTTGAACTACGAGAAATCTGACTTCCTATACTTTCTAGGAAGGTCTATTTCATCCAATTTGGTTGAGGAACCTAGGAGATATAACTGTTTGAAGTTCACCTTCGTAAACTAAAAAGTGCTGACAAAAGTATAAAGCACTTTTCAGCTTTTGTTTGTTGCTTTTTGGTCCCCCCCCCTTGATTTATAGACATTTGAAAGGTCCTTTTCCTGCTTTCTTTAGCTTGTAAGAGGCTCTCATATATAAGGGAGGCCTTAGGATGTAAAACTCAGTTTTTGAATCATATGCAAAGAAGCTCAAGCTTTCTCTTTCTCTCAAAATCTTAAGTTCTCTTTATCCTTCTCAAAGGTGGTGAGTCTTGAGTTGAATCCTTTATAGAATTGTGGGTGGCATAGCCTTTAAGCAATTCTTGGTAGATCCTTTGTCTTGATTGGTGGCCTAGCCTTTAAATCAAGTCATATCTTGTTCCTAAGAGGAAATTTGCAACTAAACTCAAGCAAGCTACATCCGGCCCATTTAGTTCACTCTCCAGTAGCTGACTGGAATGACTCATTAAATGAGGATGGTAAAAATGCATTAGGAATGATGGAAATACTACGTGTAATGTTCAAAAATCTATGTAAGGAAATCGAAACAAAATTCATCGGAACTAAACCTGATTCCGAAGAAAAAGTAAGAGAATGGAAAAGAAAGATTAATAACATAGAATTATAGGATATGAGATATCTAGAAAATTATATTGCTGAATTTAGTCAATATTATTACAAAATTGGGCATAATGAAACCAATCTTGGTATATTTTATGACAAACTACCATATCCAATCAATTCAATAATCAACGAAAAATATGTTACATGACTTGAGAAACCGGATGTCATTGATACCCTTCGTATAAGAATTTCTTATCTAAGAAAATGGGTCAATGATCAATGTCTTGGATCCAGAACCAAAAAAAAAGAAACAATTTCTAACTTGTTGGAAGAATCCTCACCAATGGGCAAAAGAACCTAAAAGGAGAAGAAAAAGAAAACTTCATAAGAAAAAGAACTCTAACAAGCAAAGGGCGGACAAAATGTAAAAGAAAATATTATAATAAACCAATCCCTAAAAAATGAAGACTTTTTAGACAAGTCGCTTATTGTCCTATGGGAAAAAACAACTGTAATTATTGGGCATGTGGAGAAGTAGGTCAGTATGCGAACGAATGCAAAAATAGGAAGAGTAACAAGCTTATTGAAACTTTGGTTAGTCTAGATTATTTTAAACTTAGCGAGGAAGAAGCATTAGATCTCACACTGAAAAACAGCAATCGAATTGTTGAAATTGTACTGCAGGATGAAGATGAAGAAAACGATTATGAAGAAACTAGTTACAAGATGGAAACTTGTTCAATTAGTCTTAAACCCTTGGTGATCTTTAAGAAAAAGAATTTGTTGTAGACAATGAGAATGAAGAAGTCAAAGGAGACTGAGTCCTTCCTATAATTAAGAAAGATATGATTTATAAAAAATGCATCAATTAAAGAGTTAGTATGTATGTGAAATGATGGAAGGAGATTTAGAGATAAAAGACTATGAGTATGATGTGGGAGAAATTAATCTCACTAGTTGGGAAAACATTCTTATGCATAACAAAGATAGAAAGCATAGATATATCCATGATGGAAGTATCCAACTTCAAATTATTCTTTTACAGTATTACAGCAAAGATATTGATTTCTATGTCTTGCTCTGTGATATCAGGGATTAAGACTAATTTATATAATGGATTAGTAGGATTCAATTGTCGACCTGGATATTATGTGAGTCTAAAAGATGAATTTGCTAAAAACTTCATATCTTTTAAGATAAAAACAACTGGGATGGATAAGAAAAGAGGAGGTTACCCACTAGGAAAGTTTTGAAAAATAATCTATAAATTAGATAATGCTATAGATCCAAAGTCTAAGGTAACAATGATAAAAACAAGAGAAATTTGAAATTCCTACCCCTACTTAAAAATCCAAAGGATAAAATCCAATCCACATGAGATAAAAATTGATAAGTCTTGGATATCTAACTTTACTAATCCCACAAAAACCAATAAGAAAATGTAATAAAAAAAATTGATGACAATGGTGAAATTACCATTAAAACCCAATTATTAAGAAGTATGAGTGTAAGATCAGAATGGGGAGAAGGGTCCTCATCAACTAAAGAAAAGCTTAAAGAAGATGATACAATTAGTATGACCAATGAAATGACTAGATTTAGTTTTGAACCCGCAAGACACAATGTATACTGAAGTATGAGTCTAGATAGAAAGTCATTGGGTACAAACCAAGAACTGTTAGTGAACCAATCTATGAAGATCATTACTAAAAAACATGGCTATGGAGATATGCTATGAAGTCACCAATACAAATCCCAATACCATCTATACTCCAATAAATGTATACTTAAAAGGATACAATAAATATGAACTGTGTGCCTATATAGACAGTGGTTGTTCTGTCTGTTTTAAAAAAAGATCTTTATTTCTAGAATTCATGCAGAAAAAACCCAAGAATCCTTTACAAGTGAGGATAGCCGACAATAGTATAATGAGCCATAACGAAACCATAGAAGGGTTATCCATAGAAATCGTAGGATTCAAATGCATTATACTAGTCTTACGGGCTATTGATCAACCCTCACATGATATAATTATTGAAAATAATTTTCAAAGATTATATTTTTCATGCACACAGACTATAACCTAAATAATATTTACAATTAATGGTCACTCAGTTCCTATTGAAAAATTAAGGCCTACACTCATCAGAAGATTGAGTTTACATGCAGCCAGTGTGGTGAGAAGGTGATGTCTGCACAACATGAAATAGCACTAATAATCTCACTACTTGAGTTATCTATTAAAGAGCATATTACTAAACAACAAGAGCAATTATACAAAGAACTCTACTCTGATAATTCAATAAAATTTTATGATAAAGATAAGACATTTGCAAAAATCACTTTGTTAAATACCAACACTATTATTTGAGTTAAACAAATTGTGTATATACACCAGGATATTCAAAATTTTGATAAGCAAATCAAATGACTTTTAGATAAAGGATTAATTAGGAATAAAAAGAGTCCTCACACTAGTCACGCTTTCATGATAAAAAATCATGTTGAAGAAACAAGAAGAAAAGCAAGAATGAAAATCAATTACAAAAAGCTTAGAGATAATATTGTCTTTGATGGCTATTCTATTCCTAACAAAATAGTCCTTTTCAATAGAATTCAAGGAGCCTCTTAGTTCTCGAAAATGGATTGCAGAAGCAGATACTAACTGATAAAAATGGATGAGGAAACCATTCCTTTAACCACTTTTAGTGCCCCTCAAGGATATTATGAATGGATAGTAATGTCATTTAGTCTAAAAAGTGCACCTCAAATATTTTAAGCAAGAATGGATAACATCTTCAAAAATCTTAATCACTATTGTTTAGTTCACATCGATGATATCCTTATCTTTTCCCAAACCATAGAACAATACAAAGATGACGTCCTACCTGTCACCCAAAGATGCATTGATCATGACATTAGTTTTGGTAAGAACAAATGCATCTATGCTGAACAAGAAATTAAGTTTTCAAGTCTAGAGATAAAAGTTGGATAAGTCATCCTACAAAAGCATATTCTAGAGAAAATAGAAAATTTCCTTGAAAAAATTGAAGATATGAAGCGATTAGAAAGATTTCTTGGATGTCTTACCTATGATTCAAATTTCATTAAAGATTTAGCTAAATTAAGAAAACCTTTGCTGTAGAAACTCATGGAAGATGTAAGTCGGACATGGACTCTTAACGATTCAAAGATTGTTGAGAACTTCAAAAAGATGTGTAAAAATCATCATGTTCTTAATTTGATAATGAAGGAGATAATTTAATTCTTGAGACAGATGCTAGCAACAAGCACTGGTAGTGCAAAACTCAACATCAAAGGGGAAAAACTTTGCAAATATTGTAGTGGAAGTTTTAATAAAGTAGAATACAATTATCCCATGATGAAAAAAGAAATCCTCACAATCAAAAGGGGAATTGAAAAGTTCTTAATCTTTTTAGCCCCAAAGTCTTTTCTTATACAAACTTATTGCAAAGGAATACTTGGTTTCAAGGAAAACAATTTACCAAATATTCAAGCGCAAGGGACTCCTGCGTTGGCAAATATAGCTTAACTAGTTTTCTTTCTCTATTGAACATATACTGAGATCGAAGAATTCTCTAATAGATAGTTTAACTCGTGAACTCACCAATGGTGATCAATATAGCAGAATTCCTGCCCGAAAAGGAGGAAATCCAAAATGAAATGCCACTACTACTAGAATGGGTTTCTCCTTCTAGTAGAATCCTTGTGGATATTTTAGAATTCCATACAAAAAGCAGATCCTTCTAGTAGAATCCTTATGGATATTTTAGAATTCCATACAAAAAGCAGATCACGTTTTGGTCTATTATCTTCCGCCTATCTAATAGCACAAAGATTTAGTCTTTTAGAGTTACAAATGAATTACCTAAGGTGTCCTTATGATATTCAAGAAAGCTCCTATGTTCAAGAAAAATGGTTCAATGATTGGTATGCAACCTATCTTTAATTTTTTTGTTATACGGGCTTCTCCTTTTATAGAAGTTTGTATGTCATGGTACATTATGCAATAATTGAGTATGAAAATGGAAAAGCCAAACCACCTATTATCTTGTCCAATTAGTTAATTTAGATGATCCCAATGCTCAACAACAAGAATGGTTTCCAAAACGACAAGCAGTAGTTAGTGATCCTACTTTAGCAAGAGCAATTGGTTTTTGTAATATTTATCATCAAATGCAGACATTAATTGAATTGGGAAGATCACTAATACATTGTTGGAACTCTACTTTTGTTTATTATGATGATCTCAGCAAATTTTTGAAGGTAGGAGCTACTTTAGAAGACATCTTTGATTATCTCTGTGATGTTGTAGCTGAAAAATTCTCATCAGAAAAAGGAAAGCAATATCTTGATGAATCATTTGATAAATAGGATCCAGAACATCTTTAACTTGATGAACATTTTGATAATTATCTGGATAATGATAGATTGGAAGACATTATTGGAGACAAAGGCATGCAGAATCTTAATATGAATGACCAGTCTTGTGAGCATTAAGGGCTCTAAAAAGTTGTTGCCCCATTATTATAATATTATATTAAGTGTTGAGTTAGTAAAATAATGTTGTCTACTATAGCCATGGGTGGACAGCTGTAGTCATATGAAAATATTAGTGTGTGCTGTAACCATTAGGGCATCCTACATAGTCTATCTCCTCTATAAAAAGAGATACTGAATGCTGAAAAGGGACATGATCATTTGAGCGTACTTGAGCAAAAGAGAAGCCGGAAATCTCCATTTCTCTATGAGCATGCATCTCTGATGATCTTAGTAATTTAAGTTCCTCTTCAATCTTTCCATTGTAATATTTCCAATTTCAAGTTTTCAATAAAAGAAGTTTTCCAGTAAGGAATGTTATTTAATTGAACCTTATGTCTTAAATATTATGATTTCTTAGCTAAAGTCTCACTATCCTTAAAAAAATATAAAATCTGATTAGTGACTGCGGTTTGAAGTAGGAAACGAAATGGATCTGTGTTGTGCCTGGTCTAAGAATTGTGTGGTTGATATTAGTAATATCTGTAAATTGAAAGCTAGAGAAACGCCAAAATCCAGGGTCGACTAAGTTCAGGTAACGATCAAAACTCTCTAACTAAGCTTTATTATTCTGCTAAGCATGATGGGCCTATAATCATATCAAATATAATATTCATGATATAAGTAGTAGATTTGATAACTAGTACCACTAAAGTTATTATAAAAAGTTAAATCGATTAAAACAAGCATCTTTCTTGGAAAAACCCAAAAAATAGCAAACTTACTCAAAGTACTCCATTTGGGCCAAAGTTGAAAACTTCTGAAAGTTTCGGACCAAAATAATATTAATAAAAGGCCCAAAAAGTCATTTACCACAAACCTTGAGGGTCTGAAAAATTCATTCTTGAACTTCATGGTTCCAAACATTCAGACACAATAGTTGGAGGTGCCAAAAGGTAAACAACTCTTGATTTGTTATTATATATAAGTCAGATTGATTTTCTAATTAGTTCAATGATGGGCAAGAGATGACCATTAGGAAGCTACATGTGACTTTTATTACTCATAATGATCCCACTTCCACTCGACATAAAATGTTTGCATAAAAATCTTAGGCAGCCGGGTTTTCTTGACACATCGTCTCTTGAAAGCTTATTATAAGAAACATCATCATGTCAAAAATTTAAAAAATAATAAATTAAAGAAAATAAAAAGACAACATCATCTAGACCTGTTAGTTCGGGCAAACAGGTAAAATACGAGTCGATGTATTTGGGTACAGATAAAACACATGCCAAGGGTATTGCAGGTTCAGGTAAAATAAGAGTGGGCGTATTTCGGTTCAGCAGGTTTTGGGTAGACCCAATAGGTTTAGGGCACCTGATCTATGAGTCATTTTTCTTTTGTCAAAATCAAATATTTGAGCATTTATTCCTCAAAATTGTCAGTATTTATTAAAAAGTATAGTAATTGTAATTTCTTAAAAGTATATTAAAAATATTCAAACGCTTCGTTGTGATATATTAACATCATCTATGGGCCGGCAAAGCATCAAGCCCCTTTGGCTTGGGTGGGTAGACCCAAACATTGAAATAATGTCAATAGTAGGTCGCATCATTTATGGATCAACCCTTCTAAAGCATGTTAACGGGTTAGAGCTGTTCGACCCGGCAACAACTCATTTAATCACTCGATAGTTTTGTTAAGTAACCTACCAATGTCCACTCAAGTACATTTTCTTAACGGGCCAACCCCAACATGAGCACGGCTAGCCTATTTCTTGCCATTAGCATTATAGTTCAAGACCAATTATAATGGAAACCTAATAATAGCGCATTAGGGAAAGAGAAGATATATCTTTTCATTATAATATAAAAAATTTAGATTATTTATTAAAATATGATTACACATATTCTTTCCACTAAATATATAATGGTACGACCTCCACATCATTTATATGATCTTCTTCTAAGTTGATTTTTTAGCGGATTAGGTAGTCATTTTGCCTAGCTTTATGCGTTTTTTAAAAGTTTTTCCTTTACAAGTTGTGTAAGATGTTATTTTAAGAGAATGAACTAGGGAAATAAGGGTAACTTTGTTTAATTTTTAAAAGAATGCAATAGTCATATAATATCTATTTAAACTATTCGATTAATGAATAACAATTATTGTTAAAGGGGATAAATTAGAGAAAACTCAAAAAATAAGTATATAATAATCGGGTCAACCGTGCGGTGATAGGTCAACAAGCGCGCAGTTGCGTTGTAACAAGTTAAGGTCGTTTCCTACAAGGGATAAGTTGATCTACTGGTGTTTATGCCCTTAAGATATGCTAAGCGAATCAAAATTTGGAATTGATATGAAAACAACTAGATCTAATTTAAATGGGAATAAGCATTCAGGAATATGCCTCACCATATGATAATTCACTCAAGCAAATTGCACATCGATCAATCTAGCCCACTTAGTTTAAAGGACGATGATCAAAGTATAATTACTCTCTTTCAAGTTACAGTGAATTGCCTAGAATCAATTAATCCCCTACTTTCGTGATTTTCAATCAATCTAAACTCATTAAGGAAATGGATTATCACACATACCCTCTCGAATGTCGAATCTTTCTCAAGAATTCACGTATAGAAGTCTGGTTTTAGTTTTCTAATGTCAAGGTTAATCTTTCAGTACTTTATCCAACATACAAAATCAAGCAAGAAGATGGCCAGTTAACACACTCACAAATCAAAACCCTAAAATCATATTAAACATGAAATCAACATAAATCAAATGAATAAAGTGCAAATACTCAAAGCAAATAAATCAATTGGCTTAGAAAATCCCAAATCTAAAAATCCACTATAGCATAATGAAATTTAACACCTAATTACTGTAAAATGATAAATCTGAGAGAAAAGAAAAGAGAAGAGAAAAGAATATGCTCAGCCAAACGTGTGGTTGAATCCATCGATTGCAAATTGGATCCCGCTTCTTTACCAATCCTCTTCTACAACTTTCTCTCCCTCACTCTGCCAGTGGAGCCTAAAACCTAACTAGGTGATGGAATGGGTCCCAGATTAGGTTGACAACATGAGCCTAAATAGTCGAAATCGAGCATATGAATAGCCAAAACTGCAAAAGAATCAACAGTCGTGCTCAAAGTGGGGAGCCACAGACCATGGGTCCCACCATGGGCTGACTGTGGTGCCTACTAGACCTCTAAAACACTGCACACCTTGCTCTACTCTTGAACCGAACCAAAGCCTTTAAAAAGCATGGCCGGGTTCTTCATTCAGCGACTGGTTCAACCCTTTTTCTTGTCTATTCATGGTCGGTTCAAGTGTAAACCAATCTAGTTCTTGGACTTTTACTCTCTTTTCACTTATTTTGCAGGTGCACTTGGGTACTTTAGGATAAACATCTGCATGATGTTATCTATGATACCAAACCCAAGTGTAATATAGAAAATAAGGTATAAAATCACACAGATATGCACAATAATCCCCCACCTATTGACTTATAAAATCCTATGCAAATATGACATTCATCAGGCGAGTTTAGGATCGAATTGGGGTTAGGTTTGACCCGTTAATTTGGGGGTTTGGTTTATTTTGGGTTCAGGTTAAGAAATTGTGTTCAATACCCAAAGTTTTCATGCGGATTTAGATTGAATTTTCATATCGAGTCAGTTTTTGTTAGGACTGACATCAACCATCTCATCTAAGACTTTGCATATTACTTAACAGCCATCCCCACTATTGGACGTGCATAAATAATGAATGTATATGGTTGGAGTTTGGAGATGTCAAACCTAGGCCTACCTTTGTTAGTAAAAGCCCCTCTGAATTCCTCCAGCCTAGTCCACTACATGCATTCTCTCCCTCCCCTTCCAGTAAAGTTGCCTCCCCCCTCCCATAAAAAACGGCCAAAGGAAACCCAAAGACAAAATTGTGCTCACTTTCAAACTGTCGAAATATCTGACCTGAATCAAAGTTTAGATATCACAATAAGATCCAACAAGCCTCAGTTCTTCCTCTATTGATTTTCTTGGGCCATTTTGTGAACTGTTTGAGATCTATGTGCTCATTCAGTAAATATACTTATTTAAGTCGTTCCAATCATTTTCCTTCTTAAATGTGTCATTTTCTGTGGTTCGGGTTTTTGTAAAGAAAAAATGTGCACTGATTAATTACTGAATTGTGGCTACCTGTTTGTTTTACGAAATTCTTATATGTGCTAATCAATAATGAATTGAGAGATGTTAACCCGAGAAGCATATGCTAGAAATGTGAAGTTATTGCCAAAGGTGATATGTTCTTATAGCAAATATTCAAGAGAACATGGTGTAATGTTTTTCATTTTTCAGTATTGATTGATATCTTCATTTTAGTTTTCGTGCTTATGCAGGATGATAGTTCTTTGTCAAAATCAAATAAGAAAATAAAACATTGATGATTGAAGGTCCCAAAAGCCAAGTTTATAAAACCCTAGAGGTGAATGAATAAGGTGAATCCTTAAAAAACTACAACTTAACGAAATAGCATTGCACTTTGAGCCTAAGCTACCAAGGTCACAATAAATAACTTTGAGAGTTAGTAACTAATGTCCGCTTTTAGACTTTGAATAGAAATAAAATGTTGGCTTGACATAGAGACAAAATACATGCTATGTTTAACATGTTCATCCCTCCAAACATGACTAATCACTGCCTAAGGCTCTTCTTCCATTAGGATTTAATCACATCCACTTCTTGTTCACTTAAGAAGTACACACTAAGCACTATGATGTTACACATCTTCTAGGGTTCAATAAACAGTCAGAAGCAATGCCTGCTAGAATACTCACTAAGTATTGATCTTTCAACACCTAAACACCCAAGTAAGTTCCCCCACTTATTACAAACTTACGTTTCGAGTTTCCAATTCTCATTACATAGTATTGTTTGATAATTTTGAGTGAAAAATATATGCCACAAGTATACGACTATCGTCGTAGTACTTAAGGGTCGTCTCCACAGGAATGAGATGAGATTAACGTCACTAAGTATAAAATTAGACTAATTCAGTGTCATGCTAAAGTAATTAAACAATAAACAACCAAAACTACAAATTATAAATGAGTCCAAATCTAATGTTTCCCTACCACCGCCTTCAATAAATCCAACATCCAATAATATCAACTCCAATCAAATGAGAATCATTCCAGCACTTAACACAACCTAGATGAGAGCTACAAAACATATAAATGAACAAATAGGGACAAGCAAAGAAAATAGAACTAATGGAGAAGGCAGGCATGACAAGGGTGAGAGGAATTCGAGTTAAGACAAAACAGAGCATACAAAACAAAACCGAATTAACTAAATCAAAATCAGGAGATCAGAATAGCCAGGGTTACTTCCATTAATGGAGGTTCCAAACACATAAAACAGAACCGAACATTCTGCAAAATAGGGGAAGGTGATTTCAGATATTTTAGCAACATTCAAATAAGAGCATTACGAGAGAAGAATAACAGAAATCAAACCCAAAATTTGCGACCATGGGATGATGATATTGGTGGTGTAGAGCACAGGATCGAAATAGAGCACCCTAGCCTCGAAACAGCAACATCAACCCAGAATTCAACGCTACTGTCAAATACTCGACTCAAACTAACAAGATCAAAATTAATCACAAGCAGCGCCCATTTAAGAATCGAATCCAAAAATTAAAATCAAATAGAGAGATTCGAAGATGAAAAAAAACATAAAATTAAACACTAAAATCTAAATTCTAATCTAAGCTATAAACTTTGAATCTAAACCCTAAATTGAACCTAAAAATGTAAACTAAACTGTAGATTCATACCTAATCACCTCTGCCTTTTCAATTTATACTTGAGCCCTCTTCGATCTCTGCCCTTGGTGTGGAATGGCTTGGACGGTTGGATGATGATGCACTGGCTAATGGAAATGTTGTAGTGGATGAGGGTGATTGTGGTGATGGGGGTGTTGATGTGGTGTGAATTCAAGGGAGATAGAGATATGGCAATGATGGTGAGGATGTCGAAGAGCAAGAAAGATAAGAGGGGGAGTGTTGGGGTTTCTGGGTAGCCCGAGAGGAGAGAGAAAGTGTCAGGATAAGTGAGGGGGTAGGTCACGTGCCCAGCATGCGGGGGAAATGGGTGGAATTAGGGTTTATTTTATTTTATTGTTTTTCCTTTGCTTTTTCCAATTTATTCAACACCTACAAAATCAAATTAAATCAAATTAAAATTTAAAAATAACAATTATCACGAGCATAAATCAGGTATAAAGGTATTGTGAAAATATCATATTTTGTAGCAAACAAATACCCCCACACCAAGATTTCACTCATCCTCGAGTAAACACCTAAACTACCTAACAAGAAACAGAAAATAAGAAAAAGAAAATCCTAACTCACTGTCGTCAGAATCACAATTGCATTTAGCGTATGCAACAAGCCCATTAAACCCCTTGGTTTTCTAAGTGGACGAGTGAGATCTCATGAGGGTTTTAAAGTGAAATACCAACAAAATTATTTCAAAAACAAAAGAAAATCTTTTTGGTTTAATCAAACATGAACATATATACAAGTAATTTAGAAATCATGTACACAACTAGGCAATTGCATCACCGTAGTAATCAATCACAAAGTATATACAAACAGAATGTAAAATCAGATGGTATCCACGTCAAAAAGAAGCATCCAACTCTCGTTTTTCACCTCACACACAATATGCAATGATATGTACATCTTGGTGTATGTGCTAATGTGTATCAATCCTTATGAATCAAGTTACTAACATTGACACAATCCCTATTTCCTTGCCTAATTGCCTTATTTGTTCCCTTTTTTCATTTTTTTCCTTTTTAAGAATAATAATGCACACACCCTAAACCCGCTTGACTTACAAATATTCGAGACTTCCCAAAAAAGGGGTTTTAGTAGATTATGCAAAGCGCTTATTCCATTACCCAAACAGATGTGTAATCAAGCAAAATGGCACATATTCAAGCTAATTAAAGATATGAAATAAAAATAGTGGCCATAAACATTGGTGGCCAGGCTTTTCTATTCACTTTTTAAACTTTCTTTTCTATTTGTCTTTTTTTTCCATTTTTCAAGAGCATAGAAGGCAACTTCAACAAACAAAGAGTTCTCATGTCAACCTAATAATAAGACCCTAAGAATTGACGATAAAGTGAGCAAGGTAGCCCAAAATCACATATATGAGATGGGGTTATTATGAAAAATTGAATATACATCCTTAACTAGACATCTCATCATGCAAACTCTATTTACATTTAACTCAATGACTTAGCAACATGGGAGCAAAACTACCTAAGAAGGCACACAAATCCCAAAAGAAAAACAAAAATCTTTTTGAATTTTTCAAAATTTTCAAAAAAAAATATGTTTAAATGGGCACCTCACTTCTACACCAAAGCTTCATAATGTCCTCATTGTTGGAGCTAAGGTGCCAAAAAGCAATCACATAAACTATACAATCAGGAAAATCAGTATAAATCTACAAATACATAAAAACTAGGACACCACCAAGAATTAAACAAACAAAACGAAAATCACCAAAATCAAAATCACAACCACAACTAAAACCAAAACAAAACCAAACACATATAGGGAGTGTTTGGTAACAATAGCTATTTGGGGAGGATTTCAGCTGTTTTGATCAAGTCAAATAGCTAAAGGATGTTTGGTAAAGAGTTGTTTGCAATAGCTGTTTGGCTCCAAAAAAAACTCTTTTTGAAAAGGCTATTCCCATTAGCTTTTTGAGAAGAGCTTTTTGTGGAAATGATATAATTGTCTATAAGTTTGAAAAAATGACACTTATCTCATTAAAAGCCAATTCATAAATAAGGGCATGAATGAAAATTTACCAAAATATTTTTTACAAACAGCTAGTTTTACCAAACACTTTTTCTAAAAACAGCTAATTCAAACAACTAATATAAACAGCTAATTCAAACAGCTAACTGCTATTTGCTAAATAGGGCCATAATCACAAAAACCAAAAACCAAAATCAGAAAATAAAGCAAAATAAAAAACCAAAACCAAAATCAAACAAAACAAATAAAGACCAAAAAAACACATAATCACCAAAATGAAAACAGGACAAAACCAAGGATCAACTAAATACAAAACTAAACCAAAAGAAACCTAAAACAAAACAAGAGTCAAAAGTAAAGAAAAACAAAATACAATACCAAAACAAAACCACTAAAACACCAAAAATAAAATAAAAACAAAATATTAAACAAAAACAAAACCAAAGAAAAACAAGAACTCTCAAACCGAGGAAGCGTAACAAACTAAAATATAAAAACAATCCTAGATATCCACAACTATTCACAATCTTAGATTCCCACAACTAACAAGTATTCACAAAACAAAATACAATCAAGGGTGATCATAACCAACACAGCTCAACAAATCCCGAATTTCTCCTCAAGATCAATCACCCATACAATCAAAGTCCTAAATATCCACAACTGTGTACAAAAAGACAAGAAAACAATCCTAAATATCCACAACTATGTATGAAAAGAAAGAAAGAAACGAAAGGAGAAGAGGGGAAGGGTGGAACGATCATACCAGGTTTGGTACTGATTGTACCCAAACTAAATGCCCCACTCAAATGATGCTGAGGAGGTCCATGAAGCATCAGCCGCTCCATCACAAATCACAAGCTGCTACTCGTATCAAAACCGACCAATGATAGAAGCAACTTATCAAACAACCAGGCACCATCCTCATAAAAATGAACGTATTTACAAATAGGAAGTAGAGCCCAAACAAAACGTATGCATGGAAATTGCATCACCGTAGTAATCAATCACAAAGTATATACAAATAGAATGTAAAATCAGATGGTATCCACATCAAAAAGAAGCATCCGACTCTTGTTTTTCACCACACACACAATATGCAATGATATGTACATCTTGGTACATGTGGTAATGTGTATCAATCCTTACGAATCAAGTTACTAACATTGACACAATTCCCATTTCCTTGCCTCATTGCCTTATTTGCTCCCTTTTTTCATTTTTTTTCTTTTTTAAGAATAATAATGCACACACCCTAAACCCTCTTGACTTACAAATATTCGGACCTTCCCTGAAAAGGGGTTTTATTAGATTGTGCAAAGCGCTTATTTCATTAACCAAACATATGTGTAATCAAGCAAAATGGCACACATTCAAGCTAATTAAAGATATGAAATAAAGATAGTGGCCATAAACATTGGTGCCCGGGCTTTTCTATTCACTTTTTAAACTTTCTTTTCTTTTCTTTTTTCATTTTTCGAGAGCGTAGAAGGCAACTTCATCAAACAAAGAACTCTCATGTCAACCTGACACTAAGACCCTAAGAATTGACGATAAAGTGAGCAAGGTAGCCCAAAATCACATGTATGAGATGGGGTTATTATGAAAAATCAAATCTACATCATCAACTAGACATCTCATCTTATAAACTCTATTTACATGTAACTCAATGACTTAGCAACATGGGAGCAAAACTACCTAAGAAGGCACACAAATCCTAAAAGAAAAACAAAAATCTTTTTGAAATTTTCAAAAAATTTCAAAAAAAAATATGTACAAATGGGCACCCTACTCCTACACCAAAACTTCATAATATCCTCATTATGGGAGCTAAGGCACCAAAAAGCAATCACATAAGGTATACAACCAGGAAAATCAGTATAAATCTACAAATACATACAAACTAGGACACCACCAAAAATTAAACAAACAAAACCAAAGTCACCAAAATCAAAATCAAAATCACAACCACAACTAAAACCAAAACAAAACCAAACACATATAGGGAGTGTTTGGTAACAACAGCTGTTTGGGGACAAATAGTTGTTTGGGGAGGATTTCAGCTATTTTGATCAAGTCAAATAGCTAAAGGATGTTTGGTAAAGAGTTGTTTGCAATAGCTGTTTGGCTCCAAAAAGCTCTTTTTGAAAAGGCTATTCCCATTAGCTTTTTGAGAAGAGTTTTTTGTGGAAATGATATAATTGTCCATAAGTTTGGAAAAATTACACTTATCTCATTAAAAGCCAATTCAAAATAAGGGCATGAATGAAAATTTACCAAAATATTTTTTTGAAACACCTAGTTTTTGCCAAACACTTTTTCTAAAAACAGCTAATTCAAACAGCTAACCGCTATTTCTCAAATAGGGCCATAATCACAAAAACCAAAAACCAAAATCACAAATAAAGCAAAATAAAAAACCAAAACCAAAATTAAACAAAACAAAACAAAACAAATAAAGACCAAAAAAACACATAATCACCAAAATGAAAACAAGACAAAACCAAGGACCAACTAAATACAAAACTAAACCAAAAGAAACCTAAAACAAAACAAGAGTTAAAAGTAAAGAAAAACAAAATACAATACCAAAACAAAACCACTAAAACACCAAAAACAAAATAAAAACAAAATATTAAACAAAACCAAAACCAAAGAAAAACAAGAACTCTCAAACCAAGGAAACGTAACAAACTAAAACATAAAAACAATCCTAGATATGCACACTATTCACAATCTTAGATATTCATAAATAACAAGTATTCACAAAACAAAATACAATCAAGGGTGATCATAACCAACACGGCTCAACAAATCCCAAATTTCTCCTCAAGATCAATAACCCATACAATTAAAGTCCTAAATATCCACAACTGCGAACAAAAAGACAAGAAAACAATCCTAAATATCCACAACTATATATGAAAAGAAAGAAAGAAACGAAAGGAGAAGAGGGTAAGGGTGGAATGATCATACCAAATTGGGTACTAATTGTACCCAAACTAAATGCCCCACTCAAATGATGCCAAGGAGGTCCATGGAGCATCAATCGCTCCATCACAAATCACAAGCTGCCACTCATATCAAAACCAACCAATGATTGAAGCAACTTATCAAACAACCGGGCACCATCCTCATAAAAATGAACGTATTTACAAATAGGAAGTAGAGCCCAAACGAAACGCATGTATGGCAATTGCATCACCATAGTAATCAATCACAAAGTATATATAAATAGAATGTAAAATCAGATGGTATCCATGTTAAACAGAAGCATCCGACTCTCGTTTTTCACCACACACACAATATGCAATGATATGTACGTCTTGGTGCATGTGGTAATGTGTATCAATCCTTATGAAAAATTTACTAACATTGACACAATCGCCATTTCCTTGCCTAATTTCCTTATTTGCTCCCTTTTTTCATTTTTTTTTAAAGAATAATAATGCACATACCCAAAATCCGCTTGACTTACAAATATTCGGGCCTTCTCTAAAAAGGGATTTTATTAGATTGTGCAAAGCGCTTATTTTATTACCCAAATAGAAGTGTAATCAAGCAAAATGGCACACATTCAAGCTAATTAAAGATATGAAATAAAGATAGTGGCCATAAACATTGGTGCACGGGTTTTTCTATTCACTTTTTAAACTTTCTTTTCTATTTGTTTTTATTTTTCATTTTTCTAGAGCATAGAAGGCAACTTCAACAAACAAAGAGTTCTCATGTCAACCTAATAATAAGACCCTAAGAATTGACGATAAAGTGAGCAAGGTAGCCCAAAATCACATGTATGAGATGGGGTTATTATGAAAAATCGAATCTACATCCTCAACTAGACATCTCATCATGCAAACTCTATTTACATGTAACTCAATGACTTACCAACAAGGGGGCACAACTACCTGAGAAGGCACACAAATCCCAAAAGAAAAACAAAAATCTTTTTGAATTTTTCAAAAATTTTCAAAAAAAAAATATTTACAAATGTGCACCTCACTCCTACACCAAAAGTTCGGGTGATTTCGCCACCCTGGATTGTAGGTTGGTGCGAAAGGGTCATTTCTTGGCCTTTAGAAGGCCATGTTCACGTGCTCAGCTCCAGTTGATAATTGGTGAGCATAGAAAGGACAAGCACTCAAGGTATGGTATGGGGATTGACAGTGAGAACATGTAATGGTAGCACTTTGAAAGACATGAGGTTGCTGAATAGTCGACCCCTTTAACTGGTTCTCTAAAGCTGTAAATCTAGACTCCATATGGCCCGAGTCTAATACTGCATGCATACCCCCCTTAGCACTGACAATTCTAGAACTGAGGTTATCATCTCTAGTGGTTTCCCATTGCATTGTCTTCTCAGCTAAGTCCTCTAGGAATTCCCAAAATGCAGTAGGACTCTTGGATAAGAATCCACCTTGACACATAGACTCTAGCATGGTCCTAGTTTGTTGGTCCAGACCCTCGTACATAATTTGACTTAAACGCCATTGTTCAAGACCATGGTGGGGACACTGAACTAACAAGTTCTTAAATCCTTCTATGTACCTCCAAAAAGGTTCATTGTCAAACTAAATAAACTGATTTATTTCATTCTTTAGTTCAATAGTTTTGCCATTAGGAAAATATTTTCGCAAAAAGACTTTAACGAAATCATTCCAATTAGAAATAGAGTTAGCAGGCAAACTATACATCTATCTCTTGGCATTATCTTTTAAACCGAAAGGAACAAATCTCAGTTTAACCACATCAGTATTCACATTATGAAAATGTATCATATTGTATACTTCTTCGAATTTACTTAAAAATAAATAAGCATCTTCAAGTTCAGTGAATTTAGGGAGCATCTGAATGTAATGTGATTCCAATTTTAGGTTTACATTAGTAGCTAAGGTAGTTAGATTAAAACATGAAGATAAGATTGAACGTTGAGGGTAAAATATCTCATTCAAGGCCTTTGCAGTTCTTTCTTGTCCAGCCATTTTTTCAAGTTACGTTCAAGTTTAGGTTCGATCCTAATCAGTTTTCTTCTTTTAGGCTCTCTAACCAAACAATCATGCAAATCTCACTCCCACAATTGTATTTGTGGTCTCATTTTTTTACAAGAAATAAAATAAACAACTAAAAAGCGATCTAAGTACAACTACTCAACTGAAAATGAAATGAATCAAAAAATTGGCAAAAGATTCAAATCTAAACAAAAATACTAAAGCGAAAGGCGAGAAATTGAATACTTACCATCCCCGCCAACGGTGCCAAAAAACTTCTTGACATAAAAAGTAAGCCGCGAGCACACAGTATCTAACTTGTAACATAGTCCAGTGAATACGGGTCGTTCTCACGAAGATGATAGAATCAATTTGACCGCTTAATTAGTTAAACTACAAATGTCACTAGCAAGCAAAATAATAATAATAATAATAATAATAATAATAATAATAATAATAATAA
>JACYFF010019584.1:60797224-60860309 GCA_017589665.1 Selenicereus undatus
ACACACACACACACACACACACACACACACACACACACACACACACACATATATATATAAGAGAACTGTTGTGCATCCACTGTAGTTGGTGAGGTTATTCTTTTCTGATGATCGTCTGATGTTTTATAATGTGATATGACTTTTGTTGGGCCATTCATGATTGTGTTTGGCCTTTTTTCTAATATAACAAGGTTGATTCCTTGCAAAAAGAGGTCTCAAGTGTATAGGTATTATCTTCGGACTGAAGTAGGGGTCAGTAAGATCATTAGGTACCCTAAAACTTGTTTGGAAACGATCGAACGTTTCCGAAGTCCGTTTCTGAAAAAGAGGAACCAATCCAATTGATTCTGATTCTGGTTCTCGAAAACAAAAATATCTAGAACAGTAAATTGGAACCAGTTTATACTGAGGAAAATTATGTTTTAAAATTTTTTACTACTTTTCTTTTGTTTCTCTCTTCGTTTTCCATTTTATTTTTTTCCCTACAAACATGACTCTTCAAATGGTAAATTTAACTTAATATCAATCAGTTTTCTACTACTAATTGAATATGAATCATTATGTTTTTCAAGTAACTACGTTTTTTGAAAAAATGCAAACTTAATAAATTAACTTTTTCTGTAATGATGGTAGAGGAAGATAGTAAAAGATCAAACACCCTCTCTCCCACTCCAAATAAATTACAAAAAATTAATTTATTAGGCGCTAAAATTTCAACATTAGCTATGGCAGGTATCTTGAAATTGAATCGAAACCTTAGGTTCCGGTTTTGGTTTCCAAAAGTTAAGAACCTAGTTTGACCTGCTTTGGTTTCGGTTTTCAATTTTTTGGGTGAGTATTCGAAACCACTCACCTCTAAACTGTAGTGAGACAAAACTGTTTGTTGGATTTGTAGGTTACAAGAGTACTTGGTCCAATGTGTCTAATGGATCAAATCTATATCTGAGAAATGAATCTGTATTTAGATCTTTTTAAGATTTAGATCCTTTTTAAGATCCATTGGATCCAAAAACAATGAATTTATATCCATCTAAATGGGATGGATCTGATGAATTTAGATAAGATCCAAAATTCAGTATTACCCCTACCAGTAGTGAGATAAAATTGTTAATAGGACAAGCTTTGATCAAGTACCTGGGAAGCATATATCTCTATCAAAATAGAGTATAACAAAATGTCAGACACTAGTAGAAAGGGTGAAGGCTAGGATTCATACTATTCCTACTAGGCATTATTCATATGTAGCTAAGGTAGAAATAATAAACACTAGGTATCCATGCTTATTTATTGGTTTTTCATTTTTATTATACTCTACACTGTTATTAAGAAGATTGAACAAAAGAACAGATTTTTTTAGGGGGGTTTGCAGTGAGGCAAAGAGGATATTCTTCTCCCTTATTGTTTAGATAAATTGTTGTTAAATTTTTTTTAAAAAACGAAAGGATGCATTCATGTTAACCGTGTTAGAACCCAAAATATTCCAACCGGGAAACCTGATATGGACAGTAGCTAACAAACCTAACTCCTTGTAAGTCAATGGGTTTATGAAGTTTATTCAGAGGGAGAGACTTCTGGACCTACAAGCCTTCTACAAGGTAGTTTTCTTATTGAAATGAGCTAAACAAAATCAAGGAGCAGTTTTAGTCTTGGTTGCGAAAGTGGTGTTTGGCAACATGTAAATGTGAAGGAAGTAGGATACTCTTAGATTTGAGTATACATAACTCATGGGCCAGCTAGAGAGGTTCCGATGCTAGAAGCTTGTATGGTCACCTGTAGCATTTCCTAAGCATAAGTTCATTTTTTATTATTAAGTCAAATCAAGTTCGAACCAAGCCCGAGCCTAGCAAGGTTTAGCTCGGCTTGGCTCGATTTGGCAAGGTTTAGGTATATAGTTCATTTTTTATTATGTGCTTGTGTCGATTCCAATCCTTAATTCTTGAATTCAATATAAACATCCAAAATTTAGCTTAGATTGTAGCCTTAAATTTGAAAACTTTTTACCAAAAACAAAGAAGAAGCATGTCGAGCCCACTTCTGAGCCAAGCATTGTGCATCTGAGCCCATGCTCGAGCTCGAGCCCAAGCTTAAACTGTGTAGGCTACACTGGCTTTGAACTGACCGAGTAAAGCCCGAGTTACAACATCAAAGTTTCCCCCCCACCCCCCCCCCCAAAAAATTGTTTGAGAAAAAAGAAAAAGAAAATTGGATGGTAATAAACCATACTTTGGGGTGTTTGGATAATAATACATGATATTATAAACTTAGACATTAGTAGTATGTACTAGTGACATATTTAATGTTTTCATACCAAATGGTAGCGGATACAGTTGAAACATGAAACTATTGACTATAATACCCTTTAAAGGGAGCTGACCTATTAAATTAGTTTTTTTTTTTTAAAAAAAACCCCAATGCTTTGACCTTCCTCTTCCATCTTTCTCACCTCCTCTGTTAAGAAAACCGAAAAAAAACATAAAACTCTCTCCCTCTCAACTGAGACCAAAATTGTGGGTATTTCAAGTGGGATGGGGAAGAAGATTGTAGGATTAGGAGTACATCGAAAGTAGGATTAGGAGTACATTTTGCTTGTGTTTGGAAATTCGATTTATACTGAAAGTTTTTGTTTAATGTTTGTGCAAAAATAAATCAAGATTGTGGGTATTTCAAGTGGGATGGGGAAGAAGATATGAGCATCACTGAGAATAACATGTTCTAGAAGAGATATTGGAGGACTTACTTGCTGAAGCGGATATAATGCACATGTTTGTAAATAGATTAAAGGGAGTGAAAGAAAGAAATAATATGGGAGGCAATGAAGACTACTTGTTGAATGAATTGAAAATGTTAAAGGAGTAGAACACAACACTAAGGAGAAAGAAATTAAAAGGGTCAAAGTAGAAGCAGAGTTGAAATAGTTAAAGGATTTATGGAGTCCTACTAGTCTATCTCCTTTCAAAGTGGTCTATGGAATTTATCCCCTTAGTCCACTTGATATTACCCCACGGCCCTTAGACCGGAAACCAAGTGCGGATACAACAGCAAGAGTGGAAGAGATTCAGAAGCTCCATGAGTTAGTAAAGGGCAGAAGAGAGAAGACTAATGCATCATATCAAGCCCAAGCTAACAAGCATAGGAGAAACACAGTTTTTGACCCTGGAGACCTTGTATGGATACACCTAAGGATGGAACGTTTTCCTTCTAAGAGAAAGAACAAGTTAATGCCAAAAGCTAAGGGTCCATTTGAGGTCCTAGAAACGGTAAATGACAATGCATACATGGTTGATTTACCAGGGGACTTTGGAGTTTCAGCCCCATTCAATGTGGCATATTTGAGCCCTTACCTTCCAGATGACTATCTAGCAGATTTGAGGATCAAATCTTTTCCATAAGAGGAGGATGATGGAGTCCTACCTAGCCAAGACCTTGAGGATGCTCAAACAAGTCTAGTCTTAATTTAGCTTCAAAAGTCGAAAGATTCACTCATATTTTGCAAGAAGATCAAATGGGCACAAACGGATGCAAAATAGTTTTTAAGCTCGGTTTTGTGTTCTTGATTACTTAGGCCTCCATGAGGTTTTATGCCAATTTTTTACATACCTTGGTTCCCCAAGATGTTATCTACCTAGTCCAATTGAGAAATTCAAGTTAAGTCAAGTGCAAGTTAGAGAACCAGGTTGTTTTTACAAACCGTGCAGGCTAGAGCCTGGTTCTAACCGGTCTGAGTTTTCTAAGATTTTGGACCACCAAATGAAGTCATGATTCTAAATTTCTACTTAGAGTTAGGAAACATCCTGAGGTTTCCATCCATGTAAGAAAATCCAGATCATGCCTAACTTTTGCATGGGATATGTGGCGCCAAAAACAGTCTGTAAACTGCTACATTTTACCCGGTTGCACCTAATTGGTGCACTTGGTGGTTGATGTCATTCTGGCTGTCCAATCCTTCCTTAACAGCATGATTGAGTAGTTAAAGGAAGTTTCGACATCATCATGGGCATATCAACTTAGCCAAATGAAGAGCAAATGAGAAACAAGTAGAGAAAGGCATAATTGATCTCATTCACCAGCCGTAAAGCAAGAAGGAGACCAACCACTTTCCCTTTTCTCTCACATGCTAGCAGCTGCCTTTTTGCTTAAGTACATGATTAGTAATGAGTTTAGCTTTAATCTAAAAGATTAACTAGACTCAAAGGTTGTAATTAGCAAAGTTTAAGCTAGGTTTTACTTTTGTGTATCATGGATTATGCTTAAACCATGAACTAAGCAAGATTAGGAGGTTTCCAAATCTTGAAGAAACCCCACCCTGTTTACTTGACCAGCTTGTGTGCTTGTATGTTAGAGTATAAGGGCTGTAAATGTGCATTTTTGGAATCAGATTGCTTAACTTTGAATGAGAGAAAAGAGGGCATTGCTCCTTGAAAATCGAAATACTTAGCTTGCTTATCTCTAATTAGGCCGATTAAAGTGGTGTTCAAGTCGAGTCATAAACTTGATTAAGTAGTGTTTCTGTATCTTAATCATAGTTTAAGGGCCCTAAGCTTGAGCTTGGTGGTGTTTCTATATCCAAGTTTCAGGTTTAGTTTCTGTCTTTCCCTTACATTCCTTTCGGGTTTCATTGAACTCAACCCTAGAATACTGTGTGTTCTAAGCTTAACCTTCATTCCCTTGAGAGTGAGATTAGCGTAGTGAGCTTTCCATCATTTTTGGTATCAAAGCTGGGTTTCTCCTTGGCCTGGTATTCACCTCCACACTTCCAGATTCATTCCCTAAAAACAATCTAAACATAAACCTCATTTTTGTTCTAAACTAAGCCAGTTACACAATGAGTGCTAGTGTGAGCATAGAAAAAAAACTTGATGTTGTTTTGAAGAACAATCATGATATTACTGTTTCTAATCGAGAGCTTAAGAGTTCTAATCAAGACCTAAGAGCCTAAAATGAGTACCTAAGGAAACAGCTTGGTACTTTCTTGAAACAGAAGCAACAGGTAAACGAAGAACCAACCCAGTTTGGTTACAAAGAATAAGAAGAAGCTGGCAACCCTTTGAGTTCATCTAGTGAGGATGAATCACCAAGGAGGGTAAGAATGGAGCCAAGATTTCAAGCCAACTCTAATGATTTTAGAGTTGAGATTCCGGAATTTGAAGGCAAGTCGGATCCAAATGAGTTCCTTGAGTGGATGCATACGGTGGAGAGAGTACAAGGACTTTTTGATGATAAGAAGGTCAAGCTGGTGGCCCTTAGGCTAAGGAAGTACACCTGTCTTTGGTGGACTAACCATTTTACCAAAAGGGTAAGGTGTAGGAAAAGCAAGATCATGACATGGGAGAAGATGAAGGCAAAGCTCAAGTCACGGTTTCTTCCACCAATCTACATCCAGGATAGTTACTCTCAACTTCATAATCTTACACAAGGTGGCCTCAATGTTAAAGAATACATATATGAGTTTGAGAAACTCATGATCAAGTGTGATATCCAAGAGCCAGAAGAGCATACCATAGTTAGATACTTGGGGGGACTTGAACCTAAGTATGCTAACATGGTTGAATTGCAACAGGTCACCTCCTTTGATCAGGTAGTGTCCTTGCTCACAAGGTTGAACAACAAAGGAAGACTAAATAGCCCTTTAAACATGATTTTAGCAAACCTCCACTTCGGAACACACCCTTTAACAAGGGGAGTTCTAACCCACCTCCAAAGCCTACCAATCCATCCCCACCATTCCCACAAAGAACCCAAACTCCACAAAAGAGCCAACCACCTCCAAACAAACCCAATCCTAGTTCCATGAGTACAAGAAGGTGCTTTAAGTTCCAAGGATTAGGACACATTTTCGCGGACTACTCAAACCGAAAGATGATTACCTTAGCTGAGTGGAAAGTCGTGGAAGAGTAAGAGATTGAGGAGGAAAATGAGGAGAATATTAAGGGTAACCTTGAGAAAACCACAGAGGAGGTAGAGGAGGAAGCAGATGAGGGTGAAATGTTGGTCATGAGAAGAGTTTTGAGTGTCCAGAAAGGTGCCAAAGACGAACAAATGGAGAATATCTTTCATACTCGGTGCACGGTTCAAGACAAAGTTTTCTCCTTGATCATTGATGGAGGGAGTTGTCCTAATATAGTTTCTCTTAGTATGATTAAGAAACTAGGCTTGCAAGCCATGGTCCACCCCCATCCTTACAACATCCAATGGCTAAATCAAAGTAAGGGGTTACAAGGTAACTCCCAGTGTCTCCTTTCTCTATCCATTGGTAAGAACTAGCAAGATGAGTTATGGTGTGATGTTATCCCTATGGATGCATGCCATATCTTATTAGGTAGGCCTTGGATGTATGATAGAAAGGTGATGTATAATGGGTTCCTGAATGCATACTCCTTTTCCAAAGGAGGAAAGAAGATCACCTTAGTTCCTTTATCCCCATCTGACCTCCACAAAAGCAAACCCCAAAAGAAACCTGAGCATTCTGGCTATTTACTTACCTTTAGTGAACCACTTTTAAGGGCCTCATACCATGAGTTTAAGGCTTTTAAGGAGTGGATTTTGAATGTCCAAAAGGAACCAGTAACTCCCTTACCAAGCCACCCCATTGCCATTTCCTTGATACACCAATTCTGTCACTTGTTTTTAAAGGAGATACCTACAGGTTTGCCTCCTAAAAGAGATATCTAGCACCATGTAGACCTCATTCTAGGTTCTATCATTCCAAACAAGCCAACATATTGGATGAATCCTAAGGAAACCATGGAGATTCAAAGGTAAGTTAAGGAACTAATGTCCAAAGGGCTTGTACGTGAGTCTTTAAGCCCTTGTGTCGTACCTGCTTTATTAGTTCCTAAGAAGGATGGCAGTCAATGTATGTGTGTGGATAGTAGAGCCATAAACAAGATCACTATCAAGTATATCCCATATCTAGACTTGAGGACATGCTAGATGAGTTACATGGCTCAAAGGTGTTTTCAGATATAGATCTTCGAAGCAGATACTACCAAATCAGAATCCGAGAGGGAGATGAATGGAAGACGGCTTTCAAGACCAAAGAAGGGTTATATGAATGGCTTGTTATGCCATTTAGCCTTTCCAATGCTCCTAGTATGTTCATGAGGCTAATGAATCAATTATTCAGGCCTTATATTAGGAAGTTTTTGGTTGTATACTTCAATGATATTTTGATCTATTCTAAGAGCGAGCAAGAGCAACAAGATCAACTTACTCAGATTATGCTTGTTCTTGAATGTGAGGGATTGTATGATAACCTTCAGAAATGCACCTTTTTCACTCATGAGGTGACATTCTTAGGTTATATTATTTTTGGTGAAAGTATTAAGGTATATGAGAGCAAGTTAGAGGCTATTCGGTCGTGGCCTCTCCCACAAAGTATACATGACGTGCGAAGTTTCCACGGCCTTGCTTCTTTTTACAAGAGGTTCTTAAGGAACTTTAGCACTATTATGGCTCCTATGACTGAGGTGATTAAGGGTACATCACTCCAATGGACCCCTAAAGCCCAATTGGCCTTTGAGGAAGTGAAAAGGAGACTAACTTAAGCACCCGTTCTTGCCTTGCCATGCTTTGGGAAAGTCGTTGAAGTTGAGTGTGATCCATCTGGTGTTGGAATAGGTAGTGTTCTTACTCAAGAAGGTAAACCTTTGGCCTTCTTTAGTGAGAAATTGTGTGATTTAAGATGGAAGTATTCCACCTATGACAAAGAGTTTTACGCGATTATGCGATGTCTTGAGCACTGGAGTCATTATCTTGTGGTCAGTGAGTTTATTTTGCATTCTAATTATGAGGCTTTGAAGTATATTCAAGGCCAACACAAGTTAAACTCACGCCATGCCAAATGGGTTGAATATCTCCAGTCATTTCACTTTACAATCAAGCACAAGTCCAGGAAACTCAATCAAGGTGCTAATGCATTATGAAAGAGGTATCTACTCCTCTTTTAGTTAGATGCTTGTATACTTGGTTTTGAGCATCTAAAATGTTTATACACTGATGATGAAGAATTTGGGGAGTTGTTCTCTGTGTGTCAAAAGCACCCAAAGGAGATTTCTTAGTCCAAAAGGGCTTTTTGTTTGAGGGTACACGTCTGTGCATTCCAAAGTGTAGCACCCGTGAACTATTGAATAGAGAGGTGAATGGTGGTTCTTTAGCTTGTCATTTTGGAGAGTCCAAGACCTTAACCATGTTAAGGAAACACTATTACTATCCAGGAATAGAGAACGATGTTCAAGACATCCTAAGGAGATGTGGAACGTGCCAAGTTGCTAAGAGTCACTCCCTTCCCCACGGCTTAGACACACCCCTTCCAGTACCAACTTTACCCTGGGTGGAAGTAAGCATGGATTTCATTTTGGGTTTGCCTAAAACCCAAAGGAACAAGGATTCTATCTTTGTGGTGGTGGGTAGGTTTTCAAAGATGACACATTTCATATCATGCAACAAAACCAATGAAGCTACACACATCGCAGAGCTATACTTCAAAGAGGTAACCAAATTACATGGTATTCCTAGGTCCATTGTTCTGATAGGGATACAAAGTTCTTAAGTCATTTTTGGATTACCTTAGGGAAGAAACTTGGTACTAAACTCATGTATAGTACCACTTGTCATCCCAAAACTGATGGGCAAACCGAGGTGACTAATCGAACCCTAGGCACTCTCCTAAGGGCTTTGATTAAACCTCATACCAAGGCTTGAGATCTACTCTTGCCACATGTTGGGTTTACTTACAATAAGGCACCAAGCAAGGTTGCTGGTCTATCTCCTTTCAAAGTGATCTATGGAATGGATCCCCTTAGTCCAGTTGATCTCATCCTATGGCCCTTAAACCAGAAACCAGGTGTAGATGCAACCACAAGAGTGGAAGAGATTCAGAAGCTCCATGAGTTAGTAAAGGGCAGAATAGAGAAGACTAATGCATCATATCAAGCCCAAGCTAACAAGCATAGGACAAATTGATGGTTTTCAGCCTAGAGACCTTGTATGGATACACCTAAGGAAGGAACGTTTTCCTTCCAAGAGAAAGAACAAGCTAATGCCAAGAGCTGAGGGTCTATTTGAGGTCCTAGAAAAGGTAAATGACAATGAATACAAGGTTGATTTACCATGGGACTTTAGAGTTTCAGCCACATTCAATGTGGCAAATTTGAGTCCTTAATTTCCAGATGACTACCTAGCATATTTAAGGATCAAATCATTTCAAAAAGGACAGGATGATGTAGTCCTACCTAGCCAAGACCTTGAGGATGCTCAAACAAGTCTAGTAAATCTCAATTCAGCTTCCAAAGTCAAAAGATTCACTCACACTTTGCAAGAAGATCAAGCGGGCACAAACAGATGTAAAATAGTTTTTAAGCCCAGTTTTGTGTTCTTGATTACTTAGGCCTCCATGAGGTTTAAGTCCCAATGTTTCATATATCTTGGCTCTCCAAGATGTTATCGACCTGGTCCAATTAAGAAATTCAAGTTAAGTCAAGTGCAAGTTAGAGAACCAGAATATTTTTACAAACCGTGCAGGCTAGAGCCCGGTTCTAACCGGCCTAAGTTTTCTAAGGTTTTGGACCACCAAAAGAAGCCATGATTCTGAATTTCTACTTGGAGGAGTTAGGAGACATCCTGAGGTCTCCATCCATGTAAGAAAATCCATATCATCCCTACCTTTTGCATGGGATATGTGGCATCCAAAAACAGCCTGTAAACTGCTGCATTGTGCTCCGTTGCACTTAATTGGTGCATTTGGTGGTTGATGTCATTTCGGCCATCCAATCCTTCCCTAGCAGCATGATTTAGTGGTGAAAAGAAGTTTCGACATCATCATGGGCATATCAACCCAGCCAAATGAAGAGCAAATGAGACATAAGTAGAGAAAGGTAGAGTTGATCTCATTGGCCAGTCGTAAAGCAAGGAGGAGACTAGCCACTTTTCCCTTTTCTCTCATATGGTAGCAACTGCCTTTTTGCTTAAGTACTTGATTAGTACTGAGTTTAGCTTTAATCTAAAAGATTAACTAGACCCAAAGGTTGCAATTAGCAAAGGTTAAGCTAGGTTTTACTTTCGTGTATCATGGATTATGCTTAAACTGTGAACTAAGCAAGATTAAGAGGTTTCCAAATCTTGAAGAAACCCCACCCTCTTTACTTGACCAGCTTATGTGCTTATGTGTTAGAGTATAAGGGTTGTAAATGTGCATTTTGGGAATCAGATTTCTTAACTTTGAATGAGAGAAAAGAGAGCGTTGCTCCTTGAAAAGCGAAATACTTAGCTTGCTTATCTCTAATTAGGCCGATTAAAGTGGTGTTTCTGTATCTTAATCATAGTTTAAGGGCCCTAAGCTTGAGCTTGGTGATGTTTCTGTATCCATGTTTTAGGTTTAGTTTCTGTCTTTCCCTTACATTGCTTTCGTGTTTCATTAAACTCAAGCCTAGAATACCGTGTGTTCTAAGCTTAACTTTCATTCCGTTGAGTGTAAGATTAGTTTAGTGAGCTTTCCATCAAGGATGAAACGATTGCTTATATATTGGATCCTATTAACAAGAAGAACTTGTTTTGGTAGTACATAACTGAAGGATTGGAAAACTTTATATAAATACTAACACACTCATATCAATTTGTTTTGTTCACAAAGATCGCCAAAATAACCTTATTGTGTGCACTAATTTGCATTACAATTCACCAAAATAAACCTAATATCTTTATATGAGCTTCCTATAAGCACAAATTTTACCCCAAAAAACCCCATGTTCAGAAAGGAATCTTGAGACTTCAAAAGGCTGCACAACAGTTTGTGGGTGGGGGTGGGTGGGAATCTGACAATAGCAAAGTATGCAATCTCAATGCATTGCCTAGTGCACTTGACTAGACATTCTTGAGTAGGGTTGGACAGTGTTGAGTAGGGGCTAGGAGCTGCTAGCAATTGATACTTGACTAGACATTACAACTTGCCCATCATGTATCATGATGGGACCAGTAGTCTCGTAAAAATTGGCATTCTCTTTCATTAAAATATGGATGAAATTTTTCACATATAAAGACCTAACTTATTAAAAGGGGAAAAAACCTAAACTTCCATCTCTACTTGCATTGCCTGTTCCCCTGCCTTCTCTCCCTCTCTCTTCCTTTAGGTCTTCCCACTGTGGCTCTTATCCTCTATGGTGCAGCTATTGGCTCAGCTTCAACCAACATGTCTACAACCTACTTTCTAGGTCTCTCTCTTCTTCTCTTTGCTAGTGGAGCATAACTATTGGGTTTGTCCTTATCAAGACGTGTCCTTTTGTTATGACCAAGTTGCTGGCAGGTTTTGCATTTCATTTCTCTTCCATGCTTTGTTAATTTACCAAGCTTCATTGGGTCTTCGTGTGGATCCCTTCTACTATTCCTCCTCGGTCTACCAGGCCTCACTTTCATTTCAAGAGGATCTAATGGCATTTCCTTAGGGGCCAATGCTTTTCCCCATTACATGGCAAAATTGAACCCCCATAAGATTTTAAATACATCTCCCTCTTCAAGTAAGTATATAGAAAACCCTCTACATCTTCCTTTAACTAAGTGGTGCAAGCTATTTCATGGCAGCACTGAAATACCTATAAGATCCCATCTTTCTACAAGTGTAAGAACTAAGGTTCACATCCACATGAACACTATCCAACTTATGAGTGACTTCAAATATTCTATTTCCTAAGGATAGTGGGTGGCAGTTGGTTAATTCTTCTCTTTCTTTTTCAAACTTGACTCGTATTCTTAGGCATAAATCATCAACTACATTCTCCATGGTTGTTCTCTTGGCTATTATACTCTCCATCTATGCAAGTCTTATGTCTTTAAGCATGTAAATAATATGCTTGGCCCTTGCTTATACTATGTACACATAAAAAGCTTCTTCCATGTTGTTCACTATAATATCACACTTACTCTTTGTCGTCAAAAAAGCCCTATAAAATACTTTAGGATTCTGGACAACAAAGTCATCAGCAGCTTTTGGGGATGCTAATTTCAACTTGTCTAAGGCAATTCTAAAGTCGTTATCATTACATGCCTTGGCTACATTCCAAAATAACATCTTCAATTTATCCCCTTCATGTGTCTTATGCAGTTGGTATAAATATGTCTAGCACAACTCCTATGTCTGTTGTTGGAAAAGACATTTGAGATTGCATGTGAAATTTCCTAAAATAAAAAAAAAACAAATAAAATAAAGAGCATTTCATTAGTCATTATTTGAAAGACAATAAAAAGGAAACACTGGCTATAATGCATGATTACCTTATGTTGATCAAATATGATTATCTAGCCTCGACCATCTATCCTACCTATATAGTTATTCACATTTGTCAAGAATCAACCCCAACTGTCATTGTTTTCCTATTCTGCAATTGCCCAAGCTAGAGAAAACATCTGGTTGTTACCATCAACATCTATTGCAGACAAGAGTTCCCTCCCCCCCCCCCCGGTGCCTAGAATGTCTTCAAGAATGCAGCATCAATACAGAGCACATGTCTACACCCACTAACATACCCATTCCTTAGCCCAAAAAAAAAACAAATCTATGGAAGACAGGTATCTCTTGAGTTATAGATGGATCAGTCTCAAAAAGGAAAGGGCTTGTGTTGTTGCTCGTTTTTAGCTCCTCTATATAGCTTCCAAGCTTGCAATAGTGCTACTTCATCAAACCATGCGATAGCTTTGTTGCTACTTGTCTGATTTTGTAAGCTATCCAATTAGTTATGCAGACTCCAAAATCTTTTTTCATCTCATTCATAATCTGATTTGCTAAACAATGAGGTTTCTCTTTGAACTTCAAAATGTAGAGCCTTGCCACCTAGGTGGGTTTAAGCTGCCTATTCCTGAGTATATTCCTTGTGCATCTATGGCGATTGCTCATTAGTTTCACAATGTAAATTGCTTTCCGCCTGTCCGATGATGCATACACTTTGAAATTAAAAGATCCTTTGCACACCTTGAATCCTTTTTTAGCAGTGTCTGATATATTGAACTTTAAGTTACAGCCTTGTGTTAATGCAAACTTAACAGTTGCATCTTTGAATTTTAGGGCAGTTGAAAAATACATGCCTAATTGCCACTTCAATTTTTTTAAATCAGTATTCTCATCTAATCTGGGTGCTCTTTTTTTCCTCCTCAGACACATGTTATCCTCATCGTCGCTATCGCCATGAGTTTCAATTTCAACTTTGGAGTCCTCGTACTCACTTTAGAGCTCAGTATATTCACCCATTGTTTCATCAATTACAGTCCCATGTTAACCCATTGTGGAGTCAAATTTTAGAAGGTTAGTCTTTTGTTTCCTAAATTCTCCAACCTATTTCTTTGCCATCTACCACTCATCATCACTTATTTCCACATCTTCAATTTTTTTGTCATCACTATCTTCAGTTACAACCTCTTTACCAACCCCATTATTATCACTAATCCTCCTTTTCCCTTTCTATTTATGTTTTGATGTTGCAACTTGTTTGCCAAACCCATTAACATCATCATCATCTTCTCCATCAAGATCGTAATCACTATCACCTAATTGCCTAGATCTCCTCTGCCCACAAGATTATTCCATGTTAAAGGTGACTCTAGCATTGGCTCTTTCCAATCATACTCAACTTGTTGTACAGTTTGCTGGGTTTTGGGGGGTTGACTATTTGGTGAACTTTCTCTTAAATATGGGGTACAAGGTCACCTTGACACTTTAAGATCTAGTTCTTGGGCTTAGGGATTGAGAAACATTGGCTGGTATTTTGATTGTGGGGCTTTGGGTGTTGGGATTCTAGGTTGGTAGTGTTTTAGTCTCAAGGTTTGCATGTTGGATCTCTAGGTTGGTGGGGTTTTGGGTTTTGGGTTTTTGTGTACTGGATTTCTAAGTTGGTGGGGTTTGGGTACTGGATTTCTGGGTTGGTGGGTTTTTGGCTTTTGGGTTGTGGTTTATGGGTTAGTGATGTGTTGGTATTATGGATTTGGATTTTGGATTTCTGAGAAGGTAGTTTTCTAGTTATGGCTTTTGTTTTAAGTGTTTGGGAAGCTACTCTTTTGGTCTGGGGGCTATGGGTTTAGTCCTTTTGAATTGAGTTTGTGAAGTTGCTTTTTAAGCTGAAGCTTTCTAGGTTGTTACTTTTTGGGCTGATGCTTTTTGGGATGTTGTTGTTTGGGGTATAGGTTTGGGCTAACTGCTTTCTTCTTCCTTTTGAGGATGGTTGGTTTGGTCCCTATTTGATTGTTCTTCTGGAGCTAGCAATGCGTCAGGCAGAAGTTCATGTCATCTATCTCATGAATAGTATACACATGAAATTCTTATTCATCCATACAGTGTTTTAGTATTTGAACTTACTCATCATCAGTAAATAATCTCCTCAAACCATTTTCCATAGAGCAATTAGGTATCACATAAAAGAAATCTAACACACCATCATACCCAATCTCCACACGGGTAATTCCTTTCACCTCAAAATATGACAATCTATCCACATTAATAGGTTCAAGGCTCATATAGCTACATCCTTCATATTTCTACTTTCTTCCTTTTACATATTTCCCACCATGGTGAAGATGAAGGATTATGTTGTCATCTCTCATGTTAAACACTTCGCAACAACATTTTAAACATGAAAACAATACACTTGATCAATATCCATCACAAACATGCAACTACAAACACAAAGATTCTTAATCAAATTTCACAACCCACTAAACCCTAACCTGTAAGTTCCCTATGTTTTCACGCATTGAGTTGTAATTTCACTCTTACTTGTCAAATTAGGTTTACATTACCGAATTTAAACTTAAATTGAAGCTACTTACCTTGTGCTTCTGCCAATTTCCAACACAGATATTCCAATTATGTGTCCTCCACAGTAAGCGTTGATTCTCTTTCGACTCTGCTTCACTAACAGTGTCAAATTATGCTTCCTCAATGACATGCCCACCGTTGGCTTTCTTCTCCACAGAAATTGCTTCCTCTTCGTTGAGATGTTTTAGTTATTGATGATCTTTTTTTTTTTTTTTAAGGAAACAAGAAATTGGTGATCTTGGTTTCAGTTGAGAGGGAGAGAGTTTTGTGTTTTATTGGTTTTCTTAACATAGGAGGTGAGAAAGAGGAAGAAAAGGCAAGTCAAAGCATTGGGTTTTTTTTATAAAAAAAAAACCAATTTAATAAGTCAACTCCCTTCAAAGGGTATTATAGTCAATAATTTATTACTCCACTTGGCACGTTATGTTTTAGCTGTACTCGTCATCATTAGACATGAAAATATTAAATATGTCAATAATAAATATTACTAATGTTCAAATTTATAGTATAATGTATTATTGTCCAAACAGTACTCAAAAATACAGTTTATTAGCATCCAATTTTCCAAAAGAAAATGGATAGAGAGGTGACTTGAACCCCAATTGAATTATGGTACATACCATATACCTAGTTATGTACACACCTATATAAAAGAGTGTGTACTATGTGTCAAAAATTCTTAAATATAAATATTTGTATTCTAGTATAGTACACACCCTTTTATATAGACGTGTACATAACTAGATACATGTTATGTACCATAGAGTTGAACCCTGAGCCGTTGGGCCACTCAATATGAAACTGAGAAAGAGGGAGCCCAAATCGCAGGAGCTCCGCGGTCTTCCAACCACTGTCATCGCCACCGTCTTCTCGGGGGCGGAGTGGAGATAGAGAATAATGGAGGGTGCACAAGCAGATGAAGAGACGGAAGAAAAGGCGGAGTTCGACGCATCCGAGATGGAATACGTCAGCTATGGAGGCGAACATCATCTACCTCTTATCATGCGTCTCGTCGACCACGAACTCAGCGAACCCTACTCCATCTTCACCTATCGCTATTTTGTCTACCTTTGGCCTCAGCTCTGTTTCCTCGTATGTCCTCCCTCCCCCCCGCCCCTCCCCTTTTCCTTCTTCCTCCTATTTTTTACTGCAATTTCTTTTTATTGTTCGTCTCAGATTGGTAATTTCTTGCTTTGATTTGTCCCTCTTATCATTTATTTTGTTTTCTGTTTTCTTAGTTTGAGACTTTATTTTGGTGAATTTTGCTCGTGCTGTCATTGGTAGGCGTTTCATAAAGGGAGATGTGTTGGGACTGTCGTGTGTAAAATGGGTGATCATCGCCATACATTCAGAGGCTACATTGCGATGCTTGTTGTCATCAAACCTTATAGAGGCAGAGGCATTGGTATGTACGCCCACCTTCCTATCTTCATCTGGTTGAGTCGTTTATTGGTATATTTATGGTTGGTTTGCCTGTATTTCAAATTTTCAATTCAAAATTCTCTGTGAAAAGGTTGGAAATAAAGCCGGTACTGGACTTTACATAGGCTTTTCATTCCTCTTCATTAGTACTCCCATCTATGCAAATGAGACCAAAAATATACAAAAATTACCGCAACATTTTCAAATATGACCCTTTGGACGCAAGTTCCATGTAGATGTTAAATGAGGGCACTCTTTCCCGAATTAGGTAGATTGTGGTTGATGAAGATACCTTTTGTGTGCCAGTATGCAGTGAGCTTCTTCTAGACTGGCGTATGACTAATGTAGCATCATTTAGCTATGTTTGGTTCCTAGTGATGTTAGCAGCAATGTAATTTGATTTTATAGTTATCCTGACCACCAGGATCACCTATCGGACTTTTCAAGTTAACTATCATACTTGTAGCGATCTAATAGTGGTTGCTGTATTCAAATTTGTACAATTTTGATTTTATGTGGTTGTTTAGTGGTGTTTCTGTATCTTGCCCATCTATCCTCCCTCATCTGACTATTTTATTTCTTTCCCATTTTTCCTTCTTTCTTGCGATATGTTGCGCTTGTATTTGCATTCAACCATGCATAGAGTTGATGTTTATCAATTTGCAGTATCCTTCATTATCCTCCAGAACACTTTACTTAAGCGTGGGGTTAGAGGGAGAGATTTGCTTTCCAAGGAAAATTCTATGTGTATTGAGAACTGGCTTGGGCTATGGCCAGGAGGAGTTTTTGTAGGTATTGCATTGACAATGAAAACTAGTCACATCCTTGCTGTTGTAGTTCATTTGGGCATTGTACAAATCCATACCCAGATAATCCTACCTAAGCAGCATATTTGGGGTTCAATGTTGAAGCTTTATCCCTGGATCACAGGATTCCCGAGATTCTGCTTCCATTATACCCTATATAGAAACTTCTGATTGCTACTACATAGAAAGGAAGCACAGTACAATTTAGAATGTGGCAACCTTTGGGCACCGTCATTATTCAGAAAGAAAAAGTGCTGAATAGGATTGTAGAACTTGGTATTTCTTTTGATTACGTTCTGTTGATTGACATCAGTTTCTAACTGATTTGCACCAGGCTAGCTCAACTGGTGCTTATCCAGCTGTGCGTACCTAAGTACAGGCTTGATTCTGCTTTTCTGTACTAAGGGTTTCCTTGTGGAAAGTTGTTGGTGCCTGTTGGACAGCGTGCTTTATGTGGCAATGACATCCACATCTCTTGTTATATCTGTTGCTTCTTCTGATTGCTCCTTTTCATTTGTTTTGCCAGCAACAGAACTAGTCACAAGGGCAATCAAAGTGATGATGGAATCTGGCTGTGACGAGGTATAGTCCTTTATTGTCTTACGGCATAACACTTGTAAATGCTGGCTAGGATGACTAGACTGTTGATAACGATTAGCGTAACATTTTCTTCCTGCTAAGCTGGGAAGGGGATTGAGACCGAGCGGTGGGAAAGTTTGCTTTATGTGCAAGAAAGGCTTACGTGTAATAGGCAAAATAGATCAGGCTATTGCTTTCAATGGTAGATCTGAAAGCCCTTATGTGATCTCATTCCCAACCAATTAAATTATTGCCAAGCATACATTTTATTTGTCATATAAATCAAATACAACACTATATACTGGAGACATTGCGTAACTGTCAGAAGTGCTAGAAATCTTTGTTCGGGTGGGATATGTTTCTGTTGGGCAAGTTCAACTTTGGCCAACGAAACTTTTGCCTGTTGCTGTGCTGCATCGTCTGACCCCTTAATTATTAGCCAGTCAACCAACTCAAAACTGGTATTGTGTAGGCTAAGACTTGATTTAGTTCACCTTTCCCATGGGGCATTCTGCTGTCACCCCCTCCTTTTTCCATGAGCATCCCTCCTACCAAAAGGAGCTTCAATTAGCCTTTCTCATCTCCTCAAACTTTTCTTATATATGCTAAGCTTACCAAAACCAAACTAGTAAGAGAGTTGGTCAGTGTAGTTTCTCAAAAATGAACATATATTTTGAATGCAAAAAAAAAATTAATATTATGTTCCAAAGATTTCTCCAGTTAGAGGAAAGAAGGGTATGCAATAAAACTGCGAGGCATGTTTGTAGTATTAAACATCTATAAGTCATTATCTCTTTTTTCTTAGTATTTGCTATTTAGATGAAATCCAAACTATAACCATTATCATATTGCCAATCTGGCCGCCTCTTTTATATCCGTTCAGTATGGTCTAAGCATATTGACAGTGATAGTTTTCCACATTCACATTGCTCTAACTTCTATCAGTTCAATGCAACTCAGCATTCTTTGGGGGGGGGGGGGGATCGAGCATAAACTAATTTGTAATAGATATGGCATCACCAATTCAGAACAGCTCAGCAGAGTGTTTGTGTTGTGGAATGAAAATGTCAAGGTTGAATGGTCAATCCTTGTGCTTCACAACATTCCAGTTTGTCCAAAAAATGGTGAACTGATGAAGCACCATCGTGTCAAGCGAGCAGTCTTCTCTATGAAAGCAGTTCTTGGATGCTTTATAGGCGAGGCATTTTCACGTGGTTACTGGAGATAATAGTGGTCCAGGCCCAAGTGTCTGCGTGGACATGTTTACTGCACCATGGTCTGGTTAAAGTACCTTGGTCTATGCTGTTGGAACTTGGAATCTGTCGTCTTTTTGGTGTTGACTCTCGAGAATATAGGCTATATGAGAAGTTTGAGGCTACAACTAGTTGAAGCTCATCATGAGTGTTAAATGTTAATTCAATAGAATTCGGTAGTTGAACCAACAGATGAAGATACGTGTAGCATATTGGCATTCCGATGTCAATAGATGGTTCATGATTGTGATACAGCAGAACTCAGAAATATGAACTCGATTGTTCAACTGACATTTGGATAGTGTAGGCCCACAAATTCAATTACCTATACTTGACCACTGCCTCTGTTCTCGTAAACTGTGATGTAGTAACCCAATATCATGGCATTGAGGATAAGCTCTCCAATTCAATTATGCTTTCCCTGGTAACAAGTTGTTAATATTTGAAAATTTTGAAGGTTACCTTGGAAGCTGAGGTCACAAACAACGGAGCACTTGCACTCTATGGTCGTCTGGGGTTCATCCGAGCAAAAAGGCTCTTCAGATACTACTTGAATGGGGTTGATGCATTCCGGCTAAAGTTATTATTCCCCCGTTCAGAAATGCACCCTTCATTGCATTTGCTGGCAGAACAAGATGGGCATGATGATCAAATCGCTATAGAGGGAGATGCATAGCTAGCAGTCTGTTTCTTGGAATTTTGGGGGTGTTCCTTCCCTTTTTGTATTTTTATTTTTTTTTTGGTTGTTTTCTTCTAGTATTAGAGATGCATTTGACATTTGCTTATAGGCTATGGTCCAGCATGTAAGAAATATAAATGTATCTACTGTTACGTGAATTTGTGTAACTTATGAAAAAATAAAAAATAAAAAAATAAAAAATAAAAAATAAAATAAAAAATAAAAAATAAAAAAATAAAAAACTAAAAAAATAAAAACAAAAAATACAAAATAAAAAATAAAAAATAAAAACAAAAAATAAAAACAAAAAATAAAAAATAAAAATGAAAAATGAAAAAATGAAAAATAAAAAATGAAAAAATGAAAAATGAAAAATGAAAACAAAAAATAAAAAATAAAAAATAAAAAAATAAAAAAATAAAAAAAATAAGTAATAAATAAATAAAATAAATAAAAAATAAAAAAATAAAAAAAAGTAAAAACAAAAAAATAAAAAAGTAAAAACAAAAAAAATTAAAATTAAAAAATTAAAAATTAAAAATTAAAAATTAAAAATTAAAAATAAAAAAAATAAAAAACAAAAATATAACAAAATTTGGATAACTTCATAAATTATCACACATTAATTATATTCTCATTATTTTAATCCATTTCAACACACAACATAAAAAATATATCCACTTCAACCTACTTCAACCAATATCAACCCACTTCAACCTACCTTAACCTATTTCAACCCACCTAAAAAAAAAATACGAACTTCAACCTATCTCAACACACTTCAATCAACTTCAACCCACTTCATCCTTTTGACCCACCCAATTTACCCACGAAAGAAATAGGCCCTAAGTCAAACAATTAATATGAATAACTAATTCAAATAGTTAACTGTTTGTCAAATGAAGTCCAAGCCTACAAAGTTGTATAACACCAACCACTACTAAAATCAACATGAGAGTCCTCCCAAGATACAATAATGTCTACCTTTTAGCATGTGCAACAGAAAGCTCGCACTACAATATGGAACATAATTTGGCAAGGCCACAACAATTGCAAATAATTCCCACATGTTTTCCGATAGCCATGAGAATCACATAAGAAGTGTGGAAAGATCCGTTCAATATGTGCTCAAATATGTCCAATCTTGCATTAGTCGAATTTCTCACAATCCCTAGCAATTTAAACGTAGAAAAGCATAGTCTGCGAATTCAAACTGGGCGTCCAGGACTACATAAAACTAACATCAACCATGCATATTTCCCTCCATGGTTTGTACAATTTTTCCCAGTTCAAACCACATAGTCAACTACATTTCAGGACTGTCGTTTGCTAAAAGGTTGGATTTGGTCCGGAATAATAGGTAGGCACATAACCAGCTCTTGGATCTGCACTCACCCCTGCAACTGGTTGTTGAGAAATAGGACGCTCTTGACGCATGTAGCCAGGCAGCGCGGTGGACATATAGGGTACATATGCCTCAGAAACACTGGTAGGGATGTTGCTGGCTGGTTGAACTGTGGCAACAGAATGCATTTGGCAGAAAGTTTGATATCCTTGATATTGGTATTCAGAAGCCAAAGCTGCAGAGCTTGTAGGACCGTAATACATGTTTATACTTTCAACACCCACCCCACCTGATGCTGATGTCTGAGGCAAAGGTGGAACTGGACCTTGCCCATAATGGTCGTTGTAATGCAGTTGAAGTTCACTGCTTGAGGATACCGTGGAACTCGAAGCATGACTTCCAGGAGTCTGGGCTTCCGAAGCCATAGCAACCCACTGAGCAGCCGTCATAGAAGACGAAGTTGCCATAGCTTGTGATTGTTGAGGCGCAATGTCGGATTGAGGCATCAGATTTGGTGCACAACAGCTATCTGCAGAGATGATTTCCAGAACTGATGTTCCATATCTGCCAATAAGACAACAGACAACCACAAGGTCTATCATGGCATCAAAGGGAACCAAATCAACTAGCATTAATCTTTTATTTATCGTCCTTAGACAGCCACCACAACAAATAGCTCCTGGAGCGAATCCAGGCACACAGTCTGGAATGATCCAATATATGGAGTCCTCATGGTTTCAAAATGTGACTGATCCGCAGCAGAACGGCTGCATTGGGAAGGTTTTGGAATTGGGCGAACTGTGTTTTCAACACGCGACAACTGTGATGTGGAACGCGATTGGTGCATTACAGCGAAACCGCATTTTGAATCCGTGGCCTTACTCTTAACAAGCAAAGAGGCTGTGCAATCATACTGAAAAAGAACCATTTATAGATATATAACTGAGTCTGCCATGAGATGAATTGAAATCCCCTACTCCAAAACTACTTTAAAACTTAAGCTTGTCAACCCTTCCAATAGTTCCCTGCTCAAGCCATGAATGCGTGTTAATATAATCAACTCATACCCTTAAACAGATTCTTGAAAATGAACATACCTGGCATGAGTATTGTGCTGATATAATCCTGGATGATCTAGGTGATATGTTTCAGGAACATATGATGGATCACTCTGAGGAAAAGAAGATTCTGAATGAAAGGGCTGCGAAGCCGACGTGCGAGTTCTTGCAACTGCTAATTGGTTTTGAGCAAGATGTAAAGGAGGAAAGGGAACTTCCTGGACATGAGATGAACTCGGGCGCAGTTGCATATTAGTATGATCAGAACCAGCAGAATACTGACCATGCGAAGAAGAGAAACCGGTGACCTGGGAGCTCAACCCCCTATCCACAGCATCCTGGAAGACTGGAGATGGCCGTGGCAGTGATGGTACAGTGATTGGACGAAACAGTGAGACCAGCTTATTTACCTATTTTTACATTAGATATGAGCAAAGAAATCAAAACCAAATAATTGACGAATAAAATGGATGGAAACAGCAAATTATACCCTTGAAAACCTACTTGTTCTTCGCTGAGAACTTGATTGAACTTGGATCTGCCACTGTAATTTTCTTTGATAACTTCTTTAAAAGCAACCTCTGGCAATGGCAAACAATCCCTGGCAATGGAAAACTTCACCTAACAAAATTGTTTCAAAAACAAGTTATTGGAAGGTGAACAGGTTCTAAGCCACATAGCATATGTGACTATACAAGGCATCAGCTAAGAAAGTTCCAAGCCAGAAATTAGCCCAATAACAAAAAAAAATTTGAGTAATCAGACCATGGTTAGGTTGATACCTATGACAACTGTACTCATTCAGATTAATATCATTACTACGCCCAGCACAATTTTCCTTACACGCAAATCCAATACCCATGAGAATTGGCAACTTGCCATTGTATGCCAAAACATCCAGCAACCACCAAATGATGCCCTAACAGCATTTCTCCTTGCTCTGCCGTCAACTATCTTCAAAATATAACCCCCTCCCCCCAGAAAAACCGATAAAAAAAAAAAAAAACCCAGTTCAAGGCATGATGGAAGCGTGCAAGAAGAAACACAAGCTAGAACTCAAGGATAGCTCACGGTTTAGGAGAACCCGAAGGCTATCTTTAAAAACTTCCAAGTGTTTTAAGTGACTTTGGATAGTTCTAAACTAGATGATTAGATAAGATACACCACTAATCACTAGCTTAGGGCCCTTAATCTTGGATTAGGATAAGATACACCACCTAACCAAGGATTAAGACTCTCTTGAACACCACCTTAATCGGCCTAATTAAGGATAAGCAAGATAAGTGTTTAAAGGAAACTTAAGACACAAAGTCTTTTCTCTCAATTCAAAAGTCAAAGTATATCTTTCAAAATGAACATCCAAGGCTCTTATATGGCCTTTAGTTTACACAAAATGAGCTTTCCTTCTAAGCTAGGAAAGTCATTAAGCTTACTTAAGCTACTTAGTACACGGTTTGAGCTTAAACAAGGCTAATCCGAAAGTTTAAGGCACAAAATACATGTTTATACTTCAAAAGACCTTTCCTAAGTATTAAGGAACTTAGGTGACTCATTTTCCTCTCTAGGAAGGTAATCATCTCATGGCTGCCACCTCAAAAAGCTGAAGAATGCAAGGCTGCCATGTGTAGCATGTGTGGCCGGTTCAAAGCTTGCAAAATGGAGGCTCCCCCTTGCTCCACGTGTCTTGCTCGTGTGTGGCTGGGTGGCAGGTTACTAAGCACCTCAAAATGACCAACAAGGCAGGCACACACCTCTAGCAAACCCATCTAGGAGGGAAAACCACATAGCTAAGTAACCGGGTGTCAAGGTGGCCGTGTGTGCCCGGTTTTGTTCTGCTTGGTTGTCACCTCAAATGCTGAGTAATCTGAACTTTCCTTACATGGAAGGAATCCTTAAGATGTCTAGAATACCCTCTCTTTTGAATCAAAGCATTTGGACGTCATTTGACCCTTGAAATAGGCCGAATACTCGAACCGTGCAGAATCTGGTCCAAAACAGCATAGGACTGAAAATGAGCTTTGGACATGAAAGCTAAGATCTTAAACTTGTAAGAACACCAAAAAACAGACGCTTAAACTTGGATTAAACTTGAGAAATCAGGTAGCAAAAACCGGATGAAAATCCGGATGAATAACCGGGTGCATCAACTTGAATGTTCTTCACCAAACGACTTATTTAGCTTTGGACTTGATTTCTTGATTGTTTTGGATCATTTGAACATTAATGGACCTTGTGGATGGGCCTCCATCAAGGCAGCAGAAATAGGAATGGAACTGGGGCTTACATGGATCAATTAGCTATTTAGCTCTAACATCCAATCTTAGTTACACTGAAAATCATCGGTCTAACCCAATAGCAATGGAATTTGTTACCACTTACAGAATCTAAAGTCCTGCCATGTGATGAGCCTTTAGGTATGTGGTAAAATAAATATGTTGACAAGCCACACCAATTTGCAGCAAACAAAGACAGCCTCTCCACAATTCAACTGTGGTGGTAAGGTGTCTTAAATCTTACGAACCCCATCCCCCCCCCCCCCCAAAAAAAGAAAAAGGAAAAAAGATAAAGAAATAAGAAGCCCCATGGTAGGTGGAATTTGCAGTGGTTCGGTTTGCTTGTTTTATTCCCAGCAGAAACTTGCAAGCAAATCTGTCTGGTCTGGCGCCTTACAAAGTGAAATAAGAAAATATTCACCACCTCATCTAGGCATGCTGCACGCCTATGTTACACGGACTCGGGTATGGGGTGTCGGACACGGATACGGATCCGAGTGTTCGACTCGTCAAAGCTCTAATTTTAGAACACAGGGACACCGTCCAAAATTTGGACACGGAAGTGAGGACCCATAATTTTACATAGGAAAGTTGCAATTTCAAGTTAATCTACTTAGAATATTTCAATAGTTACAAGGTTGTCAACTTGCCAAACGGTTGAACATTAAAAATCCATTAAAATAATAATGAAGAAAGAAATAAAAAGACCATATCTTCCTAATTTTTTTCACCCTTGGTCCTTTAGAGTTTGGATAAGGGTCCAACAAGGATCCCATGTCCTATTCGCAGAGTGTCGTGTCCAACACGGCTACGGCGGGGCAAAATGGAGAATCCGGGTATCATAGTTGCACGCAAAGATTGCAGCAAAACTTCTACCCAGCCATCATTTCACAGCATTCAAACTAGCATAGTCAGCCCTTCCCACAGAGCACTCTTGGCACATTTTCTTATTGGAAGTGACAACATAAGAATATGACACTCTTAATATGTACGAAGCTCCAAGTTGAAGGGGATGAAAGGAAGAAAGCTCCCTAAAGGAAACTACAGAAGTAACTTTCCAACAGAGTGGTCTTTTGCCTCGTCACCAATGAAAAATAAAATCATCAACTTGGGGCCTGTTCTTTTCGATGGTAAATCCACATTTACCAAGTGCTACCAACTTTTTTGATTTGTCATTAGAGAGATGCGTCGTTTTCTTCGTGGTTTGCCCTCCTTGAGCTTTTTTGCCTTATTTTGATTTATTTATTAACTTGAATATTTACAGTTTTTGATGCAAGCCATTTTCTTCCTAACTTAGTGCCCTTCCTTTTTATTATTTTGTCTAATTTTCCCTCCCAGCCTTGACCTGTAGTTGGGGAAGTTATATTATTTAAAAGAGTTTGGATTGTGCCATGAGTGATAATCTTAATTGTTTTTATAATTGTTTCTTTAGTGCTTTGGTTGTTAGTGTGTATTTTTTTTGTTTGTGTGCCGGCTTGTTAGTGCAAGATCAATATTTTAGTTGACTATCACTTTTCTATTTTTTATTTCCTTTAGTCCTCTTTGTTGTTATTCTTACGATTACTACTCCCTTCTCGAGTGGCGAATAATGTAGGAGAGAATACCTACCCTCCAGGGGGGAGGGGTTAGGAGGAGAAATAGGATCGATCGGATGCGTTTTGCATTGTGGAATATTGAGACTCTTATGACAAAATCTATAAAATTAGTTAAGGCTTTGCATAGGCGTAATATTAACATAACTTGTATTCAAAAAACTAAGTGGTGGGTGCTAAAGCTAAGGTGATTGATGGTGTATAAGCCTAGGTGTTCAGGCTTTTATAGAGTAAAAGCCAAAAATGGAGGTGGCATTTTAGTCCATGAGTTAGTGGAGCAGGTTGTTGAGGTGAGGCATAAGAGTGACTGCATTATGCCTATCAAGTTGGTCGTGGGTTCAAAGATCTATAATGTAGTAAGTGTTTATGTGCCTCAAATAGGGTTGAGGGAGGATATTAATAGGCTATTCTGGGAAGAATTAAATGAGGTTATCCAAAGTATACCACAGATAGAAAAACTTTTCATTTTCATTAGGGATGATTTTTAACTGACATATAGAAAGAGAAGGGGATGACTATGAGATGATACATGGCGGTTTCACCTACGAGGAGAGAAACTATGGAGAGGTCTCTATTTTGGACTTTGAAGTTGCATACGAACTATCAATTGTTAACTCCTATTTTAATAAAAGGGAAGAACACTTGGTGACTTTCAAGAGTGGCAACACTATGACACAAATTGATTACTTTTTGATGAGGGCGAATAATAGGAGGATGAGCAAAAATTGTAAAGTGGCACCGAGTGGATGCTTAATCACGCAAACACAAGCCATTGGTTATGAATTTGGAGATTAAAATTTTAAAGAGGAAGAACAGAAGTATTGGTAAATTTAAAGTTAAATTGTTAAGACTATTTGAGAGGATCACAACAAAAGATAATTGAAAATTAGAAATGGATGCAGGCAAAATGTGGTGAGAGGTGGCGGAATGCATTCAAAGGTCGGCTAAGAAAATCTTATGAGTCTCTTAAGGGGGAAGTGGAAGAATGAAAAGAGCTTGGTGGTGAAATGAAGATGTGAAGGTGAAAGTCATGGTGAAACAAGAGGCATACAAAGCTTTTAGTAAGTAGGAGAACACAGGAGGAAACAGAGGTTAATAAAGTGCGATACAAGATTCCCTACTTCTGCTCTTCAGCCAACTCTATTCTTTGGCCGCCTGCTCTCATCTTCTTCAGCAATCTTCTATAGTTTTGTTGTTCTTCGGCCGCCTGCTCTTCTCTTTCATCTCTAATGACAGCTCGGTTTCTTTGTCGGGTCCCTACAGTTTTTTTTTTCCCGTTTCGTGTTTGTGAGTGACCAATTCTTTGTGTGACTGAGGATATGTGTTTTTCTTTTGGGGTTTTTTTCCTTTTCCTGTGTGCGTTTTTTTTTAAATTCATAAAATGTAATTAGTTAATTGTAATCTCTGGTTATTCATTTGTTGACATTGATTATTAATTTGTTATTGAATTAGTGTTATTTGGGACTGAGTTAAACGGAGGATTCAAACCCAACGGGAAATCCTTCGGATTCGGCTTCCTCTAAATCTTTGGACCCGGAAAGGAAGTATGAGAAACAAGATCCAACAAATAGAAATAATTTCTTTTACAACTCTTGTGGAGTGAGAACCACCGGGGTTTTTTTGTCCCAAACAACATCTAGTTGGTGGACACCGAAACACACTAGCTTATCAAAAGGTCCTTGAACATGTTAAAAAGGAAATTCAAGATTACATGGACATAAAAAGGCGAATAAAGAAGCTTATGATATGTCTAAACACTTGCTACAAAGCTATTTTGATGAAGAGGATGATGATGATGATGAGTGTGTTGAGATGCCTAAGGCTAAGGGTGGAAAATTCACAAGTGGTGGATCAAAAGGTAGTAATAACATGTCTTCAAAGAGACCAAAGACGAAAGGTCCATTAGATATGTTCTTTACTCCTAATCCTCCAGATGTTGTGAAGGCAAGAACGGAAGGGAGGGATCAAGGAAGGCAAAAGACTCTAAATGAGACGTGTAGGAAAGAGCTAAGGAACAAAGTTTGTAGGGGTATTGCTAGATTCTTCTATGATGGTGCTATTCCTTTTAATTTACTTACACTTGATAGTTTTCATGTCATATGTGAGTCCATTAGTCAGTTTGGCCCGGGTTTAAAACCACCATCAACGTATGAGACAAGGGTTCCTCTCCTCAAGAAAGAAGTTGAGGATACCGAGAAAGCAATGATAGAGAACAAGAAAGAATGGGCTCAAAAGGTTGTTCAATCTTATCCGATGGATTGCATGATTCCACGGTTCAAAAAGACATTGTGAACTTTCTTGTGAACTCTCCCAAGGGTTCCGTCCTTATTAGATCGATGGATGTTCCCAATGTTGTAAAGGAAGCAAATTTTCTATTCAAAATTCTTGATGATTTGGAGGAAGTTGGAGAAAGACTGTGGTGCAAGTGGGACGGACAATGCATCTAATTATGTCAAGGCGGGTAAGAATCCTTTTCTTTTTGAGTGACCTGAATTACTCTGTTACATTTTTAGTTTCTAACTTCATTCATGTTAAAATAAATTTATGTAAGGAAATTACTAATGGCTAAGAAGCCACATCTACATTGGACTCCACGTGCTGCACGTTGTATTGATCTCATCTTAGAAGATATTGGAAATCAAATTCCAAAGGTCAAGATTGCATTAAAGAGCATGTTCATCAATGCTTACATCCATAGCTCAGTTCCTCTTCTTAACACGATGAAGCAGTTCACAAGTCAAAAAAAAATTCCATAAACCAGCTATCACAAGATTTGCCACTTCCCTCATCACTCTTTCTTCTTTTCATAAGCAAAGAAACACCTTGAGAAAGATGGTAACTTCGCAAGGATGGAATGAAAGCAAATGGTCTCCGGAAGCAAAAAGGAAGAAGATGGCATCCTACCTTCTACAAGAGAGCTATTGGAAGAATGTTCTTTATTCTCTTAAGTTGACAACTTTTCTTGTGAGGGTTCTTCGCATTGTTGACGGAGAAAAGAAGACTCCAGTGGATTATATTTATGAGGTCATGGATAGAGCTAAGTAAGTCATTGCTAAAAGCTTTGGACATAAAGAAGAGAATTATGAAATGGCATTTAAGTTTATTGATGTAAGATAGGAATGCCAACTTCACCAACCTTTACACACGGCCGGCCATTTCTTAAATCTGGAAATTTATTATTCAAACCTAAGCATTAAAGATTGTAGTGAAGTTGTCAAGAGTTTATATGATTGCATAGCAAAGTTGGTTCCAGATTTGGGACCTTAAGATAAGATTCTCCAAGAATTGAACTTGCACAAAAATGCTCAAGGCCTCTTTCGGACGAACATGGCCAAAAGACAAAGGAATGCTCTAGCTCCTAGTAAGAATATTAGATAAGCTTGCTTATATTTTTCTCTTTTGTTTTCCTTGAAAAAAAATACTGTCATAGAAGATTATTTTTCTATTTTATTTTCTGCTAGCTGATTGGTGAAGTAACTATGAAGCTGAAGCACCTATTTTATTTTCTTTTTACCGGCTTCACACTAAAAAGAGAAATCGATTAGCACAATTTCACTTGAATGACTTGGTTTTTGTCAAAGCGAATCGTGCTTTGAGGCATAGACATGAAAAGAGTCCATCCATGGATCCCATCCTCTTAAAGGACATCGATGAAAGTAATGAGTGGTTGCTTGCAAGGATGGATGGTGATTCAGACGATGATACTCTAGTATTTGAGGATAATAATTTGACATGGTTTGATGTTGCCCGAGCCTCTGAGGCAGATGAGCCTAGTTATTACACTAGGCGTAGAGCATCTCAACGAAGCACCGTTAAGCAAGGCTCTCCTTCTAACAAGGATAAAGGAAAGGAGCACGCCTCATCTTCTAGGCCTCAGGGACGATTTCAATTAGTTGATGAGGATGAAGATGAGGATGAAGGTGAGGATGAAGATGGTGCAGAATATCAAGATGAGGAGGAAGACATACGAGATTATGATGTTAGTGGATTTGATCATGTTGATCCTGAGCACGTGGTGTTGGATGATGATAATGATGATGATGATGATGTCTAGTTGATCTTAAATATCTTTAAGAACTATGTTGTCCATGTTTTCTTTCATGACTATGCTTGTTTCTTTGTTTCTAAACTTCTACTAAGTTCTTGTGTGTGTGTTTTTACTTTTTTAGAATATTGTAATGCTAAATTAACGTATTGTGGACTATTTACAATACTTTTAGTACTGATATTGATGTCCAATTGTTTCTTTGATGCCGCTATTTTACTCCATTATCATAAATAAGTCATGAAAATTGTTTTCAAACCTTTTTTTGGCTAAAAAAAGGATTGCATCCTTGAGGCGCTCGCCTTCACCTCACACCTCGCACATCGGGACATTTTGCACCTCAGTGCGCCTCGCGCGTTTTCAAACTAAGATTAAATGTACAAGGGAGACAATAATTACAACTTTGGGGGGGGTATAGATGACTTGCTTATAGATATTGGACTTCATCAAGGGTCACTGTGCCCTTTCTTTTTTACTACGGTCATGAATGAGCTCACTAAAGGGATCAAGAAAAGGTAGCATGATGTATGCTATTTGTTGATAACATAGTACTTATCGATGAGACGAGGGGCAGGGTTAACAATAAGTTGGAGCAGTGGAGAGATACTATAAAGTCTAAAGGTTTTTGGTTGAGTAGGTCAAAGATTGAATAATTCAAATGTCGATTCAGCGAAGGGTTTCAAGACGAAATTACCATTGGAGGTGTTGTTATACCAAGGATTGAAAAGTTCAGATATATAGGCTCCATCATTCAAGAAAAAGGAGATATTGATGGGAACATTAACCAACGAATAAAGGTAGGATGCAAAAATGGAAGGATGCTTCACGACTGCTATGTGACAAGAAGATCCCACCAAGACTGAAGGGAAGGGTTTATCATATGGTTGTTAGACTAGCATTATCATATGGTGCGAAGTGCTGGCCTATCAAGAAGTCTCAAATCCCAAGGGCGAGGGTCACGTTAGATGTGTGGCCATATCAGATCAGATAGGATTAGAAATGCAGTAATTAGAGATAAATTAGCAGTTCCATCTATAGAGGATACAATTAGAGAAGCTAGACTTAAATGGTTTGATCATATAAGGAGACGATGTATAGATACACCAGTGTGGAGATGTAAAATGATTGTTCTTCTAGGGTGTAAAATGGGTCGAGGGAGACTAAGGAAGAGTTGGGGCAAAGTGATTAGACACGATCTAAAGACTTTAATATTAATAGAGGACATGACTCAGAATAGAAGGCTATTGAGGTCTAGGATTAAGATTGCAAATTTCAGGTACTTTAGCTTAATACTTACTTGCCCTTCTCTGGGGTCCTGAGGGCGAAGGAACTGGTGGTGCATGGCTCTGACTTTCACTTATCATGCATTTCTAGTAATTTTTTTGGTCGTGCGTCTATTGCTTATTATGTATCTTAGTTTTATTTGTGGCACCGCGCTTATCTCTGATGTTTATTTACTGTTGGCTTGGTAGTTTTTGTTTTTTTGCTCTCATTTTGTATCAAAAGATTTTCAACTCCAAAATGTTTTCTCAAATCTTTTTATGGATCCATTGAAATCAGCCTCTTTATGTATAATGATACCTTCAAAGATAAGACCGCGTACATCTTGATCTCCCACACCCCATGCAAGCGGGACTCACACTAGCAGCACATTAGGAGTTGTTGTGTATCAACTTTTACCAACTCTTTTCAATTCTTACGAAAACTCTCCAACTTCTACCAACCTTTACCAATCTCATTAAAATTTTCACAATTTGTAAATTGTCATCCGAAAAGTAATTATTCTTTCAACCACAAAAATACAATTTAGTTATTTTTTTAGGTTGGTGCATTGAAGGAGGGCATAGCTAAAATTGTGATTTTGTATTATTTATAGATGTGAATCTAATAACGCCGTGCCTTTTTTTTACACCAAAATTACCATTTCACTCTTATTTCAACTATACGCTGCCATTTTTTTCCCCCAGCATATGTCGTGCTAAGTTTAAGCATATGCTTGTAATTTATATCATACCAACTCAGATATAAAATCAATATAGAAATACACACGCACACACACATGTGCTTGTGTGTGTGCATGTGTGCGCGCGCTTGTGTCTATATATATGTCTATGTAGTACATATATATATATATATATATATATGTGTGTGTGTGTATGTGTGTGTGTGCGTGTGTGTGTGTAAACACACACACACACACACACATATACATAACACATAACACAACGCATAACACATAACACAAAATACATAATACGTACATATATATATATACACACACACACATTATACATAGACACACACACACACACACACACATTATACATAGACACACACACACACACATCTATATATGTTTTAAATATATAAAAATTATACATATAAAAATTCCATCAATCGGTACATTAAGAAATGTCATCAGTAAATTAAAAGTTGTAAACATAAAAAAATTTACAACACTTACATATTATTAAAACAAATATAATCCACAAATTTACCAAAATTTAGTTAGTTTTTTAATTATGACAAATATTATGCCAAAAACTAAACCAAAAAAAATCTCCACTCCTTTTCATTTCTTACCAACATCTTCCAAGTTCCAACTCTTACCAACTTTTATCAACTTCTACCAACTTCTTCCAATCTTTCCTAACCTTAACCAATTTTTACCAATCATTCTAAAAAATATCAACTCTTTCCAACTCTTACAAACTTCTATCAATCTTTACCAACTTCACCCATTTACCGACCTATATTTACCAACGACAATAACAGGCCCTTAGTCACACATACAAAGGCCTGTACACATCAGGTCATTACCGAGAAGTTCCTCTGAGCTTCCATTTTTCAATTATTAATGTTTGTCTTTGATTTTCCTATAATTATAATAGTAAAGGGAATACAAGTTCACAACTGAAAATTCCAGGGTGCTTTTCCACTTCAACACCTTCAATACTCTGAAATGGCAAGACAGGAAACACCCCCCCCCCCCAAAAAAAACACACAAAAAAGAGCATATGTATGAAGAATAAACTGCTAGTCCTGGATAAAGCTGATCGGCCACCTATACAAAGCAGCCACACTTGACCAGAAAGAGGGGAAAACACTTCATTACCATGATTTAGCATTGATCAGACAGACAAAGGAACTTAACAACGTATCAGACAGCAACAAAAATATTAGCCTAAAATGAGTAGGAAACGATCAACACTTGGATCCAGAAGTACATCAGCATGATGTCAGCAAGCAAACACCAGCAAAGGACAGGGAGTTTGTTACCTGAGCTGGAAATCTGCCTTCAAAAGCGAATGGTTCAATTGCCAACTTTCCAATAGAATCAGCAACATAACGCCCATAGAGAAGCTTTACATCAAAGTCAAATAAGAATAACTTTGTATTTGGCATAATCTTCTCTACAACAGCCATCCTAGAAGCTGGAAGACCAAAGACCCTGTAGATAAAGCAGTCTGGTTTGGTTTTAGAATTGCACATGAATATATATCCAGCAATTGGATCCCCTGTATCCATTCTGGCTTTTCCTATAATGTCCCTGTTGAAACTGAAAGCAGGGGCAGAAGTATTTTTAACATTTGAATGACCATTTTGAGAAAGTATAGAAGAATCAGTGAAAGCTGAAATAGTGCTTTCATTTGAAGCCTTCATCTTTGTCAGTTGAATGACTGCTTTCCTCTCTTTGTCCACTGTTTCTGTGGGACCCTTTGTGTCACTGTCTCGCTTATTGAGCAACCCTTGGATTTTCTGTTCATCACCTTAGCATATACCACAAAATCTGTAAAAGAAACATAATGCTCTAGAAGGGCTGAAAATTACAAATTCCAAATGCATACCACAGCAGTGATCTCATGCACCTCATATCATCACTAAACTAGTCAAACTGAAAGTTCACTTTCTTTTCCCTCAGAAATTCAAAAGAAAGTCAATCAGTACCCTACACTCCCATTCAGGAAGACCGTAAGGGACCCCAATATAAGCAGCCAATCAGTCTTCTCTAAATCTAAGGTCAACTGAGATATCATTTATGCAATTAGGGGGTATAACCAACCAAAGTATGAACACAGGGTATCAGCCCACATAATCTCACTCATACACATGTTCAAAAGTCAACTTGATAATGGGCAATCATTAACAGCTCATCATAAAGGGAATTCAAATGATTTGTTTCAGCAAAGTATGTTCTCTTTCAAATGCTTTCCATAGTTGAAGCCTGAAAAGTAATGGCTTCATCAAAAAATTACCTGACTTACTATATTTCTGGGACCAAACAACCAGGTAACCACAAAATCTTAACGCTTAATCCGTATGCAGCTGCTACAGGGGCCTTGACATTTAGAATGCAACAAGCAACCAGCTAAGAGGTCCTAAGCGATTCTGAGGAAAGGCTTACTTAGAGCCCTGAAGGAGGACTCGGTCAATCATCAGGGTTCAGAGCCATTTCCAGGATTCAAATCAAATGGGCTGAAGGAATTGATCTCCAATCATAGGAACTTGCTAGGGCAGAAAAATTAGCAGTGTGAATAAAGCTATATCTCAAGCAAGGATGATATATGGCCGATGTAACATTCAGTTTTGGTGCTCTTGCTGAAATTTTAACAATTTCGGAGGAATAAGAACCAGCACTTGTGCAAAAATGGTATGGCTCTGCATAATTTTTGCATCGGTTAAGCACCAGAAAGCAGGGATAAATCTGCTCGTCACTTAGCACAATGCAAAGCCTCAAAAACCACTAAGGTATTCACTTCCATTTAACATCATAACATTTTTTGTTCATAGGAAATTGCAATGGCCCTTCCATGCATATTTCAATGTGCATAAATGCATGGTCTCAAAGAGGACCGTGATACCAAAAGATGTATCACCACCATTACTTCACTTTTCTATTCATACAAAGTTGTAAACCAAACAGGCTTGCACAAGCAAGAATCCATCTCTCTTGGAGAAGTTCTGATAGAAATGCGAAGCTCGGATCTTTTAAAAAGGCTTCCAGCAACAAAAATCACCATTAAAATTGAAAAATACTACACTACTGATTGGTATGGACAGAGTAATGATTCCATTGCTGATCTGACCGGACATGTTATATCTGAACACCACATATTTATGAGTATTGTCACCAAACAGGATTGTATAAGATAGCAATTTGCTCCTTCGTGTTCTTCTACTAGTTACTGGTAAGTACATGTTATGTATAGTTTATGTATAGTTTACTTGCCGATCCTTGTCCTCCCTACTCCCAATATGATGATAATTGATAGGTCCTTTCTTTTGTACAGGATTACTCCAATTTCTTCAAGGCCACTAGAATTGTCTCCAATGTAAGAGCTGGTATTAATTACATGATAAATATTTCATCTTAAATGTTTTTGCACATGACTGCACACCAAGCAATTATCAAGAAGAAATTAACTTATAACAAGCCATGAGGCATAACCCCAGAATATATTCCAACATACGAACCAAATTCTGTGCAGCAACGTCCAAAACATACTCAGTGATATCATAGCAGCATACTCAGTGATATCGTAGAAGCATGTTCCTTGTTATGACAGTACTCAGTACTGGTTCATATTCAAGTGTCAGAATTGCAATTTAACAAATATTTTGCATGTTTTGGCCCATGTTATGGGGTCCAAGCTTCCATACACAAATTTATGCCCTAGAGTAACAGACCATATAACTCTAGTCAAATCCAAGTTAAGACCATAATCAAAATGAAACGCCTTGCAGCCATCATAAGGATGGCAACATGAGAAAAGAGCCATCTCTGTCTCAATGTAATTGGGTTTGTTCAAGAACCAACTCAACCAAAACCTTAAGCTAATGGTTGAAGGCTCAGGAATAGGTTCATATTCTAACTCGCCCCTTCACACGAATGCCCTTTGGGCTTGAAGCATGGATATTGCAAAGGCTCCCCATACCTTGCGCAATAAACCAATATGGGGGCTACAGAGATTTAAACTCAAGACCTCTCGCTCAGAAAGGCTCTGATACCATATTCAAGATCCAACTCAACCAAAAGCTTAAGCTAATGGTTGAAAGACCAGGAATATGTTTATACTCTAACAGTTTCACTCTCACTATGTTGGGTATGGTGCGCCGCAAGGTAGTGCAACACAACATATAGTTTATATAACGAAAATGAGCAAGGCTATACTGTCTACTACAATTCATTGCATTGCATTAGCCTGCTCCTCCGTCTGGCCTCCCACAACTAGGATGCCATCATGCCACTCTGCAATTTGCACCATACTCTGGTAACCCCCATTCCTCCCATCCTCACTCCTCCTCTTCTCTGAACGATTATAGAAAATCGACCAAGAAGCAGGAAAAGACATGTAGGTATCAAACCCTAGAATCTCTGAACGATTATAGAAGGAAGTACAAAACAAATGGGCAGACCATATAATTAGCAATAATATCAAGCAATCCATTAATGAAGCAAATGCGAGATGGCAGAAGAGAGGGAGACGGAGGGAGAGGGAGAGGGAGGAGGAAGTACCGGTCTAATGGAGGTCGTGAAATGCGAATCTCTAAAAATTAGGGAACGAATGGGAGGGCAAGAATGCAATTTATTGTATGCATACGGGAGTTTGTGCTATTTGAGCATTCTCCGTAGAGTTTCGAATTTTGAAACTCTTATTTGTCACATCAATAAAAGTTTCACAATTTTAAAATTTATATTTCATTACTTCTCTAACTTATGAAATTTAATTTTAATCATTCAATAAAAATATTTGTCATGGACCCACCTTATAACAACAACAAACTCCCAATGTGGGTCCCGCTTTCGCGGGGTCTGGGGAGATTCAGCTGTAGGCAACCTTACCTCTACCACTATTCCTACCCATAGAGAGGTTGATTCCATAAGATCTACAAAACAGTTTTGAGAAAAAGGTTTGAAGAGAAAACGATTTCGAAGCCATTGACCAACGTAAGAGAAAAGGGGAGGGGGAAAAGGCTCCGGATAAGCGAATAGATAGGTAGCGGAGACATACCTCAACAAACTAGGGGCGCTTGGTGCCGTGACATCTCGGGAAAGCACAACCTGCAGACAAGCAAACCGAAACCCTACCCACCCCACACCGCCTAAGCTACTGTCACCTACGGATCCGCTCCCCTACAATCAGGGACCTTAATCTTGTCCCGCCACAAACTCCTATCCTGAGTCATGTCCTCCGTGAGACTGACAACTCTCAGGTCCTCTCTAACCACCTCTTCTAGGCTTTTCTTCGGCCTACCCCTCCCTCTCTTACCACCGGGGGGGTTGATACTCTCGCACCTTCGCACCGGAGCGGCCACGCTTCACCTCTTCACGTGACCGAACCATCTGAACTTCGATTCCCTCATCTTCTCCTCTATGGGGGCCACTCCAACTAAGCCCCTAATAACCGCATTCGTGATCCTATCCAACCTCGTAAAACCACACATCCACCTGACCATCCTCATCTCAGCTACCATCAACCTTTGGACCTGCGTGGAGACACACAACCTATTTTTTAAATCATTTAAAAATTATATACTTACTTCAAAAAAAAGAAACAGCAAAAAAAATATTTTAAAAAGCCAAACGGTGACTCGAGGGGAGACACGCACAGGCGTGCTCCCCAGCGTGTCACACGCGTTTCAAGGCAACTAGGAGACAAAAATGGCACGCAGCAGACACGCAGGCCCCACCCTTGGCCTCGCGTGTCTACGGCTGCTAGTGGCCTTAGGTTCTATGTCGTTGACATGAAAAAAAATTGCATATAATTTATTTTATTTTTTGTTAAAAAAATACACACATCACATTGATAACTTCCCACTTCCTCAACAGTTACTTTAATTTATTTTTATTTTTAAATTAAAATCAAATTTGATTATTGTTTTAAAAAAAATAAAATCACATTTGATTATTTGAATAAATTGGCTTAAGAAAAAGATTATTTTTCTAGTTGGTTAAGATTTGTGCACTATTATATTTGCTTTTGTTCATTTCGTCTGTTTCGTTTATCCGTCTCAATTGCAAAGTTTGTTTAATTAAGCATTTACTTTTGTTCAACTCCATCTCAGGGGATCTTTTTTGGGTTTAAAAGTATGTAGTAGAATTTACGTGATTAAGGTTTGTGTAAATGAATTTTGTAGTGTTATTTATGATATAAGTCATGTTTATAGAATTGTCTAGTATCGCATGCCCATTCGATCATGAGATATGAGAGATTGTTCATTATGATTTGTATGATGTATGTTCATTATACATCTTACTAATATTCACTAAAAATAAGATGTTTGTTCATTATCTATTGTGAGATTGTTCTTTAAGATTGACCAATTTCTTCACCTATTGTTTCAATAATATTCATTGAAAGTGCATTATTTACTCATTTGGTTTGTAAAGAATGATAATTGAGTTCACCAATTGAATGCATTCAAATACCGGTAATTTTTTATGTAATTATTACAAATGGTACACTAAAGGGAATTTAAGTAATTGAATAAAGTTTAACAAGAACAACTATTCTGTGGATGCTGAGGAACAAGATGGTAAAAATTACTGAAGTAAATTTCAACATAGTAGCAATCAATGATTAAAAAAAGCAATTAATTACAATCGTAAATGAACAAAAGCTTCTTATTGAAAAGAAGTTGTTCATGGGATGACTAGAAGTTTCAGTTTGTTCATTGGTTGACTAGAAGTTGTTCACTAAAAGTCAAACTCCTCACAAATTATTTATTGAAAAGAAAATATGAAGACCGAGACTAAAACTCTTGTCCATTCATCGTAAACCTTGCCATTGTGTAGTCGGTATGCGAATATAAAAAGTTCATTGATCACAATAGTAGGATATTTGTTCATTAAGTATCTTGAGTGAATAAATATAGTTTATTAGGTATACTAATTACATTTTTTTCACTTAGCCTAGTTTCATCCTTGTATGTTTGGTAATGTTTACTAAAAGTAAGATATTTGTTCATTATACATATGGAGATTGTTCATTTATATGACTAATTAGTCTATTGGCTGCTTTAATAATGTTCACTTAAGGTGGACTTTTTTTGTGGTGTAAGAAGATTAATTGAATATGTCTAGTTGACCACATCTTGTATGTTTCCATTTGCATCAAGATTATTAGGAATATTACACATTAAATAAAAAATTAAAGTTCATAGTAATTTAAAACATTTTAGCAAATAAATATTTTTTGGGTACCATGAACAACTAGCATGAGTCACATGACACAACTTATTGAACAAACTTTGGTTTCTTAGCAATCAATACAATTGTAAAAGAATAATGATTATGGTGATGAATAAACATGCAAACATAAACCTATGAAGGAGTCAGGCTTATAGACCCTAACAATTATAATCAAGTACATCATCACTTATTCAAATGTTCTCTCGCTTCTCTTTTTCTCTCTACCCTATACTTTTATGCATCGTCCACGTCTTGATGCAGATCATGAACATAAGGTTTCTGGATATAAATAGTTTGACGACCAAAACTTGATATTGACCCAAAGAATTGGCTGCTTTTCTTCTCTCCTCCTTGGCTTACTTCTTCAGGCTTGCAATTCCAAACAAAAGCGAATGAGAAACATTCAGATTACAATGAAGATTCCATTATAGTCTAGACAGAGACAAGCAAATTTCTTAGAAACAGTCAACATTAGATTCCAAAATACTAGTCATGTGAAAACGAAGCGGACAAGCATATTTTTTAGAAATACTTGTGTACCGATGTTCCTTATTTAGGCACATTAAGCTTTAAACTAGCGATATGAAATAAGTTTTATTCTAAGAATGAACAAAAGCCAAGTGACACAATGAACAAACTTTGTTTAAGCTTGTGTAGCCATGTTCCTTATTGAGGTGCATTGAGCTTGGCAGATGACTTCCAAATCTAGTGAACAATTAGAAGTAATAAATTGAACAATTATAACTTACACATAGCGCAACCTTGGCAGATTACATGACCCACAAACATGGTGCATTGGGTCATGGTTATTCAGCAGAGTGAACAAATAGTACCAAAAAAATGAACAAAACCAAATATGACATTAAAACAATTAGTAACTAAACGAGCAACTAAAAATTCGATAAAATATGTTGGACTAGACTAATCGAACTACTCTTAGTGAACAAATTGAACTACATAAATGAACAATCATATCTTCTCGGATGCATAATACATCCTAAATGTAAATATTAATACTACCTTTTCCTTTTTTCCAACGATTAATTTTTATAGATTTAGCTGAAAAATTCTAGGAAACAAAATTGTAATAACAACATCACTGCATTTAGTGAACAAAGAGAAGCTAACAAATGAACAATCAACTCTTTATTGAGATATAATCTTTTGGGACTCATTTATTAACATTCTAAATCAAAAATAATGATATCTTTATGGATGATTTTTGCTTTTTAAAGTTCATATCATCAACTAAGAAAAATCCTATCAATTAGCACAGTCAACAATCAGATAGCATGGAAACCCTACATGAACAAAGAAAATGTCAATAATGTTGTTGATTAAAATAAATCAAGAAGATGCAAGTTTATACCTGTTCTTTTAAGTCGTTCATAGGTTTTAGGTTGCTTTTGAACTTATGGTCATCCATGGTGTTTTCTTGAATGATTTCTCCATTTTTGTCAGAATCGTATGGGCCAAACTAACATCAAGTACAATTGGAAACGAGATCGAGATGAAAGACTTGCAATTAATAAGAATCAATGTTGAATGAATCTACAGCCATACATATTTGCAAGAACGAAGAAGAAAGATGAGAGAGAAGGGGAAGGGAGAGAGAGAGTGAGTGAGATCTGGGAGTTTTTTGTAAGTATAATGGCATCGTGGGAGTGGGATTGTGAGAGTTATTTAAGGGTTTATTATTTTTAAAATATTTTGATGATGTAGATATAGGGCTGATGTGGCAAATAGGAGTATATACTCTTGGGTGCAAGATATATATATTGGGGGAAGAAGCTGCATTGCCACCTAATGAAGTGGTAACTGGTAACAACATTTGTGGGAGTTTCAAAAAATTTTAGACTCCACACTTCCACATTACAAAAAAAAAAATTTATCTGTTTAAACTTATATCTCTTCACTTTTTAAACTCATGAAATTTTAACTTGGATGACACAATAAAATATGGGTCCATATAAAATATATGTTATGGACCCACCTTATAATGTACAATTTTTTTATGATACTAATGTTACGTTTGGTTGGATGTAATGTAATGACAACATAATACAATCAACTTTGTAATGCAATTATGATTACTTAGTTTGCGTTAATCATAATCACAAAATAGTTAATCTATTGCAATACTCTCATATATCCAAACTAGGTAATGAAAACACAATTGCAATCTTGTTTGCATTACAAGGTTAATTACATCTAACTAAACATTACATAAATAATTTTCTTAAGGTCAAAAAATCACAAAAAGACAAAAAAATTAGAACATGAGATTAGACGCCAAATCTGTCGCCTAGTTTGATATATTTCAAATGCATATTATACATTGCTATTTCCATCGCTATCTGATACGGATTTTGATCCATCGCTATTTTCTGTCGTAATTCTATGCTTTTTTGGTAGTGACAGCAAACCGTTCCATCTCGCATGTTGCCCCGTGTGACACTCCCGCTAGAATTGATGCGTGCCAAATTGAGGAGAACTTGGGCCCCCACCATTGGAATGCATGCCAGTGGCCGGAAGTGCTCTAAGAGCATTCCCAATCATAATTTCATTTTTTGGAACTCAAGCTTACCACATAAGCAAAAGTTCCAATTTTTTGAAACTTGAATTTTATCACTTCTCCAATCTATGGAACTCCAATTTGAATTACCCAACAAAAACATTTACCATGGATCCACCTCATTACACACAAACTTTTTTTTTTTTGGTTTAACCAAAGGTATCCATCACCGATCACAGTGATTAATCCCCTTGCTTGGCGAGCTCCACTTAAGGGTAAAGGGTTGACCAAGAATTGCTCTCTATTTCCAAAGGTCAAGGATCGAACCCCTGATCAATTGGTTAAGAGACGAAGTACGCTACCACTACGTCACAATCCTTTAGTTACACACAACCCTTTTTAATCATATGGAAATTATATATTAACCCAAAAACAAGAAGAAAGCAAAAATATATTAAAAAATAAAAAAGCTAGGCCTGCGTGGTGTAATCGGGCAGCATTTCACCATGCGTGCTAATTTTTTGTTCCTCCGATGATATTTGGACAATTGGCATAAGCGGGGCCCGCGTTTCATTCTCTTCCTACAGCTACGAGTGCTCTAAGGTAACTTTTATGTCAGGCTTTCGCCGCTTCTGAGCATCCGAAACCATGTTCTATATTTCTAAGGTGTTAAAGCAATTGCAATAGCGAGGTTCTCTTTGGCTCGCAAGTTGGGGTTTGTTACCTAACACCATTCAATAATTCTACTTTTTTGACTCCAAAACTCTCACATTTATAATACAAAGGTTATTACTATGATTTACCAAAAAAATAATTTTCATTCATCCACTCCACAACATACAATCTTCTTGTAGGATTTAAGGAAAAAAGAAAAAAAATCAACTTAGAGACCAAAAACAGAAATGTAAAAAAGGACAAAAAATGGTGAGCAAGTCGCTCCCTCCAGGGAGTCAACCTGTGCATGCTCAACTGCCCTCCAAATGCAGTGAAGGCAAGCCACTGCTCACGATATTCAACTTATAAGCCATGTGCTGCAGGTGCTCTTAAGTTCACTTAGTGTCACGGGATGATTTTTCGCTTGAACTCAAATCTCGTGTAGCCTAACAAACTCTATTCGATGTCCTTTCAAGTTTGCTAGTAAACCTTCTCAAAAATGTGTCTGATTTAAACCTAAGAAGACTAAGTAAGCCAAGAGAAAATAAGGAACACATAGGAGATAGTTTGGGCGAAAGCTTATTCTGTATTGCTCTCAACTCTTGGACAATTACAAATGAGCTCCCTTGGGAGTTTATATAACTCTTTACCCCCTTAATGAACAGTGGAGAAAATTTTGATTCTGCAGCTAACATGAATTCCTTAGAATTCACCATACTAAAATCCTAGACATTTATAAACCTAGAACCTTCTGGAACGCTCTAAAGTGTATTCTAGAATATTTTAGTACATTGTAGAAGGCTCTACAGTACTTTAGAAGGCTCCTAAATGGCCTAAAAGATTCCAGTGCTTCCCAGAAGGCTCCACGAATGGCCAAAAACTCTCAGAATGTTTAGAGGACTCTAGAGCATTCCAAGAGGTTCCACAGCTATCGAGAAGATTCTAAAGAGTATTATAGAATTAACCTGTGACATTCTTCCCTACCTACTAATCGAGCAATAACCTCGTTGCTCACCTAACCAGGTGATGTCTTTGTTGCATACGAACCTCGTGTCATGAGTGCAACATGCTTGTTTTAGCATGGAGACTTGAGTGCACTATATGGCTCATTCCAAAGGAAGCACATGATCTTAGCCGTAGAAGAGTCGTCCTTTCCTCCTTCCTTCCATTTACCTCTATTCAAAGGAGGCACATGATCTTAGCCGTAGTAGAGTCATCCTTTCTTCCTTCCTTCCATTTGCCTCTATTCTTAAAAGGCCTCTCTTTTTTGGATGACTTGTTAGGTCCTCCTCCACCCTTGTTGTTATTGTAGGGGGCATCACCTAGTATCTTTTGCCCCTCATCCTTGATGCCCTTATCCTCGAAGTGAATATCAAGTTCCCATAAGGAGCTGACGGTCTCCCTTGCATTCCTTCCCTATCATAGGTAGGAGGTTTAGGGATATTCACCTTTAGATTAGAGGTCACTTAGGTATCCCCCCCATTAGCTACAACTGTCAAGCATGGCTTAACTCCTACCTTGATCTCTTTTACATGCCCTTTACGAGCATTCTCAAGAGCTTGAAGAGCCTCGACCCTTACCTTGTAGTCCCTTATCTCTTTATGCTCGACAATAACCATTGCCTCCTAGGCTTCCACCTGTTTGGAGAAATCATAGATCACCATGTTTGAAGCACTCATTTTTGACATCAACACCGGGGTAAAAATTTTATCCTCTCTTGAAAACTTTTGTGCATTCTCATTTTTTGGTTTACTCAGTGAACCTAATTCACTTAATGAAACTCTTGGAGACCCTGACTGGATCTTAGCTACCCAAGAAGAACTAGATCAGTTTAAACAAAGCCAAGTCTAGACCCTAACATATAGGCCTAAAGGCAACCCTATGATAGGTACGAAATGGGTTTTTAGAAACAAGTTAGATGAGACTGACTTGGTTATCAAAAACATGGCTAGAGTTCTTCCTTGGTTTTAGAAATAAGTTCTTACTTGATAACAACTTTAGAAGAGGCTTGATCGATGAAACTCTGTTTCTTAAATTAATCAAGGAAGAAAGATTTCTTTGATGAATATGTAGATGATATCATGTTAACGATTTATGTGAGGAATTCTATGACCTTATGAGTAAAGTGTTTGAAATAAACATGGTCAATAAGTTCCACTTCTTCCTTGACTTGGACATTAAATAATTCCAAGATAGCATTTTCATCAACTAAGGAAGTGTGTCAATGACTTCTTAAGAAGTATCAAATAGACCAAACCAAGCATAGAAAGAAACCTACGACAATCAGCAGCAAGCTTGACTTGGATCATGATGGTGAGCCTATCTCTAAAAAGCTATTATAGTGTATGATTCACTTTTTTTTGGTATCTTATAGCCTGCAGACTATGCATCATATGTAGTGTTTGTCTATGTCTCAGACTTCAGTAAACTCCTAAGGAATCTCACGTTAAGGTTGTCAAAAGAATTTTAAATATATCGGAGGAGCCAATAACCTTGATTTGTGGTATCTTGGAGGTGGTAACTTTACACTTATTGGAAACTTAAGACTTAATGCTGATTATGCATGATCTAAGATACATAGAAAGAGCACCTCATAGTCTTGTCAATTCTTTGGACATTTCCTAGTATTATTACTCTAAAAAAAAACCCCCCTTAGTGGAATTATTACTGTTGAGGCTGAGTATATTGGAGTTGGAGTATGTTGTGCTCAAGTCTTGTGGATCAGTTAACAAACTAGGTGCATTGGCCTTTAAAGAATCACCTTAATGTGATGTGAGTATGTGACTAACACATGATATTATGAGTTTTGATTTCAAAGCACAATCTCTAAGCTTAAAAGGGTCATGGGATCTTTTTTGAACAATTGCCTAATTTATGTCTATATGCTTAGTTCTTCACAAGGGACTTGCTTTACAAGATCAATGGGTGACTAACTGCCCAAAGCTTTCAAAGCTTAGAGTTCAAGTATCTTGAACTCTCATTGTTATGTATATTGATAGGCTTCTTGGAAATGAACCCTTATCAGAGTCAAAAAATTGGTATAACTTGAATTAGGTTCAAGATGAGTTTTATGCTACTCTAATTAATTACGATATTTTGGAATTAGTATATATGTTCATTAAAATAAAATGACTCTTATATATACAATTCCATGATAAGAAAACATAGCACAAATTATGGTACTAAACGATTTTCATCACTTGCATAAAATTTAGTTGTGCCTCATGCTCTTTGGAGAAATAGTGATTTACCATAATGGGGAAATCAAGGTTAATTAAATTAATCACAATTTAATTAGTTAGTAATCTTGCTAATTAATTATTAAATAGTCTTCAAAGAAGAAATATTAACTTTGTGGTATTCATAATATAACAACTAGTCACAATTAGAAAGCTGAGAAAGCAGATTCAAATAAATCCTAAATCAAGGAAGGACCAAAAGCACTTTTGTAGAAAGTAATGGCTTGAGTTCAACTATGCCAAAAATTCAAGATGTCAAATTAGAACTTGAAAGAGTGCTATCTACTTCATCAAAAGAGAAATGCGACAGATAACACATTAATTGAACATTGAAGAACCACTTATCCAAGCCATCAGATGCTAAGACATGATTGAGAAGTTGTCAAAAAAGTGAACGGATGTCAAGATGCTTGAACAAGCTAGTAGCCATTAGAGAGAAACATCCAATAAAATATTCTAAAGCATCCAATAACTATTTCCTTTAGCCTTTCAAAATGGTTCAATGCTCAATTAGTATAAATAGTCTCTGAAGAAGAAAAGTATGCAACACACAAAGAGCTAAACTCATATTCTAGGTGTCATTGTACTCTTGAGTCATTAAGTTCTAAATCATCATAATTTTTGTACACATATTTGTGCAACCTTATAGGGCAAGAGGGCTAGGAGGATCGTGCTTCTGAGCAAAAGGGTCGGTAGGAAGTGTCATCCTTCATAAATAGAGACTTAGGAGAAATGAGTTCAAGAGAGGCCTTAAAGGGTGTGATGTCGTTAAGGTCCTTAGGTGCACACTTGCAGATTGTATTATCTCAAAGCAAATTAATACAAGTTGGTTGAATGCTGAGGAAGGGCCTTTATCCGAGGATGTAGCCCAGTTAAGGGGTGAAACTTATGAACAAACTCCGTGTCCTTTACTTTTTACTTTACTCTGTTTGCTCAACTTCCCTGATTTTCTATTACATTGCCCCTGATTTTATAGTTTAGTGTCACTTAGTTTGGTATGTCTTGTTGTATTTTGCATTAAAGTTTTAATTCTAATATTTGCTGTCTCCATATTTATTCTCTCTAGGGTGACATAGGTTATTTGGGACCAACAATTCATATCAGACGTAGTCTTACCTCTTGTGACTTAATCGTCGAGTGAATAAAGATCTCGATCTTCCTGATGGTTGAGTTCAGTCAAGTTTAAATATGTGTCGAAATCTCCTTTACTATGTGGATCTAACTTTGTTCATTGGAAGAGACTTATACATATCTAGCTGATGGATAAAGATAATGAGTAAGGCTCCAATCTAAATCACGTATTGGCATTAAACCACTGGAGAAGCCTATTAACAAGTACACCCCTAAAGAGTATCAAAGAGTGTAGAAAAACTACAAGATGCTTAATGCTTTACACTATGCTTTAGATGCTGATGAGGTTAACATAATTCATGCTTATGAATAGGGGTGGGCAACGGGCCAGGTACCCATTGGGTCAAGTGGGTAGGCCCGTTTAAAATAAGCCCAATAAAGGGTTGGGTTAATAACGAACCGGGTCAATAGTGGGCTGACCCATCAAGGCATATTAACGGGTCTGCTCGGGTCGACCCATTAACGGTCCGTTTAGTGACCCATTATTTTTTTAATCCTAGTTGACGCACTAGTTCACATGTTCTAATTAGTTAAACTTATTACTAGCACTTTATATATAACAATAATTATTATACATAGTCTCTTTGGGCAAATTTGTTCCATTTTAAAACAGGCCAAAAGTGGGTCACCCATGGGTCGCCTGACCCGACTTGTTTATTTGCACAAAAGGCCCAACACGACCCAAATAATTAACAAGCCGACCATGACCCAACCCTGTCCACTTTGTAAATGGGTCGGCCCTAACTCGATCCAATCCGGTCCATTGCCCACCCCTACTTATGAAACAACTAAAGAAGTATGAAGATACCGATGACCACACACAATAAGAAAATTGGCATTGGGCGAGGGGAAATTTCATCGGCCAATGTTCATAATTCGACCTCCTCTACAATTGGGGGAGGGGGGAACAACACCACAACCACCTCCTCTCACTGTGCATACCGCTTTGTTGGGTCTTGCAAGATCCAAATATAGGCAACCTTAACTCTTCAGGCATCTGTGCCCGTAGAGAGGCTGATTCGAAGAGACCCAGAAAAAAAAAAGGATTTTCTAAAAACATTTTAAAGAAGATACTAAAGATAAGTAGTAGGGATGCACTAAGAAATACTAATAAACAGGTAACAATAGGTATGTAAAATATAATTGCAATACCGTAGAGAAAAATACTATACCTTAACAAACAGAGGAAGGCTAATATTATCTTTGCCTAGACGAAGGTACTACCTACATTCAAACATGACAAACAAAAATAAGAAAATTTTTTAATAACCCACAACGACATATCCTACTCTATGGCAACCCAATGGCACTCAATAAGTTATCTTTATGTGCTCCAAGACCTTAATCTTATCCCACCACATTCTCCTATCCTAAGCCATGTCCTCTGTCAATCCTAAAACTTTAAAGTCTTGCCTAATCACCTCGTTCAAGCTCTTCTTTGGTCGTCCCCCACATCTTCTATCTTTAGGGATGTTAATCCTCTCGCATCTCCTTAGATGAGCATCCATGCTCCTTCTCTACACATGACCAAACCATATGATCCTAGTCTCTCTCATCTTATCGTCAATGGGAGACATTTTAACTATATCTCTAATTACTTCATTCCTATTCTATCCACCCTTATATAGCTATACATTCATCTAATCATCCTCATCTCTACCACCATCACCCTTTGGGCTTATTTCTTTTAATTGGCCAACACTCTGAGCCATACAACATAGCAGGTCTAACTACCATATGATAAACTTTGCTTTTTAACAGGTATCCTCTTATCACACGGCATGCCTGAAGCATTCTTTGATTTCTGCCAACCCACTTTTATACGGTGATTAACGTCCTAGTCAATATCCCTTTTTCGTTGAATGATCAAGCCCTGATTTTCAAAACTTCTCTACGGCCCATCCATGGTGACTTTTCTCCCTTCTCTTCTCTTCCTTTGAAAGCGCAATGTAGGCATTTAGTTTTTGATATGCTTAATCTAAAATCTACAGAATTAAGTGTATGTCTCCATCACTCCAATTTATTATTAACTCCATCTCTAGTCTTATTAATAAGGGCAATGTCATCCGCAAATAACATACACCATGATAACTCATCTTGAATCCCTTTCGTGAGTTCATCCATAACCAAAGTGAAAAAGAATTGGCTTAAAGTAGAACCCAAATGGAGGCCCGTAATGACTGAAAAGTCATTGGTAACCCCTCCTGGCTTCATAACGCTTATCCTACCTCCCTCATACATGTCTCTAATAACTCCAATATATGCAAGCGACACTCCTTTCTTTTCCAAGCATCTCCACAATACTTCATGCATAACTCTATCGTATGCTTTTTTAGGTCTGTCAAACTATGTAAAGATCCTCGTTCATATCCCTATACAATTCTATGAGCCTTTTAAGGAGATAAATTGCCTTTATGGTCAATTTGCCAGTATGAACCCAAATTGGTTTTGTGATATCCAAAAATCCTTCCTCAACCTTCTCTCAATCACCTTTTCCCATACCTTCATAGGGTGACTAAGCAACTTTATACCTTTATAATTATTGCAATTCTGAATATCACATTTGTTCTTAACGTTGAAAGGCTTTATTAGCCACTATAATCCCTTTTCACCCACCCACACTTCTACCTGTATTTGGCTTGGACCCTCGGCCTTTCTGTTAGACGCCATCTGTAGGACCTCTTTAATCTCGTCCTTATTGATAGGTTTGTGAAAGTCACATTACCTCTTATTACTCTCTTATTCCCTACTCCGAAAATCTGTCAGCACTTCAACATTAAGAAGCTTGCAAAAGTACTTGTGTGCCATCTTTCCTTGATTTCTGCCTCCTCAAGCGGCACCTTACCATCTTCATCTTTGATGCACCTCATGTCGCATAAATCTCTAGTTCTTCTTTCCCTAGCCCTCGCCAATTTAAAGACCTCCTTCTCACCTTTCTTAATCTCTAGTTTTTGATATAACTTATCATATGCCATGCTTTTAGCTACAGCAATAGCTTTCTTGACTATCTTTTTATAAACTTATATCTAACTTTGCTAACATCATTCTCTTCATCGATTCCATTGTTAATGAAAGCAACATACACCATTTTTTTCTCATTAACTCTCTTTTTTACGTCCTCGTTCCACCTCCTTTCATGTTTCTACCACCTCTCCTAGATATACCTAAGATTTACTTAGCCGACTTTTGAATACATTCTGCCATTACTTCCCACATTGGATCTACATCCTCTACCTACTTCTAGTTCCCTACCTCAATAATCCTCTCTGATAACTTCCTGGCGTTCTCCTTAGTAAGATTCCGCTCCTTAACTCTGGGGTCCCCAATACTATGCTTCTTCCACTTCAAACATTTGAATTCTACAACCATCACTAGTAACCTATGCTGAGTTTCCAAATACTCACTTGGTATCACTTTATAATTCTTACACAACCTCCTATTATTTGTTTTGATCAGAAACTAATCAATTTAAGTCTTTGTGATGCCACTCTTAAATGTCACCAAGTGGTCCTCTTTCTTTTTAAAATGGAAGTTTAACACTAATAATTCATAGGCAACTGCAAAGTCCAGAAGAGAAACCTCTCATTGTTTCTCTCTCCATAATCAAAACCTTTGTAAGCTGCATCATACCGGCCTGCTTCCGCACTAATATGGCCATTAAAGTCTCATCCTATGAAAAGTTTCTCGCTCTGAGGTACATCTTGAATAACCAAGTCCAAATCCTCCCAAAACGGATTCTTAATATCCTCTGCCAAACCTATTTGAGGTGTATAAACACTAACCACATTTAGGATTTCTAATCCCACCACTACCTTAATAGCCATAATACAATGAATCTTATGCCTCACTTCAACAACTAGGTCAACAAACTCCTTATCAACTAAAATACCTACTGCATAGCCCTGTTTGATCCCAAATACCACAACTTGTACCCATTAATTTCTATAACTTCAGCTCCCACCCCCTTACTCTCTTGAACACAAAATATGTTAATCTTACGTTTATGCAAAGTTTCAACTAATTCTATCGACTTGCCAGTAAGTGATTCAATACTCTAGGATGCCAAACGCAGCTTCATAAGCCCTATTCCCCTCCTATTTGCTATTTCCCCCTAGAGGACCAGCGAGAACCACCACATTGCTCGCTATTAGCTTGTGCTAACAAACACTCATCACCACCAAGTAACAACATACAATACCATCACCAATACAATAATAATAATAATACTAGTAATAATAATACAAGTAATAGTAATAATTATTATTATTATTATTACTATTATAATAACAATAATAATAGTAATAATGGGTGACGAAAAATATTACTGCCCTGTGTGTCATATGTTCTCGCTTTTAGCTTTTGTGGCCTACCTCTTCTATAAGACCACAAAAATTTTTATGGCATATTTTTGGATGGGGTCCCAATTTTCAATTTTCGTGGCCTTGGCTATGCATAGGACCCTGAAATTCTAAGAAGTTAATATATTAATATTAATATATAAGATATAAGTAGTAGATTGTGATAACTAGTACCAGTAAAGTCATTATAAAAAGTTAAATCAGTTAAAACAAGCATATTTTTTGAAAACCCCTAAAAATAGCTTATTTACACGTTTTTTCTATTCCAAGGACTATTTTACAATTTCTAAAAATTCAAGGACAAAATAGTAAGAAAAAAGGACCTAAAGATTAGTTTTCAGAAAACATAGGGTATCCCATAATTAGTTTTGAAAAGGTAAGGGCCTAAAAATAGTTACCCTTAAACTTAGGGACCTAAGTATCAGTAATTCCTGATAAAAGTAGTAGATTGTGATAACTAGTACCAATAAAATCATTATAAAAAGTTTAATCATTCAAAACAAGCATATTTCTTAATTAGACACAAGAAATAGCTTCCTTTGACACTCATTTTAGATACCATGCCCTTAGTAAACTATGTTTGATGGTCCACTTTAGTTAGGAAACCAAACTTGTATGATTTTGGACGTAGTTCAACTTTGAGTCTTGGAGAAATCAAATCTACTCCTTTTTCTTCAAAAGTGATAGTGGCCCTGATGTTTGCATTTTTGAAGGTCACTCTTCCTTTGCCTAAAGTTAGAGTGACTTTGTTCCTAAGAGGTAATCGCTTTTACATATAAGGTTTTTATAAGATTTTTTTCTTGTTTTCAATATTATACCCGATGATTTCGGAAAATTATTATATACACTTGGGAGCACGTGCTCCCATATATATTTTATATATATACTGTTTAGAGTGTATTTTTTATATAAGTTTATGTGTCACACGGGAGTACATATACTCGAATGTATGATATAGGCTTTAAATGATTTCTTTGTTAAAGGACATACGCTATAATTCGAGTAACATGTTAGGGTTTCTTTCCTTTGATAAATTTCAAAAAGCATTTGAGGTAACACTTAATTGTAAAGAACAGTTATTCTGATTGAAGAGCCTTGATCACAAATCCAAGGTCCTTGACTTTGGCATAAGAAAATCATATGATTTTTGAAAAGAGGTATTTTCAAATTTTTAAATCTTTGATAGTTATTTTAAGAGCTTTTACTTCGCATTAATACTCATCCTCAATACTCAGGAGACTTCTAGCAAGTTTTTACTTACAGAAAGTACAAGGTGAGCAATTGCCTCTTCTTCATCAACACATTCGTTGTTTAAGTCACTTTTAGAGTCCTTGACTTTGTTGTCAGTGTCTATCTTGGCCATCAGGCAAAAGTTAGGTACCTCTCTTTTGTCTTTACTTTTACTTTATTAATTATTGCTCGAAGTTGCAACCATGCATTTTTGGATTTGAGTCTCCTTTTCTCAGGCATCTTCTTTAGAGTTGCACAGTCTTCGACTAAATGACTTGGGTCACCATAGTTATTGTTTTCAGGCTGCAGAAGATTCTTATTATTTTTTTAATTTATGTCAAACTTCTTCGATGTTGATTCTTTGTAGAATCCTTAACTGTTATGTTTGTTTTATTGTCGAAACATCTTTTTTAATCCTTTGATAATAAGGCTTATTGCATCTTCATTGTCCTCTGACCCACTTTGATCATCAGTTTCTTCATTCATTTCTTTTAGGGAACTCATCTCTTGATTCGAACATCTTCAGAATCATCTTGAAGGTGGATCTCATGGATCAAGAGTTTCCCATTTTTGTTCTATGGCTGTGGGTTATTGTTGAACCTGAAATTTTGACATTTTTATACCTTTTATTACCTAATATTTGCTCGAAATAAATTATTAATTTAGGATTTTAATATTAGTTTTATTTGTTTTGTAGGAATTTGAGAAATTTGAACAATAAATAAATTGTTTGAAAAAAAAAATGAAAAAAATAAAAAGATGAATCAAGAAGGGATTGGATTGAGAACAGCTTTGGATCAAGAAGAAAGAGAGGAACGCACGACCCATCTCACAAGCTAAGACCGGCCCCCTCATCTCCTTCCCAAGACGCGGCCCAGCGGCCCAGCAGCAGCCTGGCCCAGCTGTGCTCTCTTTATTCTTCCCAACCTGAAGCCCATCTCCCTCTTCCCTCATTCCCTTCTCTCTAGGCCAGGCCTGGATATCTCCCTTTCCCTATCTTTCTTCTCCCTTTCGGGCCAACCTGCCACTTCAGCCCCCTCTCCCAGCCCAGACTCCCTCTTTTTCTCCCCATCTTACTTAAACCCTCATGTGCCTTGCACGTGATCTGGCAGCCTCCTTCCCATTTTCTTCTTCTTCCCCATCTACTGCTTCGACTCTTGCCCAGAAATCCGAAGAACAGAGCACGACGGTTCTTCTTCCATTCCCAGCCGTTACTCCCTCTCTCTATCTACTCATTCATCTTCCAACATCTATTCGGCAACCGTTATTCCGTTAGTGTATTCACCTCTGCTCCATCAATTCCTGGCTTGGCAGTTACAAAAAAAAAAAAAAAAAAAAATTCAGCACCATGAATCGAATTTAATTCGACGCAACCAAGAGGCATGAGCATAGACTTGTGAAGCCTTCAAAGGGAGGCCGAGTGCAGAGGAGTAGAGAGTAGAAAAAGGGTGTTAGTTTTCGGTTCTTTTCGGTTTTTCATTGAACTGTGGACTTGGCATGTTTCAATCGCTCCTTGCTTGGGTTTTAGTTCTCCTGTTTCGAATGAGGAATTGTGGGCTTTTTGTTTTTTAGATTTGAGTAATGAAATTCTAAATTTGGGACTGTTTATGTTCAAGTTTGGCACTCTGAATTCGAAACTTTTGAGCTTTGGTTGTGACTTTGCATTTGGGAATTTTGTTTAGTTGTTTGGGAATACTGATTTCGTTGGCTGTGCTGCGAAGACTCCATTGTTTTCCCCTCTGCTTCATTGCCCAGGCTCGAAACAGGCTCAGATACTAGACAGATCTAGTTGGGGATAAATGTGCCCAAATGTTGGTGGTATAAATTATTTGCAGTCTGGTTCTTTTTACTTTGCCTAGGCACTTTAGTAGTTAGCGAATGTTTCACGATTTCATGAATTTATCTTGGTTATTTGGTCTATCAATTTGTAAAATAGCTTCATTTCGGAGTTGGTTAGTTTAATATCGAGTTTTAATTTAGTTTAGAATTTTTTTTTGGTAACCAAATTTCATAACCCATCCCTGAGAATCGACACCCATTAGCGTTACAATGATAAACCGTACGCTTGCGGAAAAATTACAACAATTTTGGTCCCCATTTTTGTTTTGGACGACATTGTAGCACGTTCCTTACCATTTCTTTGTTTAAGTATGTTTTCCACAAAAATTTCATGTTGTTTTTGATATTTGTGAACCATACATGCATGTCCTTGAAGTCCATATTGATGCACATATAGACTGATTCTAGATTCTCTTACTTGTCTTGTTCCTTCCTAGATTGTAATTAGTGTTTGCTAGATTTGTTTACCAATGTCGTAAGCTGAGACTCTATCCAATTCATTTGAGTCAAATCCACCTAGAACGATATTCATGGCTCTATATTTTTTGGTAGTTCAATGACATTGAATTCATATTTAGATTTTGGAACTTTCTTGTCACCTCGTGGGTCGTTGGCAATGTCCATAATTGATTATGTCGTAGACTTCCTCATGTTGGCCAAGGAAGAAGATTTCTATTAGCTTCTTCTAATCAGCAAAGTTTGATCCTTCAAACTGTGGTGGTCTTGTAAATGATCTTCCTTGACTGATTTCTTTGCTAAATGTCATTTTTTTCCCACAAGATTGATTGAGATGACGTGGGATTGACTTTGATACAAATTACAAGTACCAAAGGTGTACAACCATAGTAAAGGGAAGTGAATAGGGTGATGCTTTTTAAAAAATATAGTGTCTTCTTTTGTGGCATTGGATCGAATCTAATACACATATAATGTGAAATGTAGGGGAGGCCAGACACAACGATATTTTGACGATATTAACCCAGCTCCCACATGTTGGGTTAGTCATCGCCTAAAAGTCCTCTTAGCGTTGAATCGCCATTTACTACCCCCTTCGAGTAGACCTCGCAATGGTTGTTCACACGACCCTGCGACAAGCCACTTCAAAGAGCACTTCCTTTTTGTGGCATTCCTTCACACCTCGGTAGATTTGTATTGCTCACAAGGTAGTAACCCTTTATCCTTGCTACAAGTTTGTAAGAATATGAAAATGTAAATGCAGAATACAAGAGTAATAAAATATCTTAAATTAGCCGAGTTGTATTTGATACTCTTAACACTTGACTTTGGCCCTGAATATATATATTGGGAACCTTTATGGCCGTTGAAATAATCTTACTAGCTAATGAACTTGCCATCTTTAGGTTCTTGTATTTTAGTGTCCTTTTACTGTCTTCGCTACCTTCCTTATTTTGACTTGTAATTTTAAACTTTTCCCTTGTATACATTTCTTGGTGTAGAAAGAAATATTAGAACTTTTCTCATCCCAAAAATAATTTAGTATGCACAAAGCCATTGATATCTTCCATAAAAACAATAATGTGCCTATCTAGGATCAGTATCTTGATTGAGCATGAAATATTTATGCAAAGATACTTTCCAATCTAGACAATACGACATTAGTAGCATTCAAAATATCTCAATCAAATAACTCAGTTGTGGCTAATAATTTAATGAAGCTAGTGTTCATCAATCTCAAAAATTGTAAAGCTTATCGTAGAACTATAAATTAATCCACTACAAAGGCTTATAAAGAAGACTATAGCACAAGGATATAGGGATCGATCCCATGATTAAAGATATAATAAGAAGCTAGTTTAAATCTAATTAAATTCACTACCTTCTTTTTTACTCTTTCTTTTAATTACTAAAATAAATCAAATCAAGCAAAAAAAAACCTGAAAAATTACTTACTAACACTTTGAAATTAGGACTGTTAAACAGATCAGGTCGGATCGAATTTGTGTTCATATCGAACTTAAATAGGTTGAGAAATCCTCGACCCGAACCTAACTCGTTTATTAAACAAATTGAAAACCTTGATCTGTACCCATTTATTTTTTAAATGTATTGACTTGAGAAATCCTTGACCCGAACCTAACCCATTTATTAAACAGGTTGAAAACCTTGATCTGTACCCATTTATTTTTTAAACGGATTGACCTAAAATTTACACATTAACCCGTTCAATATAAATGGGTCAGGTTAAGGTTATTCGGTTAACTGTTTAGCCGCTTAATATTTTGATCAAAATATGATTACCGAGTATTATAAATATATTTTTTGACTTTAATATAGCATCATAATGCAACCATTGTCTATGATTCACAAGAAACACAATCATAAAACAAGTATCAACTTGATTAAACCTCACATTTTCACAATCCCCCACAAAAAGTACATGGTGATTGGGTAAATGGATCAACTTATTTAATCCACTAAATTAAACGGGTTAAATAGGTTTTTTTTCGTGTCAAATTTCTCAACCTGAATGTAACCCAATTAATTAAATGGGTTAAACATGTCAACTCATTTAATTAAACGAGTTGAAAATCTTTACCCAAACCCACTTTATTTCGTTTTTGGTTCGGGTCGGTAATTGTATCGAGTTAACTTTTGAAAGCCCTATTTGAAATATTATAAGCTAAATTCTAGAAATAAAGCAGTAAATACTCAACCTAATTATTCTAGCAACTCAAAAAATAGAAATAGTCACTGAAAAGCAATTTGAAAATTTAAACAGAAAATTAATATAAAAAATCACAGAGAATAACCTAAACTAACAAATAGTAAATATTTAAAGTTATACTCCCACAAATAGGTATAATTATTTTTAGAAAAACAAAATAGAAAATAGTTACAGAAAATACACTCAGAAAATTAAATATGAGATTAAGTAACTAATAAACTGCACTTAAATAAATATGTAAATAAATAATAAAATTGACCAGATTGTAAAACCCAATTTTCTAGACTTTATATTTATCAAGATTATTTCCTACACATATCAAATTCATGAAATAATTCTGAAAAATTATCAAATAATTTCTAAAAATTCTAAAATTTGATAACTAGCATATTAGAGCTCTATCTAGACCTTAAAGGGTCATAAAAACATGGAAAAATCACAAAAGGGATTATTATTAATCTAATTTCTAACAAACCAATAAATAATACCAAAAGCATAATAGAAAATTAATATGCAAATTAAACCACACTAAAAATCAAAATATCATAAATTCAAAATTGCTATAGCACACCTAAAATACTACTATTTTTAGGGGGGTAAACAAAATTGAATGTTAAAGTCTATAGATTCAAAATTAAAATTAACAAATTAAATAATTTAACTAAAATGCGAACAACTAATTATTAAAAATACCAAACTTAAGAAAACACTTAGCATAATCTATATACATCATGCAAATTCATATTTATCTTCAACACAGAAACTGACTTCTATATGAGCTATACTGCAGAAGACACCTACCAACAGATCTTCCATGTGTTTTCTTATATTATAGTTTACTTAGGCCCAACCCTAATATAAACCCTACTAGTTTTGACAACTCGAACACCAATGTAAGAATTAAAACAAACTAGAGCATGAAGTATTAGAAAAATATCATCTAACATGTTATAATTAATTTACTAATAAATTGATTTAACAAAGATCTATATTGATTTCCTAATTAAAAGAGATGAGTTTGAATCATTCATGATTAATTAGCGTGATACTTGTACCTAAAAGATTAAAGCTTATACATGCTAAAGCTTTTCAAACCATCATATGAATTCATATTAAAATAATCAGCATGCATTCTAATTAATCTAACATAAATATCATGAACAAGAATCACAAACCATTATAGAATCATGGGGTAAAAATCAATTAAGCAATAAAGCACAAAACTTGTTTCAAAATAATTAATTTAGCATGGTTTCAAATAGATTATACTAAGTATAAAAAAACTATTCACACATATTAAAAATTGAAACACGTAAAAATCCTAAATAATTCATATTTAATAACAATCTAAACTTAAAAAAATGAAAATACTATGACCAATATTATAAAGGTGATGATGATGATGTTAGGTGGATGATGTTAGCGTTGACTGGGATGGATGATTGATGCTGAGAAGATGATTATTGTGGTGAGACTGGCGTTGATGATCTTGATTGTGATGATTGGTGATGATGGACGAATATGATGATGATGAGGAGATGATAGGCTTGTGGTGTGAAGTTGGAGATTTGATTGGCGATTGTAGGCGTGATGAGGATGATGGAGATTAGGAACTGGTGGAGGTGGTGTGGTGCACGTGAAGGAGGTTTAGGTGTTGGTAGATTTATATTAGGAATAATCCAACTAGGATTTTACATAGTTTCTTCTTTTTTAAGTTTCTAACTCTTCAACTTAGGAGTGGTATTCTTGTAATCCTAGTCCTCTAATTACTGGTTATGAAAATAAATGTTTTGCCTAAATTATTATTTTAGGACCGACATCATAAATCCACATTGAAAGTCCTTCAATAAACAAAGCATGCAATTTTGACGCCTTTTCTTCTCCTCTTCATTTTGTGAATATTTAACCTAAAAAATGGACAAAATAAAATAAATTAGACAAAATAATTATAAAAATATAAGCTAATAGTTATTAAAAACATGCATGAATTGTGATCTAACCAATTCTCTCACACTTATACTTTGGATGTCATCGTGCAATAAAATCTAAAAATCGACCAAAAAATTGCCCACCTCTCTTGTAAAATTACATATAAAATATGAAACTTATACTAAGCATGGGCTTGCTTTGAGAACATTTTGATTCTAAATTTGTTAGTCTTCTTGCCAACAAGTGAACAACTACTATATCCAACTTCCATCAAAGAGTTTATTCATTAGCCTCACAACATCTCCTTAACAAAGAACAGTAATCATCCATCTTTTTTAAGCATGCATGCACTGATTAAGAGGTCTAAAAGTTTAAGATGTGGAAAATTGAGGTGCAGTATGACTATAGAGACAATTGAACTAGAAGAAATAACTCATCGAAACTGTTTCTAAATTGCCTAGTACTTTTTTAAATCAATTTTTTCTTTTTTTCTTTTTTTCAAAGTCCATTTGCGCACATATTCGATGTCCATATAGGGTCTTTGAAATATAACATTCCCTGTATCACACTAAACCAAATAAAGGTGCTGGAATTAACACTTCATTTTCTCTTTTTTTCTGTAGATTACGGTGGTTTGAACCATTGATTGGCCCAAAAGGGGCAATGACTCTCCCAATATGGGTTAATCTCTATGTAAGGCTCAACATGAAACCTAAACTTAAGGAGAAAGGGTGCCAAGCCACCCTCTCCTACTCATGTTGGTAATCTAATATTTTTTTTTATATAAACTATTGGTGGCATGTTTTGAGTTGTAGATGGCCCTAAATGAGGTGAACTATTCCCTCACAGGTCTTCTCGATACACAAGCCGCTTAAGGAGAATAAGTGTCATACCACTTGAACCAATTTGTGTTGATAAACCAATGTTTTTCTTTCCTTTTTCTCCTCTCCCCTTTTTTTAACAAGATAAGAAAAGCCACAATTTTAATGAGTTGTGCTACTAATTCAATAGCCTAAGAAAACAGATTAGGTCTTTTTGTTGCCTCCAATCCGATTATATAACATGATCAAATAAGATGGATAATCATGACTGTCACTCATTAAAGAGATATATGAAAACCAATTCAAACTATTCTAAATGTTGGTTAGCATGTTCAAAAGTCTCCACTCATAAAGGAATGAACTAAAAATAGTCGAACAAAAAAAATTAAGGAAGAAAGCCTAGCATAAACTCATATTCATGCATTATTTTACAAGAAAGACACTAAAAATGGCTCTGTTTTTTATGGAATCAATTTTTTTCTTAAAAAATGCATGAACTAAATGCAGGATGCACCCCCTACCCACACATACACACACATAACTCATGCAGTCCATAATGTATGCAAAATAATGAAAATAATGAAGATGAAGTAGAATAAATGTATGCTTCCCTGGAACCATTAGGTTGCCTCCCAACCAGCACCTTTTTTTTTGGCCAAACACAACTGCAGCTCATGGATCCTCTAGTCGGATCTCCTCCACTAAGCAAACCTGATCTTCTTCACAAAAATGCTTTAGCTTGTGATTATTTACCTTCAAAATCTTATTAATATAAAAAGATCTAATCTCAACAGTACCATATGGATAGGTTTTTATTATCTCAAAAGGTTCTAGCCATCTTGAATTTAGCTTGCCAGGAAACCATCTCAATTTTATATTGAATAATAACAGCTTTTGACCTACTTGAAATTATTTCCTACTAAACTTAGCATCATGAAAAGCTTTGGCTTTACCTTTCACCGCTAGAAAAAGAGAGTTTAACAAAGAAAAAAATCATTGTTAAAGGTAAAATTTTCTATCGTTCGTCGTTATTGACCTGTCGTTAGTGTTTTTAATGACAACCTAAATAATTTCGATCGTTATTCACAATAGCAATGAACTGAGTTTCTATTGTTATTAGCAACTAATTAGCAATGAACTACATTTCAATAATAACCAATAGCAATGAACTGAGTTTCTATTGTTATTAGCAACTAATTAACAATGAACTACATTTCAATAATAACCAAATTATCCAGCGTAAAGGTAAAGAAATCTATAAATAATTTTTTTTAATAAGTGCTCTTTAACGATGAAGTTTGCCATTAAAATTACCAGTATAATTTTAACGATGAGACAAAGACTTACTACTATGTTTTCAATGTCACCAATATCATATGCAAACAATTGTTTATGCTATATATCTTAAATAATTATGCTTTAACTAAATAGAAGGCCCTTACATTGTTCATGTTCATTTCAGGTTGGAGATCAAGTGCTTGTGGTGAGAAGGTCGATCATCATGATGCATAGGACAGGGAGCAAGTTTACTCCAAAATAGAAGGCCCTTACATTGTTCATGAAGTTTAGTTTACTCCAAATGCTTATAAATTTGATGCATACAAATCTAGTTATGACTTTAAAAAGCCAACATTTTTGGGACATGTCATTGAAGTTCAGCCCTATGGCATCAATAAAACACAAAAGAAAATACAAAAGCAAGGGGTGTCGTGGACTTCCAAAAGTTAGCCTCGGCTATTACCTCCTCAACCTATCCGGATCTTTGGGCGATGTAAAGATAAGCAGTCTTTTGTTCAGTGCACTGCAGCAGAAGAGACTACTTAAAGTGATGAACAAGATGTTAAGAATAAGCCAAAGTCTTCTGTGTTTGACAGATTGCAATCTTCTACTTCGCAACACCACCCTTCTGTGTTCAACAGAGTGGGAAAGGGTAAGACTCTGAAGTTCTCTATTTTCTAGAGATTAAAAGTACGCACTTAGCCCAAAACGTTAGTCTTCACCAGGATCAAGCTAAGTAAAGGGTCCTCAAGCTCATCATGGCCACATGAGAGGGACTCGGTATTTGGTAGTCTTAGCAAAATAAATGAAGTCCAAACTTCTATTCTACTTATCGACTTTAGATGTGAAGACAGATGGTTCACTAAGAGTGAAGAGGCGCACAGTGGCTATCACTGGCCATAGGTCTAATCCTAGCCCAAACGAGGAATTCAGGCAAGAAGAAAAAGCTTCATCCAATCATATCACAATCCGAGAAGTTGATGACTCGGATTCTAAAATAGAACTCGCCGAAACTCCTGAGACTCTAGAAGACGAGGGCAAGCCACAGTTGATGAACTCAAAGAGTTAAATCTTAGAATTACAGAGGAGCCATGCCCTATATATGTTAGCACTTTGCTCACATCTAAAGAAGAGAAAGAGTACTTTGATCTTCTCGGCCACTATAAAGGTGCGTTTGCATGGAGCTACCAAGAGATGCCTGGGTTGGATCCTGAGGTTATTGTCCATTACTTGTCCATTAGAAAGGGTGAATCACCTAAACAACAGCCACATCAGTGTTTTCGCCCTGGGATGATACCTAAAATCGAAAAGAAGGTGAACAAAATCATAGAAGTCGGATTCATTCGTGAGGTGAAATATCCAACATGGATAGCCAGCATTGTCCCTGTAAGAAAAATGAATGGTTAACTCCGCATTTGTGTGGATTTCCGGGATCTCAATAATGCATGCCCAAAGAATGATTTTCCACTGCCTATAACGGAAATCATGATTGACTCCACAATAGGACATGAAGCTTTGTGCTTTATGGATTGCACGACAGGCTATAACCAAATACAAATGACGCCAGAAGATTAGGAGGCCACAACTTTCCTAATGCCCAAAAGCATCTTTTGCTACAGGGTAATGCCCTTCGATTTGAAAAATGCAGGGGCTACATATCAAACGGCGGTGGAAACCATCTTTGAAGACATGTTACACAAAACTGTGGACTGTGATGTCAATGATCTAATAGTCAAGTCAAAAAGAAGTCAGACCACTTGCATGATCTTTAGTAGATCTTGGAAAGATTACGAAGGTGCCAACTCAAAATGAATTCACTTAAGTGCACATTCGGTGTTGCTTCTGACAAGTTCTTAGGCTTCATCGTCCGACTGAGGCATTGAAATTAACCAAGCTAAAGTCAAAGCGACTCAAGACATGCTTGAGCCTAAGAATCTCAAAGAATTTCGTGGATTGTAAGGATGCTTGGCCTACATTAGGAGGTTTATATCAAACTTGCCTGGACGTTGTCACACTTTCAATCACCTCATGAAAAAAGGAGCCCCCTTTGAATGGGATGAATCATCAAAAATTTCCTTTGAAAGCATCAAGAAATATTTATCAAGTTCGCCAGTCTTGGGAGCTCCAATTCCTGGCATGCCTTTAATAGTCTACATTGCCACCCAAGAAAGATCACTGGGGGCATTATACGCTCAGAAAAACGAGGAGGGTAAGGAGAGAGGTCTTTACTACTTGAGTCGAACCTTAATCAGGGCTAAATTAAATTACTCTTTAATTGAAAAGATATGTTTAGCTCTCATGTTCGTTGTGCAAATGTTGAGGCATTGCATGCAAGCTCACACAGTGCAAGTTATCTCCAAGGCTAACCG